>CM043004.1:2782786-2957104 GCA_023678885.1 Pogostemon cablin | reverse complement strand
TAAACATTTCATTCGTTTCGATGCAGATTTTCTTCTTTTTTATGCTCGTTTTCTTGTTTGATCAACATTTCCTTTCGTTCGATGCATTATATCCTTCGTTTGATTCTCATTTTCTCTTTACGATCAAATATTATCTTCGTTTCGATGCATATTTCCTTCATTTTGATGCTTCTTTTCTTGTTATGATCAACATTTCATTCATTTCGATACAGATTTCCTTCTTTTTGATGCTCGTTTTCCTCATTATGATCAATATTTCCTTCATTTCGATGAATATTTCCTTCATTTTAATGTTCATTTTCTCGTTATGATCTTTCCTTTGTTTCGATGCAAATTTCCTTCATTTTGATGCTCTTTTTCTTGTTACGATCAACATTTCATTCGTTTCTATGCAGATTTCCATCGTTTTGATTCTCATTTTCTCGTTTCGATCAATATTACCTTCGTTTCGATGCATATTTCCTTCATTTTGATGCTCCTTTTCTCGTTGCGATCAACATTTCATTCGTTTCAATGCAGATTTCCTTCATTTTTATTTTGATGCTCCTTTTCTCATTACGATCAACATTTACTTCATTTCGATGTAGATTTCCTTCTTTTAGATGCTCGTTTTCTCGTTACGATCAATATTTCCTTTGGTTCGATGCATATATCCTTCGTTTGATTCTCATTTTCTCTTTACGATCAATATTACCTTCATTTCGATGCATATTTCCTTAATTTTGATGCTCCTTTTCTTGGTACGATCGACATTTCATTCGTTTCGATACAGATTTCCTTCTTTTTAATGCTCGTTTTCTTGTTACGATCAACATTTCATTCGTTTCAATGCATATTTCCTTCTTTTTGATGCTCGTTTTTCTCGTTACGATCAATATTTCCTTTGGTTTGATGCATATTTCCTTCGTTAGATTCTCATTTTCTCTTTAAGATCAATATTACCTTCGTTTCGATGCATATTTCCTTCATTTTGATGCTCCTTTTATTGTTACAATCAACATTTCATTCTTTTCGATACATATTTCCTTCTTTTTGATGCTCGTTTTCTCATTATGATCAATATTTCCTTCGTTTCGATGAATTTCCTTCATTTTATTGCTCATTTATAGTTACGATCAACATTTCCTTCATTTCGATGCATATTTCCTTCATTTTGATGTTACTTTTCTTGTTACCATCAACATTTCATTCATTTAGATGCAGATTTCCTTCTTCTTGATGCTCGTTTTCTCGTTATGATCAATATTTCTATTGTTTCGATGCATATTTCGTTCATTTTGAAGCTCCTTTTCTCATTACGATCAGCATTTCCTTCGTTTTGATGAATATTTCCTTCATTTTGATGCACCTTTTCTCGTTACGATCAACATTTCCTTCATTTTGATGCATATTTCCTACATTTTGATGCTCCTTTTCTCGTTACGATCAATATTTCCTTCGTTTCGACGCATATTTCCTTCATTTTGATGCTCATTTTCTCGTTACGATCAATCTTTCCTTCGTTTCGATGCATATTTACTCCATTTTGATGCTCCTTTTCTTGTTACGATCAACATTTCATTCGTTTTCGATGCAGATTTCCTTCTTTTTGATGCTCGTTTTCTCGTTATGATCAATATTTCCCTAGTTTCGATGCATATTTCTTTCGTTTTGATTCTTATTTTCTCGTTATGATCAATATTACCTTCGTGTTGATACATATTTCCTTCTTTTTTATGCTCATTTTCTCGTTATGATCAATATTTCTTTTGTTTCGATGCATAAATCCTTCGTTTTGATTCTTATTTTTTCGTTATGATCAATATTACCTTCGTTTCGATTCATATTTCCTTCATTTTGATGCTCCTTTTCTCGTTACGATCAATATTTCATTCGTTTCAATGCAGATTTCCTTCATTTTGATGCTACTTTTCTTGTTACGATCAACAATTCATTCGTTTCGATGCAGCTTTCCTTCTTTTTGATGCTTGTTTTCTCGTTATGATCAATACTTCTATTGTTTCGATGCATATTTCCATCATTTTGATGCTCCTTTTCTCATTAGGATCAGCATTTCCTTTGTTTTAATGAATATTTCCTTCATTTGGATGCACCTTTTCTCGTTACGATCAATATTTCCTTCATTTCGATGCATATTTTCTTTATTTTGATGCTCCTTTTCTCGTTACGAACAATATTTCCTTCGTTTCGACGCATATTTCCTTCATTTTGATGCTCCTTTTCTTGTTACGATCAATATTTCATTCGTTTCGATGCAGATTTCCTTCTTTTTGATGCTCGTTTTCTCGTTATGATCAGTACTTCCTTTGTTTCGATGCCTATTTCCTTCGTTTTGATTCTTATTTTCTCGTTATGATCAATATTACCTTCGTTTCGATGCATATTTCTTTCTTTTTATGCTTTTTTTCTCATTATGATCAATATTTCCTTTGTTTCGATGCATATATCGTTCGTTTTGATTCTTATTTTTTCGTTATGATCAATATTACCTTCGTTCCGATGCATATTTCCTTCATTTTGATGCTCCTTTTCTCGTTACGATCAACATTTCATTCGTTTTAATGCAAATTTTCTTCATTTTGTTTTTGATGCTCCTTTTCTCGTTACGATCAACATTTCCTTCATTTCGATGCATATTTTCTTCATTTTGATGCTCATTTTCTCGTTATAATCAACATTACCTACGTTTAGATGCATATTTTCTTCATTTTGATTATCATATTCTCGTTTCGATCAATATTACCTTCTTTTCGATGCATATTTCCTTCATTTTGATGCTCCTTTTCTCGTTACGATCAATATTTCATTCGTTTCGATGCATATTTCCATCATTTTGATTTTGATGCTCATTTTTTCGTTATGATCAAGATTTCCTTCGTTTCGATGCATATTTCCTTCATTTTGTTGCATTTTTCTCGTTAAGATCAGCATTTCAGTTTTTTCGATGCATATTTACTCATTTTGATGCTCACTTTCTTTTTACGATCAACATTTCATTCGTTTCGTTGCACATTTCCTTCTTTTTATGCTCATTTTCTCATTACGATCAATATTTCCTTTGGTTCGATGCATATTTCCTTCATTTTGATGCTCCTTTTCTCCTTACGATCAATATTTCCATCGTTTCAGTGAATATTTCCTTCATTTTGATGCTCATTTTCTTGTTACGATCAACATTTCATTCGTTTCAATACAAATTTCCTTCTTTTTTATGCTCATTTTCTCGTTATGATTATGTTTCCTTTGTTTCGATGCATATTTCCTTCTTTTTTTTTTGCTCGTTTTCTCATTTTGATCATGTTTTTTTGTTTCGATGCATATTTCCTTCATTTTGATGCTCCTTTTCTCATTACGATTAACATTTTTTTCGTTTTGATGAATATTTCTTTCATTTTAATTCACATTTTATCGTTATGATCAACATTTCCTTCGTTTCGATGCATATTTCCAACATTTTGTTGATCCTTTTCTTGTTACGATCAACATTTCATTCGTTTCGATACAGATTTCCTTCTTTTTTATACTAGTTTTCTCATTACGATCAATATTTCCTTAGTTTTGATGCATATTTACTTCGTTTTGATTCTCATTTTCTCATTATTATCAATGTTTCCTTTGTTTCGAAGCATATTTCATTCATTTTGATGCTCCTTTTCTCATTACGATCAACATTTCCTTCGTTTATATTCACATTTCCTTCATTTTAATACTCATTTTCTCGTTACGATCGATATTTCCTTCGTTTCGATGCATATTTCCTTCATTTTGATGTTTCCTTTCTTGTTACGATCAACATTTCATTCATTTCGATTCAGATTTTATTCTTTTTGATGTCGTTTTCTCATTATTATCAATGTTTCCTTTGTTTCGATGCATATTTCATTCATTTTGATGCTCCTTTTCTCATTACAATTAGCATTTCTTTCGTTTCGATGCAGATTTCCTTCTTTTTGAAGCTCATTTTCTCGTTATGATCAACATTTCCTTCGTTTCGATGAATATTTCCTTAATTTTAATGCTCAATTTCTCGTTACGATCAATATTTCCTTCGTTTCGATGCATATTTACTTTATTTTGATGCTCCTTCTTTTGTTACGATCAACATTTCATTCGTTTCGATGCAGATTTCCTCTTTTTAATGCTCGTTTTCTCGTTATGATCAATATTTCTATTGTTTTTATGCATATTTCCTTCATTTTGATGCTCCTTTTCTCATTACGATCAGCATTTCCTTCGTTTCGATGAATATTTCCTTCATTTTGATGCTCCTTTTCTTGTTACGATCAATATTTCATTCGTTTCGATGCAAATTTCCTTCTTTTTTATACTCATTTTCTCGTGATGATCAATATTTCCTTTGTTTCGATGCATATTTCCTTCGTTTTGATTCTTATTTTTTCGTTATGATCAATATTACCTTCGTGTCGATGCATATTTCCTTCATTTTGAGGCTCCTTTTCTCGTTACGATCAATATTTCATTCGTTTCAATGCAGATTTCCTTCATTTTGATTTTGATGCTCCTTTTCTCGTTAGGATCAACATTTCCTTCGTTTCGATGCATATTTTCTTCATTTTGATGGTCATTTTCTCGTTACAATCAACATTACCTACATTTCGATGCATATTTTCTTGTTTTGGTTCTTATTTTCTCGTTTCGATCAATATTACCTTCGTTTTGATGCATATTTCATTCATTTTATGCTCCTTTTCTAGTTACGATCAACATTTTATTCGTTTCGATGCATATTTCCATCATTTTGATTTTGATGCTCATTTTCTCGTTACGATCAAGATTTCCTTCGTTTCGATGCATATTTCCTTCATTCTGATGCATTTTTTTTCGTTACAATTAGCATTTCATTCTTTTCGATGCATATTTACTCATTTTTATGCTCCTTTTCATTTTACGATCAACATTTCCCTTGTTTCGATGCAGATTTCTTTCTTTTTGATGCTCGTTTTCTCATTACGATCAATATTTCCTTTCGTTCGATGCATATATCCTTCGTTTGATTCTCATTTTCTCTTTACGATCAATATTATCTTCGTTTCGATGCATATTTCCTTCATTTTGATGCTCCTTTTCTTGTTATGATCAACATTTCATTCTTCGATACAGATTTCCTTCTTTTTGATGCTCGTTTTCTCATTATGATCAATATTTCCTTCGTTTCGATGAATATTTCCTTCATTTTAATGCTCATTTTCTTGTTATGATCTTTCCTTTGTTTCGATGCAAATTTCCTTCATTTTGATGCTTTTTTTCTTGTTACGATCAACATTTCATTCGTTTCTATGTAGATTTCCATCGTTTTGATTCTCATTTTCTCGTTTCGATCAATATTACCTTCGTTTCGATGCATATTTCCTTTATTTTGATGCTTCTTTTCTCATTACGATCAACATTTACTTCATTTCGATGCAGATTTCCTTCTTTTTGATGCTCGTTACGATCAATATTTCCTTTGGTTCGATGCACATATCCTTCGTTTGATTCTCATTTTCTCTTTACGATCAATATTACCTTCATTTCGATGCATATTTCCTTCATTTTGATGCTCATTTTCTTGTTACGATCGACATTTCATTCGTTTCGATACAGATTTCCTCCTTTTTATGCTCGTTTTCTTGTTACGATCAACATTTCATTCGTTTCAATACATATTTCCTTCTTTTTGATGGTCGTTTTCTCGTTACGATCAATATTTCCTTTGGTTCGATGCATATTTCCTTTGTTCGATTCTCATTTTCTCTTTACGTTCAATATTACCTTCGTTTCGATGCATATTTCCTTCATTTTGATGCTCCTTTTCTTGTTACAATCAACATTTCATTCTTTTCGATACATATTTCCTTCTTTTTTATGCTTGTTTTCTCTTTATGATCAATATTTTCTTCGTTTCGATGAATATTTCCTTCATTTTATTGCTCATTTCTCGTTACGATCAACATTTCCTTCATTTCGATGCATATTTCCTTCATTTTGATGCTACTTTTCTTGTTACCATCAACATTTCATTCGTTTAAATGTAGATTTCCTTATTCTTGATGCTCGTTTTCTCGTTATGATCAATATTTCTATTGTTTCGATGCATATTTTGTTCATTTTGATGCTCCTTTTCTCATTACTATCAATGTTTCCTTTGTTTCGATGAATATTTCCTTCATTTTGATGCACCTTTTCTCGTTACGATCAACATTTCCTTCATTTCGATGCATATTTCCTTCATTTTGATGCGCCTTTTCTCGTTACGATCATCCTTCGTTTCGACGCATATTTCCTTCATTTTGATGCTCATTTTTTTGTTACGATCAATCTTTCCTTCGTTTCGATGCATATTTACTCTATTTTGATGCTCCTTTTCTTGTTACGATCAACATCTCATTCGTTTCGATGCAGATTTCCTTCTTTTTGATGCTCGTTTTCTCGTTATGATCAATATTTCCCTAGTTTCGATGCATATTTCTTTCGTTTTGATTCTTATTTTCCCGTTATGATCAATATTACCTTCGTTTCGATGCATATTTCCTTCTTTTTTATGCTCATTTTCTCGTTATGATCAATATTTCTTTTGTTTCGATGCATATATCCTTCGTTTTGATTCTTATTTTTTAGTTATGATCAATATTACCTTGGTTTATATTCATGTTTCCTTCATTTTGATGCTCCTTTTCTCGTTACGATCAACATTTCATTTGTTTCAATGCAGATTTCCTTCATTTTGATGCTACTTTTCATGTTACAATCTACAATTCATTCGTTTCGATGCAGATTTCCTTCTTTTTTATGCTTGTTTTCTCGTTATGATCAGTATTTCTATTGTTTCGATGCATATTTCCATCATTTTGATGCTCCTTTTCTCATTAGGATCAGCATTTCCTTTGTTTTGATGAATATTTCCTTCATTTGGATGCACCTTTTCTCGTTACGAACAACATTTCCTTCATTTCGATGCATATTTCCTTTATTTTGATGCTCCTTTTCTCGTTATGAACAATATTTCCTTCGTTTTGACGCATATTTCCTTCATTTTGATGTTCATTTTCTCGTTACGATCAATCTTTCCTTCGTTTCGATGCATATTTACTCCATTTTCGTGCTCCTTTTCTTGTTACGATCAACATTTCATTCATTTCGATGCAGATTTCCTTCTTTTTGATGCTCGTTTTCTCGTTATGATCAGTATTTCCTTTGTTTCGATGCATATTTCCTTCGTTTTGATTCTTATTTTCTCGTTATGATCAATATTACCTTCGTTTCGATGCATATTTCATTCTTTTTATGCTTTTTTCTCATTATGATCAATATTTCCTTTGTTTCGATGCATATATAGTTCGTTTTGATTCTTATTTTTTCGTTATGACCAATATTACCTTCGTTCCGATGCATATTTCATTCATTTTGATGCTCCTTTTCTCGTTACGATCAACATTTCATTCGTTTTAATGCAGATTTCCTTCATTTTGTTTTTGATGCTCCTTTTCTCGTTACGATCAACATTTCCTTCATTTCGATACATATTTTCTTCATTTTGATGCTCATTTTCTCGTTACAATCAACATTACCTACGTTTATATGCATATTTTCTTCGTTTTGATTCTCATATTCTCGTTTCGATCAATATTACCTTCTTTTCGATGCATATTTCCTTTAATTTGATGCTCCTTTTCTCGTTACGATCAATATTTCATTCGTTTCGATGAATATTTCCTTCATTTTGATTTTGATGCTCATTTTTTCGTTATGATCAAGATTTCCTTCGTTTCGATGCATATTTCCTTCATTTTGTTGCATTTTTTCTCGTTAAGATCAGCATTTCAATTTTTTCGATGCATATTTACTCATTTTGATGCTCACTTTCTTTTTACGATCAACATTTCATTCGTTTCGATGCACATTTCCTTCTTTTTATGCTCATTTTCTCATTACGATCAATATTTCCTTTGGTTCGATGCATATTTCCTTCATTTTGATGCTCCTTTTCTCGTTACGATCAATATTTCCATCTTTTCGATGAATATTTCCTTCATTTTGATGCTCCTTTTCTTGTTACGATCAACATTTCAGATTTCCGTCTTTTTTATGCTCGTTTTCTCGTTATGATCAATGTTTCCTTTGTTTTGATGCATATTTCCTTCTTTTTTTTGCTCGTTTTCTCATTATGATCATTTTTTTGTTTCGATGCATATTTCCTTCATTTTGATGCTCCTTTTCTCATTACGATTAACATTTCCTTCGTTTTGATGAATATTTCTTTCATTTTAATTCACATTTTATCGTTACGATCAACATTTCCTTCGTTTCGATGCATATTTCCACATTTTGTTGATCCTTTTCTTGTTACGATCAACATTTCATTCGTTTCGATACAGATTTCCTTCTTTTTTATACTCGTTTTCTCATTACGATCAATATTTCCTTAGTTTCGATGCAGATTTACTTCGTTTTGATTCTCATTTTCTCATTATTATCAATGTTTCCTTTGTTTCGAAGCATATTTCATTCATTTTGATGCTCCTTTTCTCATTACGATCAACATTTCCTTCGTTTAGATTCACATTTCCTTCATTTTAATACTCATTTTCTCGTTACGATCGATATTTCCTTCGTTTCGATGCATATTTCCTTCATTTTGATGCTTCTTTTCTTGTTACGATCAACATTTCATTCATTTCGATTTAGATTTCATTCTTTTTTAGGACGTTTTCTCAATATTATCATTGTTTCCTTTGTTTCGATGCATATTTCATTCATTTTGATGCTCATTTTCTCATTACAATCAGCATTTCCTTCGTTTCGATGCATATTTCCTTCATTTTGATGCTCCTTTTCTAGTTACAATCAATATTTCATTCGTTTCGATGCAGATTTCCTTCTTTTTGAAGCTCGTTTTCTCGTTATGATCAACATTTCCTTCGTTTCGATGAATATTTCCTTAATTTTAATGCTCAATTTCTCGTTACGATCAATATTTCCTTCGTTTCGATGCATATTTCCTTTAGTTTGATGCAACTTTTCTTGTAACGATCAATATTTCATTCGTTTAGATGCATATTTCCTTCTTTTTGAGGCACATTTTCTCGTTATTATCAATGTTTTCTTTGTTTTGATGCATATTTCATTCATTTTGATGCTCCTTTTCTCATTACGATCAACATTTCCTTTGTTTCAATTCATATTTCCTTCATTTTAATACTCATTTTCTCGTTACGATCGATATTTCCTTCGTTTCGATGCATATTTCCTTTATTTTGATGCTTCTTTTGTTGTTACGATCAACATTTCATTCATTTCGATTCAGATTTCCTTCTTTTTGAGGTCGTTTTCTCATTATTATCAATGTTTCCTTTGTTTCGATGCATATTTCATTCATTTTGATGCTCCTTTTCTCATTACGATCAGCATTTCCTTCGTTTCGAAGCATATTTCCTTCATTTTGATGCTCCTTTTCTAGTTACGATCAACATTTTATTCGTTTCGATGCAGATTTCCTTCTCTTTGATGCTCGTTTTCTCATTATGATCAATGTTTTCTTTGTTCGATGCATATTTCCTTCATTTTGATGCTCCTTTTCTCATTACGATCAACATTTCCTTTGTTTCGATGAATATTTTCTACATTTTAATGCTCATTTTCTCGTTACGATCAATATTTCCTTTGTTTCGATGCATATTTCCTTCTTTTTGATGATCCTTTTCTTGTTACGATCAATATTTCATTAGTTTCGATGCAGATTTCCTTATTTTTTATGCTCGTTTTCTCATTATGATCAATATTTCCTTTGTTTCGATGCATATTTTCTTTGTTTTGATGCTCATTTTTTCGTTATGATATATATTGCCTTCGTTTCGATGCATATTTACTCCATTTTGATGCTCATTTTCTAGTTACGATCAACATTACATTCGTTTCGATGCAGATTTCCTTCTTTTTGATGCTTGTTTTCTTGTTATGATCAATATTTTTTTTTATGCATATTTCCTTCGTTTTGATTCTTATTTTCTCGTTATGATCAATATTACCTTCGTTTCGATGAATATTTCCTTCTTTTTGAGGATCGTTTTATCGTTATTATCAATGTTTCCTTTGTTTCGATGCATATTTCATTCATTTTGATGCTCCTTTTCTCGTTATTATCAATGTTTCCTCTGTTTCGATGCATATTTCCTTCATTTTGATGCTCCTTTTCTCATTACTATCAATATTTCCTTCGTTTCGATGCATATTTCCTTCATTTTAAAGCTCATTTTCTCGTTACGATCAACATTTCCTTTGTTTCGATGCATATTTCCTTCATTTTGATGCTCCTTTTCTTGTTACGATCAACATTTCATTCATTTAAATGCAGAATTCCTTCTTATTGATACTCGTTTTCTCGTTATGATCAATGTTTCCTTTGTTTCGATGCATATTTTTTTCATTTTGATGCTCCTTTTATCATTACGATCAACATTTCCTTTGTTTCGATGAATATTTCCTTCATTTTAATGCTCATTTTCTCGTTACAATCAACATTACCTATGTTTCGATGCATATTTTCTTCGTTTTGATTCTCATTTTCTCGTTTCGATCAATATTACCTTCGTTTCGATGCATATTTCATTCATTTTGATGCTCCTTTTCTTGTTACGATCAGCATTTCATTCGTTTCGATACAGAATTCCTTCTTATTGATGCTCGTTTTCTCGTTATGATCAATGTTTCCTTTGTTTTGATGCATATTTTTTTCATTTTGATGCTCCTTTTATCATTACGATTAACATTTCCTTTGTTTCGATGAATATTTCCTTCATTTCAATGCTCATTTTCTCATTACGATCAACATTTCCTTCGTTTCGATCCATATTTTCTTCATTTTGATGCTCATTTTCTCGTTCCAATCAACACTACCTAAGTTTAGTGCATATTTTCTTCGTTTTGATTCTCTTTTTCTCGTTTCGATCACTATTACCTTCGTTTCGATGCATATTTCCTTCATTTTGATGCTCCTTTTCTCGTTACGATCAACATTTCATTCGTTTCGATGCATATTTCCATCATTTTGATTTTGATGCTCATTTTCTCATTACGATCAATATTTTCTTCGTTTCGATGCATATTTCCTTCATTTTGATGATCATTTTCTCATTACAATCAACACTACCGATGTTTCGATGCATATTTTCTTCATTTTGATTCTCATTTTCTCGTTTCGATCAATATAACCTTCGTTTCGATGAATATTTCCTTCATTTTGATGCTCATTTTCTCGTTACAATCAACATTTCATTCGTTCGATGCATATTTCCATCATTTTAATTTTGATGCTCATTTTCTCGTTACGATCAAGATTTCCTTCGTTTCGATGCATATTTCCTTCATTTTGATGTATTTTTTCTCGTTACGATCAAAATATCCTTCTTTTTAATGCATATTTAGTCATTTTGATGCTCATTTTCTTTTTACGATAAACATTTCATTCGTTTCGATGCAGATTTTCTTCTTTTTTATGCTCATTTTCTTGTTATGATCAACATTTCCTTTCGTTTGATGCATATATCCTTTGTTCGATTCTCATTTTCTCTTTACGATCAATATTACATTCGTTTCGATGCATATTTCCTTCATTTTGATGCTCCTTTTCTTGTTACAATCAACATTTCATTCTTTTCGATACATATTTCCTTCTTTTTGATGCTCGTTTTCTCGTTATGATCAATATTTCCTTCGTTTCGATGAATATTTCCTTCATTTTATTGCTCATTTCTCGTTACGATCAACATTTCCTTCATTTCGATGCATATTTCCTTCATTTTGATGCTTCTTTTCTTGTTACCATCAACATTTCATTCGTTTAGATGCAGATTTCCTTCTTCTTGATGCTCGTTTTCTCGTTATGATCAATATTTCTATTGTTTCGATGCATATTTTGTTCATTTTGATGCTCCTTTTCTCATTACAATCAGCATTTCCTACGTTTCGATGAATTTTTCCTTCATTTTGATGCACCTTTTCTCGTTACGATCAACATTTCCTTCATTTCGATGCATATTTCCTTCATTTTGATGCTCCTTTTCTCGTTACGATCAATATTTCCTTCGTTTCGACGCATATTTACTTCATTTTGATGATCATTTTCTCGTTACAATCAATCTTTCCTTCGTTTCGATGCATATTTACTCCATTTTGATGCTCCTTTTCTTGTTACGATCAACATTTCATTCGTTTCGATGCAGATTTCCTTCTTTTTTATGCTCGTTTTCTAGTTATGATCAATATTTCCCTAGTTTCGATGCATATTTCTTTCGTTTTGATTCTTATTTTCTCGTTATGATAAATATTACCTTCGTTTCGATGCATATTTCCTTCTTTTTTATGTTCATTTTCTCGTTATGATCAATATTTCTTTTGTTTCGAAGCATATATCCTTCGTTTTGATTTTTATTTTTTCGTTATGATCAATATTACCTTCGTTTAGATTCATATTTCCTTCATTTTGATGCTCCTTTTCTCGTTACGATCAACATTTCATTCGTTTCAATGCAGATTTCCTTCATTTTGATGCTACTTTTCTTTTTACGATCAATAATTCATTCGTTTCGATGCAGATTTCCTTCTTTTTGATGCTTGTTTTCTCGTTATGATCAATATTTCTATTGTTTCGATGCATATTTCCTTCTTTTTGATGCTCCTTTTCTCATTAGGATCAGCATTTCCTTTGTTTTGATGAATATTTCCTTCATTTGGATGCACCTTTTCTCGTTACGATCAACATTTCCTTCATTTCGATGCATATTTCCTTTATTTTGATGCTCCTTTTCTCGTTACGAACAATATTTCCTTCGTTTTGACGCATATTTCCTTCATTTTGATGCTCATTTTCTCGTTACGATCAATCTTTCCTTCGTTTCGATGCATATTTACTCCATTTTCGTGCTCCTTTCCTTGTTACGATCAACATTTCATTCGTTTCGATGCAGATTTCCTTCTTTTTGATGCTCGTTTTCTCGTTATAATCAGTATTTCCTTTGTTTCGATGCATATTTCCTTCGTTTTGATTCTTATTTTCTCGTTATGATCAATATTACCTTCGTTTCGATGCATAATTCCTTCATTTTGATGCTCATTTTCTCGTTACAATCAACATTACCTACGTTTATATGCATATTTTCTTCGTTTTGATTCTCATATTCTCGTTTCGATCAATATTACCTTCTTTTCGATGCATATTTCCTTTAATTTGATGCTCCTTTTCTCGTTACGATCAATATTTCATTCGTTTCGATGCATATTTCCATCATTTTGATTTTGATGCTCATTTTTTCGTTATGATCAAGATTTCCTTCGTTTCGATGCATATTTCCTTCATTTTGTTGCATTTTTTCTCGTTAAGATCAGCATTTCAATTTTTTCAATGCATATTTACTCATTTTGATGCTCACTTTCTTTTTACGATCAACATTTCATTCGTTTCGATGCACATTTCCTTCTTTTTATGCTCATTTTCTCATCACGATCAATATTTCCTTTGGTTCGATGCATATTTCCTTCATTTTGATGCTCCTTTTCTCGTTACGATCAATATTTCCATCTTTTTGATGAATATTTCCTTCATTTTGATGCTCCTTTTCTTGTTACGATCAACATTTCATTCGTTTCAATGCAGGTTTTCGTCTTTTTTATGCTCGTTTTCTCGTTATGATCAATGTTTCCTTTGTTTCGATGCATATTTCCTTCTTTTTTTAGTTCGTTTTCTCATTATGATCATTTTTTTTGTTTCGATGCATATTTCCTTCATTTTGATGCTCCTTTTCTCATCACGATTAACATTTCCTTCGTTTTGATGAATATTTCTTTCATTTTAATTCACATTTTATCGTTACGATCAACATTTCCTTCGTTTCGATGCATATTTCCACCATTTTGTTGATCCTTTTCTTGTTACGATCAACATTTCATTCATTTCGATACAGATTTCCTTCTTTTTTACACTCGTTTTCTCATTACGATCAATATTTCCTTAGTTTCGATGCATATTTACTTCGTTTTGATTCTCATTTTCTCATTATTATCAATGTTTCCTTTGTTTCGAAGCATATTTCATTCATTTTGATGCTCCTTTTCTCATTACGATCAACATTTCCTTCGTTTAGATTCACATTTCCTTCATTTTAATACTCATTTTCTCGTTACGATTGATATTTCCTTCGTTTCGATGCATATTTCCTTCATTTTGATGCTTCTTTTCTTGTTACGATCAACATTTCATTCATTTCGATTCAGATTTCATTCTTTTTGAGGTCGTTTTCTCATTATTATCATTGTTTCCTTTGTTTCGATGCATATTTCATTCATTTTGATGCTCCTTTTCTCATTACAATCAGCATTTCCTTCGTTTCGATGCATATTTCCTTCATTTTGATGCTCCTTTTCTAGTTACAATCAATATTTCATTCGTTTCGATGCAGATTTCCTTCTTTTTGAAGCTCGTTTTCTCATTATGATCAACATTTCCTTTGTTTCGATGAATATTTCCTTCATTTTAATACTCATTTTCTCGTTACGATCGATATTTCCTTCGTTTCGATGCATATTTCCTTTATTTTGATGCTTCTTTTGTTGTTACGATCAACATTTCATTCATTTCGATTCAGATTTCCTTCTTTTTGAGGTCGTTTTCTCATTATTATCAATGTTTCCTTTGTTTCGATGCATATTTCATTCATTTTGATGCTCCGTTTCTCATTACGATCAGCATTTCCTTCGTTTCGAAGCATATTTCCTTCATTTTGATGCTCCTTTTCTAGTTACGATCAACATTTTATTCGTTTCGATGCAGATTTCCTTCTCTTTGATGCTCGTTTTCTCATTATGATCAATGTTTTCTTTGTTCGATGCATATTTCCTTCATTTTGATGCTCCATTTCTCATTACGATCAACATTTCCTTCGTTTCGATGAATATTTTCTACATTTTAATGCTCATTTTCTCGTTACGATCAATATTTCCTTCGTTTCGATGCATATTTCCTTCTTTTTGATGATCCTTTTCTTGTTACGATCAATATTTCATTAGTTTCGATGCAGATTTCCTTCTTTTTTATGCTCGTTTTCTCATTATGATCAATATTTCCTTTGTTTCGATGCATATTTTCTTTGTTTTGATGCTCATTTATTCGTTATGATATATATTGCCTTCGTTTCGATGCATATTTACTCCATTTTGATGCTCATATTCTAGTTACGATCAACATTTCATTCGTTTCGATGCAGATTTCCTTCTTTTTGATGCTTGTTTTCTTGTTATGATCAATATTTTTTTTGTTTTGATGCATATTTCCTTCGTTTTGATTCTTATTTTCTCGTTATGATCAATATTACCTTCGTTTCGATGAATATTTCCTTCTTTTTGAGGATCGTTTTATCGTTATTATCAATGTTTCCTTTGTTTCGATGCATATTTCATTCATTTTGATGCTCCTTTTCTCGTTATTATCAATGTTTCCTCTGTTTCGATGCATATTTCCTTCATTTTGATGCTCCTTTTATCATTACTATCAATATTTCCTTCGTTTCGATGCATATTTCCTTCATTTTAAAGCTCATTTTCTCGTTACGATCAACATTTCCTTTGTTTCGATGCATATTTCCTTCATTTTGATGCTCATTTTCTTGTTACGATCAACATTTCATTCATTTAAATGCAGAATTCCTTCTTATTGATACTCGTTTTCTCGTTATGATCAATGTTTCCTTTGTTTCGATGCATATTTTTTTCATTTTGATGCTCCTTTTATCATTACGATCAACATTTCCTTTGTTTCGATGAATATTTCCTTCATTTTAATGCTCATTTTCTCGTTACAATCAACATTACCTAAGTTTCGATGCATATTTTCTTCGTTTTGATTCTCATTTTCTCGTTTCGATCAATATTACCTTCGTTTCGATGCATATTTCATTCATTTTGATGCTCCTTTTCTTGTTACGATCAGCATTTCATTCGTTTCGATACAGAATTCCTTCTTATTGATGCTCGTTTTCTCGTTATGATCAATGTTTCCTTTGTTTCGATGCATATTTTTTTCATTTTGATGCTCCTTTTATCATTACGATTAACATTTCCTTTGTTTCGATGAATATTTCCTTCATTTCAATGCTCATTTTCTCATTACGATCAACATTTCCTTCGTTTCGATCCATATTTTCTTCATTTTGATGCTCATTTTCTCGTTCCAATCAGCACTACCTATGTTTAGTGCATATTTTCTTCGTTTTGATTCTCTTTTTCTCGTTTCGATCACTATTACCTTCGTTTCGATGCATATTTCCTTCATTTTGATGCTCCTTTTCTCGTTACGATCAACATTTCATTCGTTTCGATGCATATTTCCATCATTTTGATTTTGATGCTCATTTTCTCATTACGATCAATATTTTCTTCGTTTTGATGCATATTTCCTTCATTTTGATGATCATTTTCTCATTACAATCAACACTACCGATGTTTCGATGCATATATTCTTCATTTTGATTCTCATTTTCTCGTTTCGATCAATATAACCTTCGTTTCGATGAATATTTCCTTCATTTTGATGCTCATTTTCTCGTTACGATCAACATTTCATTCGTTTCGATGCATATTTCCATCATTTTAATTTTGATGCTCGTTTTCTCGTTACGATCAAGATTTCCTTCGTTTCGATGCATATTTCCTTCATTTTGATGTATTTTTTCTCGTTACGATCAAAATATCCTTCTTTTTAATGCATATTTAGTGATTTTGATGCTCATTTTCTTTTTACGATAAACATTTCATTCGTTTCGATACAGATTTTCTTCTTTTTTATGCTCGTTTTCTTGTTATGATCAACATTTCCTTTCGTTTGATGCATATATCCTTTGTTCGATTCTCATTTTCTCTTTACGATCAATATTACATTCGTTTCGATGCATATTTCCTTCATTTTGATGCTCCTTTTCTTGTTACAATCAACATTTCATTCTTTTTGATACATATTTCCTTCTTTTTGATGCTCATTTTCTCGTTATGATCAATATTTCCTTCGTTTCGATGAATATTTCCTTCATTTTATTGCTCATTTCTCGTTACGATCAACATTTCCTTCATTTCGATGCATATTTCCTTCATTTTGATGCTACTTTTCTTGTTACCATCAACATTTCATTCGTTTAGATGCAGATTTCCTTCTTCTTGATGCTCGTTTTCTCGTTATGATCAATATTTCTATTGTTTCGATGCATATTTTGTTCATTTTGATGCTCCTTTTCTCATTACAATCAGCATTTTCTTCGTTTCGATGAATATTTCCTTCATTTTGATGCACCTTTTCTCGTTACGATCAACATTTCCTTCATTTCGATGCATATTTCCTTCATTTTGATGCTCCTTTTCTCTTTACGATCAATATTTACTTCGTTTCGACGCATATTTCCTTCATTTTGATGCTCATTTTCTCGTTACGATCAATCTTTCCTTCGTTTCGATGCATATTTACTCCATTTTGATGCTCCTTTTCTTGTTACGATCAACATTTCATTCGTTTCGATTCAGATTTCCTTCTTTTTTATGCTCGTTTTCTAGTTATGATCAATATTTCCCTAGTTTCGATGCATATTTCTTTCGTTTTGATTCTTATTTTCTCGTTATGATAAATATTACCTTCGTTTCGATGCATATTTTCTTCTTTTTTATGTTCATTTTCTCGTTATGATCAATATTTCTTTTGTTTCGAAGCATATATCCTTCGTTTTGATTTTTATTTTTTCGTTATGATCAATATTATCTTCGTTTAGATTCATATTTCCTTCATTTTGATGCTCCTTTTCTCGTTACGATCAACATTTCATTCATTTCAATGCAGATTTCCTTCATTTTGATGCTACTTTTCTTTTTACGATCAACAATTCATTCGTTTCGATGCAGATTTCCTTCTTTTTGATGCTTGTTTTCTCGTTATGATCAATATTTCTATTGTTTCGATGCATATTTCCATCATTTTGATGCTCCTTTTCTCATTAGGATCAGCATTTCCTTTGTTTTGATGAATATTTCCTTCATTTGGATGCACCTTTTCTCGTTACGATCAACATTTCCTTCATTTCGATGCATATTTCCTTTATTTTGATGCTCCTTTTCTCGTTACGAACAATATTTCCTTCGTTTTGACTCATATTTCCTTCATTTTGATGCTCATTTTCTCGTTACGATCAATCTTTCCTTCGTTTCGATGCATATTTACTCCATTTTCGTGCTCCTTTTCTTGTTACGATCAACATTTCATTCGTTTCGATGCAGATTTCCTTCTTTTTGATGCTCGTTTTCTCGTTATGATCAGTATTTCCTTTGTTTCGATGCATATTTCCTTCGTTTTGATTCTTATTTTCTCGTTATGATCAATATTACCTTTATTTCGATGCATATTTCCTTCATTTTGATGCTCATTTTCTTGTTACGATCGACATTTCATTCGTTTCGATACAGATTTCCTTCTTTTTATGCTCGTTTTCTTGTTACGATCAACATTTCATTCGTTTCAATACATATTTCATTCTTTTTGATGCTCGTTTTCTCGTTACGATCAATATTTCCTTTGGTTCGATGCATATTTCCTTTGTTCGATTCTCATTTTCTCTTTACGTTCAATATTACCTTCGTTTCGATGCATATTTCCTTCATTTTGATGCTCCTTTTCTTGTTACAATCAACATTTCATTCTTTTCGATACATATTTCCTTCTTTTTTATGCTCGTTTTCTCTTTATGATCAATATTTTCTTCGTTTCGATGAATATTTCCTTCATTTTATTGCTCATTTCTCGTTACGATCATCATTTCCTTCATTTCGATGCATATTTCCTTCATTTTGATGCTACTTTTCTTGTTACCATCAACATTTCATTCGTTTAGATGCAGATTTCCTTCTTCTTGATGCTCGTTTTCTCGTTATGATCAATATTTCTATTGTTTCGATGCATATTTTGTTCATTTTGATGCTCCTTTTCTCGTTACGATCAGAATTTCCTTCATTTCGATGAATATTTCCTTCATTTTGATGCACCTTTTCTCGTTACGATCAACATTTCCTTCATTTCGATGCATATTTCCTTCATTTTGATGCTCCTTTTCTCGTTACGATCAATATTTCCTTTGTTTCGACGCATATTTCCTTCATTTTGATGCTCATTTTCTTGTTACGATCAATTTTTCCTTCGTTTCGATGCATATTTACTCCATTTTGATGCTCCTTTTCTTGTTACGATCAACATTTCATTCGTTTCGATGCAGATTTCCTTCTTTTTTATGCTCGTTTTCTAGTTATGATCAATATTTCCCTAGTATCGATGCATATTTCTTTCGTTTTGATTCTTATTTTCCCGTTATGATCAATATTACCTTCGTTTCGATGCATATTTCCTTCTTTTTTATGCTCATTTTCTCGTTATGATCAATATTTCTTTTGTTTCGATGCATATATCCTTCGTTTTGATTCTTATTTTTTAGTTATGATCAATATTACCTTCGTTTAGATTCATATTTCCTTCATTTTGATGCTCCTTTTCTCGTTACGATCAACATTTCATTCGTTTCAATGCAGATTTCCTTCATTTTGATGCTACTTTTCATGTTACAATCAACAATTCATTCGTTTCGATGCAGATTTCCTTCTTTTTGATGCTTGTTTTCTCGTTATGATCAGTATTTCTATTGTTTCGATGCATATTTCCATCATTTTGATGCTCCTTTTCTCATTAGGATCAACATTTCCTTTGTTTTGATGAATATTTCCTTCATTTGGATGCACCTTTTCTCGTTACGAACAACATTTCCTTCATTTCAATGCATATTTCCTTTATTTTGATGCTCCTTTTCTCGTTATGAACAATATTTCCTTCGTTTTGACGCATATTTCCTTCATTTTGATGTTCATTTTCTCGTTACGATCAATCTTTCCTTCGTTTCGATGCATATTTACTCCATTTTCGTGCTCCTTTTCTTGTTACGATCAACATTTCATTCATTTCGATGCAGATTTCCTTCTTTTTGATGCTCGTTTTCTCGTTATGATCAGTATTTCCTTTGTTTCGATGCATATTTCCTTCGTTTTGATTCTTATTTTCTCGTTATGATCAATATTACCTTCGTTTCGATGCATATTTCCTTCTTTTTACGCTTTTTTCTCATTATGATCAATATTTCCTTTGTTTCGATGCATATATCGTTCGTTTTGATTCTTATTTTTTCGTTATGATCAATATTACCTTCGTTCCGATGCATATTTCATTCATTTTGATGCTCCTTTTCTCGTTACGATCAACATTTCATTCGTTTTAACGCAGATTTCCTTCATTTTGTTTTTGATGCTCCTTTTCTCGTTACGATCAACATTTCCTTCATTTCGATGCATATTTTCTTCATTTTGATGCTCATTTTCTCGTTACAATCAACATTACCTACGTTTATATGCATATTTTCTTCGTTTTGATTCTCATATTCTCGTTTCGATCAATATTACCTTCTTTTCGATGCATATTTCCTTTAATTTGATGCTCCTTTTCTCGTTACGATCAATATTTCATTCGTTTCGATGCATATTTCCATCATTTTGATTTTGATGCTCATTTTTTCGTTATGATCAAGATTTCCTTCGTTTCGATGCATATTTCCTTCATTTTGTTGCATTTTTTCTCGTTAAGATCAGCATTTCAATTTTTTCGATGCATATTTACTCATTTTGATGCTCACTTTCTTTTTACGATCAACATTTCATTCGTTTCGATGCACATTTCCTTCTTTTTATGCTCATTTTCTCATTACGATCAATATTTCCTTTGGTTCGATGCATATTTCCTTCATTTTGATGCTCCTTTTCTCGTTACGATCAATATTTCCATCTTTTCGATGAATATTTCTTTCATTTTGATGCTCCTTTTCTTGTTACGATCAACATTTCATTCGTTTCAATGCAGATTTCCGTCTTTTTTATGCTCGTTTTCTCGTTATGATCAATGTTTCCTTTGTTTCGATGCATATTTCCTTCTTTTTTTTGCTCGTTTTCTCATTATGATCATTTTTTTTGTTTCGATGCATATTTCCTTCATTTTGATGCTCCTTTTCTCATCACGATTAACATTTCCTTCGTTTTGATGAATATTTCTTTCATTTTAATTCACATTTTATCGTTACGATCAACATTTCCTTCGTTTCGATGCATATTTCCATCATTTTGTTGATCCTTTTCTTGTTACGATCAACATTTCACTCGTTTCGATACATATTTCCTTCTTTTTTATACTCGTTTTCTCATTACGATCAATATTTCTTTAGTTTCGATGCATATTTACTTCGTTTTGATTCTCATTTTCTCATTATTATCAATGTTTCCTTTGTTTCGAAGCATATTTCATTCATTTTGATGCTCCTTTTCTCATTACGATCAACATTTCCTTCGTTTAGATTCACATTTCCTTCATTTTAATACTCATTTTCTCGTTACGATCGATATTTCCTTCGTTTCGATGCATATTTCCTTCATTTTGATGCTTCTTTTCTTGTTACGATCAACATTTCATTCATTTCGATTCAGATTTCATTCTTTTTGAGGTCGTTTTCTCATTATTATCATTGTTTCCTTTGTTTCGATGCATATTTCATTCATTTTGATGCTCCTTTTCTCATTACAATCAGCATTTCCTTCGTTTCGATGCATATTTCCTTCATTTTGATGCTCCTTTTCTAGTTACAATCAATATTTCATTCGTTTCGATGCAGATTTCCTTCTTTTTGAAGCTCGTTTTCTCGTTATGATCAACATTTCCTTCGTTTCGATGAATATTTCCTTAATTTTAATGCTCAATTTCTCGTTACGATCAATATTTCCTTCGTTTCGATGCATATTTCCTTTAGTTTGATGCTACTTTTCTTGTAACGATCAATATTTCATTCGTTTAGATGCATATTTCCTTCTTTTTGAGGCTCATTTTCTCGTTATTATCAATGTTTTCTTTGTTTTGATGCATATTTCATTCATTTTGATCCTCCTTTTCTCATTACGATCAACATTTCCTTTGTTTCAATTCATATTTCCTTCATTTTAATACTCATTTTCTCGTTACGATCGATATTTCCTTCGTTTCGATGCATATTTCCTTTATTTTGATGCTTCTTTTGTTGTTACGATCAACATTTCATTCATTTCGATTCAAATTTCCTTCTTTTTGAGGTCGTTTTCTCATTATTATCAATGTTTCCTTTGTTTCGATGCATATTTCATTCATTTTGATGCTCCTTTTCTCATTACGATCAGCATTTCCTTCGTTTCGAAGCATATTTCCTTCATTTTGATCCTCCTTTTCTAGTTACGATCAACATTTTATTCGTTTCGATGCAGATTTCCTTCTCTTTGATGCTCGTTTTCTCTTTATGATCAATGTTTTCTTTATTCGATGCATATTTCCTTCATTTTGATGCTCCTTTTCTCATTACGATCAACATTTCCTTCGTTTCGATGAATATTTTCTACATTTTAATGCTCATTTTCTCGTTACGATCAACAATTCCTTCGTTTCGATGCATATTTCCTTCTTTTTGATGATCCTTTTCTTGTTACGATCAATATTTCATTAGTTTCGATGCAGATTTCCTTCTTTTTTATGCTCTTTTTCTCATTATGATCAATATTTCCTTTGTTTCGATGCATATTTTCTTTGTTTTGATGCTCATTTTTTCGTTATGATATATATTGCCTTCGTTTCGATGCAAATTTACTCCATTTTGATGCTCATTTTCTAGTTACGATCAACATTTCATTCGTTTCGATGCAGATTTCCTTCTTTTTGATGCTTGTTTTCTTGTTATGATCAATATTTTTTTTGTTTTGATGCATATTTCCTTCGTTTTGATTCTTATTTTCTCGTTATGATCAATATTACCTTCGTTTCGATGAATATTTCCTTCTTTTTGAGGATCGTTTTATCGTTATTATCAATGTTTCCTTTGTTTCGATGCATATTTCATTCATTTTGATGCTCCTTTTCTCGTTATTATCAATGTTTCCTCTGTTTCGATGCATATTTCCTTCATTTTGATGCTTCTTTTCTCATTACTATCAATATTTCCTTCGTTTCGATGCATATTTCCTTCATTTTAAAGCTCATTTTCTCGTTACGATCAACATTTCCTTTCTTTCGATGCATATTTCCTTCATTTTGATGCTCATTTTCTTGTTACGATCAACATTTCATTCATTTAAATGCAGAATTCCTTCTTATTGATACTCGTTTTCTCGTTATGATCAATGTTTCCTTTGTTTCGATGCATATTTTTTTCATTTTGATGCTCCTTTTATCATTACGATCAACATTTCCTTTGTTTCGATGAATATTTCCTTCATTTTAATGCTCATTTTCTCGTTACAATCAACATTACCTATGTTTCGATGCATATTTTCTTCGTTTTGATTCTCATTTTCTCGTTTCGATCAATATTACCTTCGTTTCGATGCATATTTCATTCATTTTGATGCTCCTTTTCTTGTTACGATCAGCATTTCATTCGTTTCGATATATAATTCCTTCTTATTGATGCTCGTTTTCTCATTATGATCAATGTTTCCTTTGTTTCGATGCATATTTTTTTCATTTTGATGCTCCTTTTATCATTACGATTAACATTTCTATTGTTTCGATGAATATTTCCTTCATTTTAATGCTCATTTTCTCATTACGATCAACATTTCCTTCGTTTCGATCCATATTTTCTTCATTTTGATGCTCATTTTCTCGTTCCAATCAACACTACCTATGTTTAGTGCATATTTTCTTCGTTTTGATTCTCTTTTTCTCGTTTCGATCACTATTTCCTTCGTTTCGATGCATATTTCCTTCATTTTGATGCTCCTTTTCTCGTTACGATCAACATTTCATTCGTTTCGATGCATATTTCCATCATTTTGATTTTGATGCTCATTTTCTCATTACGATCAATATTTTCTTCGTTTCAATGCATATTTCCTTCATTTTGATGATCATTTTCTCATTACAATCAACACTACCGATGTTTCGATGCATATTTTCTTCATTTTGATTCTCATTTTCTCGTTTCGATCAATATAACCTTCGTTTCGATGAATATTTCCTTCATTTTGATGCTCATTTTCTCGTTACGATCAACATTTCATTCGTTTCGATGCATATTTCCATCATTTTAATTTTGATGCTCATTTTCTCGTTACGATCAAGATTTCCTTCGTTTCGATGCATATTTCCTTCATTTTGATGTATTTTTTCTCGTTACGATCAAAATATCCTTCTTTTTAATGCATATTTAGTCATTTTGATGCTCATTTTCTTTTTACGATAAACATTTCATTCGTTTCGATGCAGATTTTCTTCTTTTTTATGCTCGTTTTCTTGTTATGTCAACATTTCCTTTCGTTTGATGCATATATCCTTTGTTCGATTCTCATTTTCTCTTTACGATCAATATTACATTCGTTTCGATGCATATTTCCTTCATTTTGATGCTCCTTTTCTTGTTACAATCAACATTTCATTCTTTTCGATACATATTTCCTTCTTTTTGATGCTCGTTTTCTCGTTATGATCAATATTTCCTTCGTTTCGATGAATATTTCCTTCATTTTATTGCTCATTTCTCGTTACGATCAACATTTCCTTCATTTCGATGCATATTTCCTTCATTTTGATGCTACTTTTCTTGTTACCATCAACATTTCATTCGTTTAGATGCAGATTTCCTTCTTCTTGATGCTCGTTTTCTCGTTATGATCAATATTTCTATTGTTTCGATGCATATTTTGTTCATTTTGATGCTCATTTTCTCATTACAATCAGCATTTCCTTCGTTTCGATGAATTTTTCCTTCATTTTGATGCACCATTTCTCGTTACGATCAACATTTCCTTCATTTCGATGCATATTTCCTTCATTTTGATGCTCCTTTTCTCGTTACGATCAATATTTCCTTCGTTTCGACGCATATTTCCTTCATTTTGATGCTCATTTTCTCGTTACGATCAATCTTTCCTTCGTTTCGATGCATATTTACTCCATTTTGATGCTCCTTTTCTTGTTACGATCAATATTTCATTCGTTTCGATGCAGATTTTCTTCTTTTTTATGCTCGTTTTCTAGTTATGATCAATATTTCCCTAGTTTCGATGCATATTTCTTTCGTTTTGATTCTTATTTTCTCGTTATGATCAATATTACCTTCGTTTCGATGCATATTTCCTTCTTTTTTATGTTCATTTTCTCGTTATGATCAATATTTCTTTTGTTTCGAAGCATATATCCTTCGTTTTGATTTTTATTTTTTCGTTATGATCAATATTACCTTCGTTTAGATTCATATTTCCTTCATTTTGATGCTCCTTTTGTCGTTACG
Organism: Pogostemon cablin; assembly: GCA_023678885.1. Lineage (NCBI taxonomy): Eukaryota > Viridiplantae > Streptophyta > Magnoliopsida > Lamiales > Lamiaceae > Pogostemon > Pogostemon cablin. The sequence goes on along the minus strand of CM043004.1, from coordinate 2,931,695 downwards.
ATCAACATTTCATTCGTTTCAATGCAGATTTCCTTCATTTTGATGCTACTTTTCTTTTTACGATCAACAATTCATTCGTTTCGATGCAGATTTCTTTCTTTTTGATGCTTGTTTTCTCGTTATGATCAATATTTCTATTGTTTCGATGCATATTTCCATCATTTTGATGCTCCTTTTCTCATTAGGATCAGCATTTCCTTTGTTTTGATGAATATTTCCTTCATTTGGATGCACCTTTTCTCGTTACGATCAACATTTCCTTCATTTCGATGCATATTTCCTTTATTTTGATGCTCCTTTTCTCGTTACGAACAATATTTCCTTCATTTTGACCCATATTTCCTTCATTTTGATGCTCATTTTCTCGTTACGATCAATCTTTCCTTCGTTTCGATGCATATTTACTCCATTTTCGTGCTCCTTTTCTTGTTACGATCAACATTTCATTCGTTTCGATGCAGATTTCCTTCTTTTTGATGCTCGTTTTCTCATTATGATCAGTATTTCCTTTGTTTCGATACATATTTCCTTCGTTTTGATTCTTATTTTCTCGTTATGATCAATATTACCTTCGTTTCGATGCATATTTCCTTCTTTTTATGCTTTTTTCTCATTATGATCAATATTTCCTTTTTTCGATGCATATATCGTTCGTTTTGATTCATATTTTTTTGTTATGATCAATATTACCTTCGTTCCGATGCATATTTCCTTCATTTTGATGCTCTTTTTCTCGTTACGATCAACATTTCATTCGTTTTAATGCAGATTTCCTTCATTTTGTTTTTGACGCTCCTTTTCTCCTTACGATCAACATTTACTTCATTTCGATGCATATTTTCTTCATTTTGATGCTCATTTTCTCGTTACAATCAACATTACCTACGTTTATATGCATATTTTCTTCGTTTTGATTCTCATATTCTCGTTTCGATCAATATTACCTTCTTTTCGATGCATATTTCCTTCATTTTGATGCTCCTTTTCTCGTTACGATCAATATTTCATTCGTTTCGATGCATATTTCCATCATTTTGATTTTGATGCTCATTTTTTCGTTATGATCAAGATTTCCTTCGTTTCGATGCATATTTCCTTCATTTTGTTGCATTTTTTCTCGTTAAGATCAGCATTTCAATTTTTTCGATGCATATTTACTCATTTTGATGCTCACTTTCTTTTTACGATCAACATTTCATTCGTTTCGATGCACATTTCCTTCTTTTTATGCTCATTTTCTCATTACGATCAATATTTCCTTTGGTTCGATGCATATTTCCTACATTTTGATGTTCCTTTTCTCGTTACGATCAATATTTCCATCTTTTCAATGAATATTTCCTTCATTTTGATGCTCCTTTTCTTGTTACGATCAACATTTCATTCGTTTCAATGCAGATTTCCGTCTTTTTTATGCTCGTTTTCTCGTTATGATCAATGTTTCCTTTGTTTCGATGCATATTTCCTTCATTTTTATGCTCCTTTTCTCATTACGATTAACATTTCCTTCGTTTTGATGAATATTTCTTTCATTTTAATTCACATTTTATCGTTACCGATCAACATTTCCTTTGTTTCGATGCATATTTCCATCATTTTGTTGATCCTTTTCTTGTTACGATCAACATTTCATTCTTTTCGATACAGATTTCCTTCTTTTTTATGCTCGTTTTCTCATTACGATCAATATTTCCTTAGTTTCGATGCATATTTACTTCGTTTTGATTCTCATTTTCTCATTATTATCAATGTTTCCTTTGTTTCGAAGCATATTTCATTCATTTTGATGCTCCTTTTCTCATTACGATCAACATTTCCTTCGTTTAGATTCACATTTCCTTCATTTTAATACTCATTTTCTCGTTACGATCGATATTTCCTTCGTTTCGATGCATATTTCCTTCATTTTGATGCTTCTTTTCTTGTTACGATCAACATTTCATTCATTTCGATTTAGATTTCATTCTTTTTGAGGTCGTTTTCTCATTATTATCAATGTTTCCTTTGTTTCGATGCATATTTCATTCATTTTGATGCTCCTTTTCTCATGACAATCAGCATTTCCTTCGTTTCGATGCATATTTCCTTCATTTTGATGCTCCTTTTCTAGTTACAATCAACATTTCATTCGTTTCGATGCAGATTTTCTTCTTTTTGAAGCTCGTTTTCTCGTTATGATCAACATTTCCTTCGTTTCGATGAATATTTCCTTAATTTTAATGCTCAATTTCTCGTTACGATCAATATTTCCTTCGATTCGATGCATATTTCCTTTAGTTTGATGCTACTTTTCTTGTAACGATCAATATTTCATTCGTTTCGATGCATATTTCCTTCTTTTTGAGGCTCATTTTCTCGTTATTATCAATGTTTTCTTTGTTTTGATGCATATTTCATTCATTTTGATCCTCCTTTTCTCATTACGATCAACATTTCCTTTGTTTCAATTCATATTTCCTTCATTTTAATACTCATTTTCTCGTTACGATCGATATTTCCTTCGTTTCGATGCATATTTCCTTTATTTTGATGCTTCTTTTGTTGTTACGATCAACATTTCATTCATTTCGATTCAAATTTCCTTCTTTTTGAGGTCGTTTTCTCATTATTATCAATGTTTCCTTTGTTTCGATGCATATTTCATTCATTTTGATGCTCCTTTTCTCATTACGATCAGCATTTCCTTCGTTTCGAAGCATATTTCCTTCATTTTGATCCTCCTTTTCTAGTTACGATCAACATTTTATTCGTTTCGATGCAGATTTCCTTCTCTTTGATGCTCGTTTTCTCTTTATGATCAATGTTTTCTTTATTCGATGCATATTTCCTTCATTTTGATGCTCCTTTTCTCATTACGATCAACATTTCCTTCGTTTCGATGAATATTTTCTACATTTTAATGCTCATTTTCTCGTTACGATCAACAATTCCTTCGTTTCGATGCATATTTCCTTCTTTTTGATGATCCTTTTCTTGTTACGATCAATATTTCATTAGTTTCGATGCAGATTTCCTTCTTTTTTATGCTCTTTTTCTCATTATGATCAATATTTCCTTTGTTTCGATGCATATTTTCTTTGTTTTGATGCTCATTTTTTCGTTATGATATATATTGCCTTCGTTTCGATGCAAATTTACTCCATTTTGATGCTAATTTTCTAGTTACGATCAACATTTCATTCGTTTCGATGCAGATTTCCTTCTTTTTGATGCTTGTTTTCTTGTTATGATCAATATTTTTTTTGTTTTGATGCATATTTCCTTCGTTTTGATTCTTATTTTCTCGTTATGATCAATATTACCTTCGTTTCGATGAATATTTCCTTCTTTTTGAGGATCGTTTTATCGTTATTATCAATGTTTCCTTTGTTTCGATGCATATTTCATTCATTTTGATGCTCCTTTTCTCGTTATTATCAATGTTTCCTCTGTTTCGATGCATATTTCCTTCATTTTGATGCTTCTTTTCTCATTACTATCAATATTTCCTTCGTTTCGATGCATATTTCCTTCATTTTAAAGCTCATTTTCTCGTTACGATCAACATTTCCTTTCTTTCGATGCATATTTCCTTCATTTTGATGCTCCTTTTCTTGTTACGATCAACATTTCATTCATTTAAATGCAGAATTCCTTCTTATTGATACTCGTTTTCTCGTTATGATCAATGTTTCCTTTGTTTCGATGCATATTTTTTTCATTTTGATGCTCCTTTTATCATTACGATCAACATTTCCTTTGTTTCGATGAATATTTCCTTCATTTTAATGCTCATTTTCTCGTTACAATCAACATTACCTATGTTTCGATGCATATTTTCTTCGTTTTGATTCTCATTTTCTCGTTTCGATCAATATTACCTTCGTTTCGATGCATATTTCATTCATTTTGATGCTCCTTTTCTTGTTACGATCAGCATTTCATTCGTTTCGATATATAATTCCTTCTTATTGATGCTCGTTTTCTCATTATGATCAATGTTTCCTTTGTTTCGATGCATATTTTTTTCATTTTGATGCTCCTTTTATCATTACGATTAACATTTCTAATGTTTCGATGAATATTTCCTTCATTTTAATGCTCATTTTCTCATTACGATCAACATTTCCTTCGTTTCGATCCATATTTTCTTCATTTTGATGCTCATTTTCTCGTTCCAATCAACACTACCTATGTTTAGTGCATATTTTCTTCGTTTTGATTCTCTTTTTCTCGTTTCGATCACTATTTCCTTCGTTTCGATGCATATTTCCTTCATTTTGATGCTCCTTTTCTCGTTACGATCAACATTTCATTCGTTTCGATGCATATTTCCATCATTTTGATTTTGATGCTCATTTTCTCATTACGATCAATATTTTCTTCGTTTCAATGCATATTTCCTTCATTTTGATGATCATTTTCTCATTACAATCAACACTACCGATGTTTCGATGCATATTTTCTTCATTTTGATTCTCATTTTCTCGTTTCGATCAATATAACCTTCGTTTCGATGAATATTTCCTTCATTTTGATGCTCATTTTCTCGTTACGATCAACATTTCATTCGTTTCGATGCATATTTCCATCATTTTAATTTTGATGCTCATTTTCTCGTTACGATCAAGATTTCCTTCGTTTCGATGCATATTTCCTTCATTTTGATGTATTTTTTCTCGTTACGATCAAAATATCCTTCTTTTTAATGCATATTTAGTCATTTTGATGCTCATTTTCTTTTTACGATAAACATTTCATTCGTTTCGATGCAGATTTTCTTCTTTTTTATGCTCGTTTTCTTGTTATGTCAACATTTCCTTTCGTTTGATGCATATATCCTTTGTTCGATTCTCATTTTCTCTTTACGATCAATATTACATTCGTTTCGATGCATATTTCCTTCATTTTGATGCTCCTTTTCTTGTTACAATCAACATTTCATTCTTTTCGATACATATTTCCTTCTTTTTGATGCTCGTTTTCTCGTTATGATCAATATTTCCTTCGTTTCGATGAATATTTCCTTCATTTTATTGCTCATTTCTCGTTACGATCAACATTTCCTTCATTTCGATGCATATTTCCTTCATTTTGATGCTACTTTTCTTGTTACCATCAACATTTCATTCGTTTAGATGCAGATTTCCTTCTTCTTGATGCTCGTTTTCTCGTTATGATCAATATTTCTATTGTTTCGATGCATATTTTGTTCATTTTGATGCTCATTTTCTCATTACAATCAGCATTTCCTTCGTTTCGATGAATTTTTCCTTCATTTTGATGCACCATTTCTCGTTACGATCAACATTTCCTTCATTTCGATGCATATTTCCTTCATTTTGATGCTCCTTTTCTCGTTACGATCAATATTTCCTTCGTTTCGACGCATATTTCCTTCATTTTGATGCTCATTTTCTCGTTACGATCAATCTTTCCTTCGTTTCGATGCATATTTACTCCATTTTGATGCTCCTTTTCTTGTTACGATCAATATTTCATTCGTTTCGATGCAGATTTTCTTCTTTTTTATGCTCGTTTTCTAGTTATGATCAATATTTCCCTAGTTTCGATGCATATTTCTTTCGTTTTGATTCTTATTTTCTCGTTATGATCAATATTACCTTCGTTTCGATGCATATTTCCTTCTTTTTTATGTTCATTTTCTCGTTATGATCAATATTTCTTTTGTTTCGAAGCATATATCCTTCGTTTTGATTTTTATTTTTTCGTTATGATCAATATTACCTTCGTTTAGATTCATATTTCCTTCATTTTGATGCTCCTTTTGTCGTTACGATCAACATTTCATTCGTTTCAATGCAGATTTCCTTCATTTTGATGCTACTTTTCTTTTTACGATCAACAATTCATTCGTTTCGATGCAGATTTCTTTCTTTTTGATGCTTGTTTTCTCGTTATGATCAATATTTCTATTGTTTCGATGCATATTTCCATCATTTTGATGCTCCTTTTCTCATTAGGATCAGCATTTCCTTTGTTTTGATGAATATTTCCTTCATTTGGATGCACCTTTTCTCGTTACGATCAACATTTCCTTCATTTCGATGCATATTTCCTTTATTTTGATGCTCCTTTTCTCGTTACGAACAATATTTCCTTCGTTTTGACCCATATTTCCTTCATTTTGATGCTCATTTTCTCGTTACGATCAATCTTTCCTTCGTTTCGATGCATATTTACTCCATTTTCGTGCTCCTTTTCTTGTTACGATCAACATTTCATTCGTTTCGATGCAGATTTCCTTCTTTTTGATGCTCGTTTTCTCATTATGATCAGTATTTCCTTTGTTTCGATACATATTTCCTTCGTTTTGATTCTTATTTTCTCGTTATGATCAATATTACCTTCGTTTCGATGCATATTTCCTTCTTTTTATGCTTTTTTCTCATTATGATCAATATTTCCTTTTTTCGATGCATATATCGTTCGTTTTGATTCATATTTTTTTGTTATGATCAATATTACCTTCGTTCCGATGCATATTTCCTTCATTTTGATGCTCTTTTTCTCGTTACGATCAACATTTCATTCGTTTTAATGCAGATTTCCTTCATTTTGTTTTTGACGCTCCTTTTCTCCTTACGATCAACATTTACTTCATTTCGATGCATATTTTCTTCATTTTGATGCTCATTTTCTCGTTACAATCAACATTACCTACGTTTATATGCATATTTTCTTCGTTTTGATTCTCATATTCTCGTTTCGATCAATATTACCTTCTTTTCGATGCATATTTCCTTCATTTTGATGCTCCTTTTCTCGTTACGATCAATATTTCATTCGTTTCGATGCATATTTCCATCATTTTGATTTTGATGCTCATTTTTTCGTTATGATCAAGATTTCCTTCGTTTCGATGCATATTTCCTTCATTTTGTTGCATTTTTTCTCGTTAAGATCAGCATTTCAATTTTTTCGATGCATATTTACTCATTTTGATGCTCACTTTCTTTTTACGATCAACATTTCATTCGTTTCGATGCACATTTCCTTCTTTTTATGCTCATTTTCTCATTACGATCAATATTTCCTTTGGTTCGATGCATATTTCCTACATTTTGATGTTCCTTTTCTCGTTACGATCAATATTTCCATCTTTTCGATGAATATTTCCTTCATTTTGATGCTCCTTTTCTTGTTACGATCAACATTTCATTCGTTTCAATGCAGATTTCCGTCTTTTTTATGCTCGTTTTCTCGTTATGATCAATGTTTCCTTTGTTTCGATGCATATTTCCTTCATTTTTATGCTCCTTTTCTCATTACGATTAACATTTCCTTCGTTTTGATGAATATTTCTTTCATTTTAATTCACATTTTATCGTTACCGATCAACATTTCCTTTGTTTCGATGCATATTTCCATCATTTTGTTGATCCTTTTCTTGTTACGATCAACATTTCATTCTTTTCGATACAGATTTCCTTCTTTTTTATGCTCGTTTTCTCATTACGATCAATATTTCCTTAGTTTCGATGCATATTTACTTCGTTTTGATTCTCATTTTCTCATTATTATCAATGTTTCCTTTGTTTCGAAGCATATTTCATTCATTTTGATGCTCCTTTTCTCATTACGATCAACATTTCCTTCGTTTAGATTCACATTTCCTTCATTTTAATACTCATTTTCTCGTTACGATCGATATTTCCTTCGTTTCGATGCATATTTCCTTCATTTTGATGCTTCTTTTCTTGTTACGATCAACATTTCATTCATTTCGATTTAGATTTCATTCTTTTTGAGGTCGTTTTCTCATTATTATCAATGTTTCCTTTGTTTCGATGCATATTTCATTCATTTTGATGCTCCTTTTCTCATGACAATCAGCATTTCCTTCGTTTCGATGCATATTTCCTTCATTTTGATGCTCCTTTTCTAGTTACAATCAACATTTCATTCGTTTCGATGCAGATTTTCTTCTTTTTAAAGCTCGTTTTCTCGTTATGATCAACATTTCCTTCGTTTCGATGAATATTTCCTTAATTTTAATGCTCAATTTCTCGTTACGATCAATATTTCCTTCGATTCGATGCATATTTCCTTTAGTTTGATGCTACTTTTCTTGTAACGATCAATATTTCATTCGTTTCGATGCATATTTCCTTCTTTTTGAGGCTCATTTTCTCGTTATTATCAATGTTTTCTTTGTTTTGATGCATATTTCATTCATTTTGATGCTCCTTTTCTCATTACGATCAACATTTCCTTCGTTTCAATTCATATTTCCTTCATTTTAATACTCATTTTCTCGTTACGATCGATATTTCCTTCGTTTCGATGCATATTTCCTTTATTTTGATGCTTCTTTTGTTGTTACGATCAACATTTCATTCATTTCGATTCAGATTTCCTTCTTTTTGAGGTCGTTTTCTCATTATTATCAATGTTTCCTTTGTTTCGATGCATATTTCATTCATTTTGATGCTCCTTTTCTCATTACGATCAGCATTTCCTTCGTTTTGAAGCATATTTCCTTCATTTTGATGCTCCTTTTCTAGTTACGATCAACATTTTATTCGTTTCGATGCAGATTTCCTTCTCTTTGATGCTCGTTTTCTCATTATGATCAATGTTTTCTTTGTTCGATGCATATTTCCTTCATTTTGATGCTCCTTTTCTCATTACGATCAAGATTTCCTTCGTTTCAATGAATATTTTCTACATTTTAATGCTCATTTTCTTGTTACGATCAACATTTCCTTCGTTTCGATGCATATTTCCTTCTTTTTGATGATCCTTTTCTTGTTACGATCAATATTTCATTAGTTTCGATGCAGATTTCCTTCTTTTTTATGCTCGTTTTCTCATTATGATCAATATTTCCTTTGTTTCGATGCATATTTTCTTTGTTTTGATGCTCATTTTTTCGTTATGATATATATTGCCTTCGTTTCGATGCATATTTACTCCATTTTGATGTTCATTTTCTTGTTACGATCAACATTTCATTCGTTTCGATGCAGATTTCCTTCTTTTTTATGCTTGTTTTCTTGTTATGATCAATATTTTTTTTGTTTCGATGCATATTTCCTTCGTTTTGATTCTTATTTTCTCATTATGATCAATATTACCTTCGTTTCGATGAATATTTCCATCTTTTTGAGGATCGTTTTATCGTTATTATCAATGTTTCCTTTGTTTCGATGCATATTTCATTCATTTTGATGCTCCTTTTCTCGTTATTATCAATGTTTCCTCTGTTTCGATGCATATTTCCTTCATTTTGATGCTCCTTTTCACATTACTATCAACATTTCCTTCGTTTCGATGCATATTTCCTTCATTTTAAAGCTCATTTTCTAGTTACGATCAACATTTCCTTTGTTTCGATGCATATTTCCTTCATTTTGATGCTCCTTTTCTTGTTACGATCAACATTTCATTCATTTCGATGCAGAATTCCTTCTTATTGATACACGTTTTCTCGTTATGATCAATGTTTCCTTTGTTTCGATGCATATTTTTTTCATTTTGATGCTCCTTTTATCATTACGATCAACATTTCCTTTGTTTCGATGAATATTTCCTTCATTTTAATGCTAATTTTCTCGTTACAATCAACATTACCTATGTTTCGATGCATATTTTCTTCGTTTTGATTCACATTTTGTCATTTCGATCAATATTACCTTCGTTTCGATGCATATTTCCTTCATTTTGATGCTCCTTTTCTTGTTACGATCAGCATTTCATTTGTTTCGATACAGAATTCCTTCTTATTGATGCTCGTTTTCTTGTTATGATCAATGTTTCCTTTGTTTCGATGCATATTTTTTTCATTTTGATGCTCCTATTATCATTACGATTAACATTTCCTTTGTTTCGATGAATATTTCCTTCTTTTTAATGCTCATTTTCTCATTACGATCAACATTTCCTTCGTTTCGATCCATAATTTCTTCATTTTGATGCTCATTTTCTCGTTCCAATCAACACTACCTATGTTTAGTGCATATTTTCTTCGTTTAGATTCTCTTTTTCTCGTTTCGATCAATATTACCTTCGTTTCGATGCATATTTCCTTCATTTTGATGCTCCTTTTCTCGTTAAGATCAACATTTCATTCGTTTCGATGCATATTTCCATCATTTTGATTTTGATGCTCATTTTCTCATTACGATCAATATTTTCTTCATTTTGATGCATATTTCCTTCATTTTGATGCTCATTTTCTCATTACAATCAACACTACCGATGTTTCGATGCATATTTTCTTCATTTTGATTCTCATTTTCTCGTTTCGATCAATATAACCTTCGTTTCGATGCATATTTCCTTCATTTTGATGCTCATTTTCTCATTACGATCAACATTTCATTCGTTTCGATGCATATTTCTATCATTTTAATTTTGATGCTCATTTTCTCGTTACGATCAAGATTTCCTTCGTTTCGATGCATATTTCCTTCATTTTGATGTATTTTTTCTCGTTACGATCAGAATATCCTTCTTTTTAATGTATATTTACTCATTTTGATGCTCATTTTCTTTTTACGATAAACATTTCATTCGTTTCGATGCAGATTTTCTTCTTTTTTATGCTCGTTTTCTAGTTATGATCAATATTTCCTTTCGTTCGATGCATATATCCTTCGTTTGATTCTCATTTTCTCTTTACGATCAATATTATCTTCGTTTCGATGCATATTTCCTTCATTTTGATGCTCCTTTTCTTGTTATGATCAATATTTCATTCGTTTCGATATATATTTCCTTCTTTTTGATGCTCGTTTTCTCATTATGATCAATGTTTCCTTCATTTCGATGAATATTTCCTTCATTTTAATGCTCATTTTCTCGTTATGATCTTTTCTTTGTTTCGATGCAAATTTCCTTCATTTTGATGCTCTTTTTCTTGTTACGATCAACATTTCATTCGTTTCTATGCAGATTTCCTTCTTTTTGATGCTCGTTTTCTCGTTATGATCAATATTTCCCTAGTTTCGATGCATATTTCTTTCGTTTTGATTCTTATTTTCTCGTTATGATCAATATTTCCTTCGTTTCGATGCATATTTCCTTCTTTTTTATGCTCATTTTCTCGTTATGATCAATATTTCTTTTGTTTCGATGCATATATCCTTCGTTTTGATTCTTATTTTTTCCTTATGACCAATATTACCTTCGTTTCGATTCATATTTACTTCATTTTGATGCTCCTTTTCTCGTTACGATCAATATTTCATTCGTTTCAATGCAGATTTCCTTCATTTTGATGCTACTTTTCTTGTTACGATCAACAATTCATTCGTTTCGATGCAGATTTCCTTCTTTTTGATTCTTGTTTTCTCGTTATGATCAATATTTCTATTGTTTCGATGCATATTTCCATCATTTTGATGCTCCTTTTCTCATTAGGATCAGCATTTCCTTTGTTTTGATGAATATTTTCTTCATTTGGATGCACCTTTTCTTGTTACGATCAACATTTCCTTCATTTCGATTCATATTTCCTTTATTTTGATGCTCCTTTTCTCGTTACGAACAATATTTCCTTCGTTTCGATGCACATTTCCTTCATTTTGATGCTCATTTTCTCGTTACGATCAATCTTTCCTTCGTTTCGATGCATATTTACTCCATTTTCGTGCTACTTTTCTTGTTACGATCAACATTTCATTCGTTTCGATGCAGATTTCCTTCTTTTTGATGCTCGTTTTCTTGTTATGATCAGTATTTCCTTTGTTTCGATGCATATTTCCTACGTTTTGATTCTTATTTTCTCGTTATGATCAATATTACCTTCGTTTCGAAGCATATTTCCTTCTTTTTATGCTTTTTTCTCATTATGATCAATATTTCCTTTGTTTCGATGCATATATCGTTCGTTTTTATTCTTATTTTTTCGTTATGATCAATATTACCTTCGTTCCGATACATATTACCTTCATTTTGATGCTATTTTTCTCGTTACGATCAACATTTCATTCGTTTTAATGCAGATTTCGTTCATTTTGTTTTTGATGCTCCTTTTCTCGTTACGATCAACATTTCCTTCATTTCGATGAATATTTTCTTCATTTTGATGCTCATTTTCTCGTTACAATCAACATTACATACATTTAGATGCATATTTTCTTCGTTTTGATTCTCTTATTCTCGTTTCGATCAATATACCTTCTTTTCGATGCATATTTCCATCATTTTGATTTTGATGCTCATTTTTTCGTTATGATCAAGATTTCCTTCGTTTCGATGCATATTTCCTTCATTTTGTTGCATTTTTTCTCGTTAAGATCAGCATTTAAATTTTTTCGATGCATATTTACTCATTTTGATTCTCATTTTCTCTTTACGATCAATATTATCTTCGTTTCGATGTATATTTCCTTCATTTTGATGCTCCTTTTCTTGTTATGATCAACATTTCATTCGTTTCGATACAGATTTCCTTCTTTTTGATGCTCGTTTTCTCATTATGGTCAATATTTCCTTCGTTTCGATGAATATTTCCTTCATTTTAATGCTCATTTTCCCGTTATGATCTTTCCTTTGTTTCGATGCAAAATTCCTTCATTTTGATGCTCTTTTTCTTGTTACGATCAACATTTCACTAGTTTCGATGCAGATTTCCATAGTTTTGATTCTCATTTTCTCGTTATGATCAATATTACCTTTGTTTCGATGCATATTTCCTTCTTTTTATGCTTTTTTCTCATTATGATCAATATTTACTTTGTTTCGATGCATATATCGTTCGTTTTGATTCTTATTTTTTCGTTATGATCAATATTACCTTCGTTCCGCTGCATATTTCCTTCATTTTGATGCTCCTTTTCTCGTTACGATCAACATTTCATTCGTTTTAATGCAGATTTCCTTCATTTTGTTTTTGATGCTCCTTTTCTCAGTACGATCAACATTTCATTCATTTCGATGAATATTTTCTTCATTTTGATGCTCATTTTCTCGTTACAATCAACATTACCTACGTTTAGATGCATATTTTCTTCGTTTTGATTCTCATATTCTCGTTTCGATCAATATACCTTCTTTTCGATGCATATTTCCATCATTTTGATTTTGATGCTCATTTTTTCGTTATGATCAAGATTTCCTTCGTTTCGATGCATATTTCCTTCATTTTGTTGCATTTTTTCTCGTTAAGATCAACATTTCAATTTTTTCGATGCATATTTACTCATTTTGATTCTCATTTTCTCTTTACGATCAATATTATCTTCGTTTCGATGCATATTTCCTTCATTTTGATGCTCCTTTTCTTGTTATGATCAACATTTCATTCGTTTCGATACAGATTTCCTTCTTTTTGATGCTCGTTTTCTCATTATGGTCAATATTTCCTTCGTTTCGATGAATATTTCCTTCATTTTAATGCTCATTTTCTCGTTATGATCTTTCCTTTGTTTCGATGCAAATTTCCTTCATTTTGATGCTCTTTTTCTTGTTACAATCAACATTTCACTCGTTTCGATGCAGATTTCTATCGTTTTGATTCTCATTTTCTCGTTTCGATCAATATTACCTTCGTTTCTATGCATATTTCCTTCATTTTGATGCTCATTTTCTCGTTACGATCAACATTTCATTCGTTTCAATGCAGATTTCCTTCATTTTTATTTTGATGCTCCTTTTCTCATTACGATCAACATTTTCTTCATTTCGATGCAGATTTCCTTCTTTTTGATGCTCGTTTTCTCGTTACGATCAATATTTCCTTTAGTTCGATGCATATATCCTTCGTTTGATTCTCATTTTCTCTTTACGATCAATATTACCTTCATTTCGATGCATATTTCCTTCATTTTGATGCTCCTTTTCTTGTTACGATCGACATTTCATTCGTTTCGATACAGATTTCCTTCTTTTTGATGCTCGTTTTCTCGTTATGATCAATATTTCCTTTGTTTCGATGAATATTTCCATCATTTTAATACTCATTTTCTCGTTACGATCAACATTTCCTCCGTTTCTATGCATATTTCCTTCATTTTGATGCTCATTTTCTTTTTACGATCAACTTTTCATTCGTTTCGATGCATATTACCTTCTTTTTTATGCTCGTTTTCTCGTTACGATCAATATTTCCTTTGGTTCGATGCATATTTCCTTCGTTCGATTCTCATTTTCTCTTAACGATCAATATTACCTTCGTTTCGATGCATATTTCCTTCATTTTGATGCTCCTTTTCTTGTTACAATCAACATTTCATTTTTTTCGATACATATTTCCTTCTTTTTGATGCTCGTTTTCTCATTATGTTCAATATTTCCTTCGTTTCGATGAATATTTCCTTCATTTTATTGCTCGTTTCTCGTTACGATCAACATTTCCTTCATTTCGATGCATATTTCCTTCATTTTGATGCTACTTTTCTTGTTACCATCAACATTTCATTCATTTAGATGCATATTTTCTTCTTCTTGATGCTCGTTTTCTCGTTATGATCAATATTTCTATTGTTTCGATGCATATTTCGTTCATTTTGATGCTCCTTTCTCATTACGATCAGCATTTCCTTTGTTTCGATGAATATTTCCTTCATTTTGATGCACCTTTTCTCGTTACGATCAATATTTCCTTCATTTCGATGCATATTTCCTACATTTTGATGCTCCTTTTCTCGTTACGATCAATATTTCCTTCATTTCGACGCATATTTCCTTCATTTAATGCTCATTTTCTCGTTACGATCAATCTTTCCTTCGTTTCGATGCATATTTACTCCATTTTGATGCTCCTTTTCTTGTTACGATCAACATTTCATTCGTTTCGATGCAGATTTCGTTCTTTTTTATGCTCATTTTCTCATTATAATCAATATTTCCCTAGTTTCGATGCATATTTCTTTCGTTTTGATTCTTATTTTCTCGTTATGATCAATATTACCTTCGTTTCAATGCATATTTCCTTCTTTTTTATGCTCATTTTCTCGTTATGATCAAAATTTCTTTTATTTCGATGCATATATCCTTCGTTTTGATTCTTATTTTTTCCTTATGATCAATATTACCTTCGTTTCGATTCATATTTACTTCATTTTGATGCTCCTTTTCTCGTTACGATCAACATTTCATTCGTTTCAATACAGATTTTCTTCATTTTGATGCTACTTTTCTTGTTACGATCAACAATTCATTCGTTTCGATGCAGATTTTCTTCTTTTTAATGCTTGTTTTCTCGTTATGATCAATATTTCTATTGTTTCGATGCATATTTCCATCATTTTGATGCTCCTTTTCTTGTTACGATTAACATTTCAGTCATTTCGATGCAAATTTCCTTCTTTTTGATGCTCGTTTTCTCGTTATGATCAGTATTTTCTTTGTTTCGATGCATATTTCCTTCGTTTTTATTCTTATTTTCTCGTTATGATCAATATTACCTTCGTTTCGATGCATATTTCCTTCTTTTTTTATGTTTTTTTTCTCATTATGATCAATATTTCCTTTGTTTCGATTCATATATCGTTCGTTTTGACTCTTATTTTTTCGTTATGATCAATATAACATTCGTTCCGATGCATATTTCCTTCATTTTGATGCTCCTTTTCTCGTTACGATCAACATTTCATTCGTTTTAATGCAGATTTCCTTCATTTTGTTTTTGATGCTCCTTTTCTCGTTACGATCAATATTTCCTTCATTTCGATGCATATTTTCTTCATTTTGATGCTCATTTTCTCGTTACAATAAACATTACCTACGTTTAGATGCATATTTTCTTTGTTTTGATTCTCATATTCTCGTTTCGATCAATATTACCTTCTTTTCGATGCATATTTCCTTCATTTTGATGCTCCTTTTCTCGTTACGATCAATATTTCATTCGTTTCGATGCATATTTCCATCATTTTGATTTTGATGCTCATTTTTTCGTTATGATCAAGATTTCCTTCGTTTCGATGCATATTTCCTTTATTTTGTTGCATTTTTTCTCGTTAAGATCAGCATTTCAATTTTTTCGATGCATATTTACTCATTTTGATGCTCACTTTCTTTTTACGATCAACATTTCATTCGTTTCGATGCACATTTCCTTCTTTTTATGCTCATTTTCTCATTACGATCAATATTTCCTTTGGTTCGATGCATATTTCCTTCATTTTGATGCTCCTTTTCTCGTTACGATCAATTTTTCCTTTGTTTCGATGAATATTTCCTTCATTTTGATGCTCCTTTTCTTGTTACGATCAATATTTCATTCGTTTCGATGCAGATTTCATTCTCTTTGATGCTCGTTTTCTCGTTATGATCAATGTTTTCTTTGTTCGATGCATATTTCCTTCATTTTTATGCTCCTTTTCTCATTACGATCAACATTTCCTTCGTTTCGATGAATATTTCCTACATTTTAATGCTCATTTTCTCGTTACGATCAAAACTTCCTTCGTTTCGATGCATATTTCCTTCTTTTTGATGATCCTTTTCTTGTTACGATCAATATTTCATTAGTTTCGATGCAGATTTCCTTCTTTTTTATGCTCGTTTTCTCATTATGATCAATATTTCCTTTGTTTCGATGCATATTTTCTTTGTTTTGATGCTCATTTTTTCGTTATGATATATATTGCCTTCGTTTCGATGCATATTTACTCCATTTTGATGCTCATTTTCTTATTACGATCAACATTTCATTCGTTTCGATGCAGATTTCCTTCTTTTTGATGCTTGTTTTCTTGTTATGATCAATATTTTTTTTGTTGCGATGCATATTTCCTTCGTTTTGATTCTTATTTTCTCGTTATGATCAATATTACCTTCGTTTCGATGAATATTTCCTTCTTTTTGAGGCTCTTTTTATCGTTATTATCAATGTTTCCTTTGTTTCGATGCATATTTCATTCATTTTGATGCTCCTTTTCTCGTTATTATCAATGTTTCCTCTGTTTCGATGCATATTTTCTTCATTTTGATGCTCATTTTCTCATTACGATCAACATTTCCTTCGTTTCGATGCATATTTCCTTCATTTTAAAGCTCATTTTCTCGATACGATCAACATTTCCTTTGTTTCCATGCATATTTCCTTCATTTGATGCTCCTTTTCTTGTTACGATCAACATTTCATTAATTTCGATGCAGAATTCCTTCTTATTGATACTCGTTTTCTCGTTATGATCAATGTTTCCTTTGTTTCGATGCATATTTTTTTCATTTTGATGCTCCTTTTATCATTACGATCAACATTTCCTTTGTTTCGATGAATATTTACTTCATTTTGATGCTCCTTTTTTGTTACGATCAACATTTCATTCGTTTCGATGCAGATTTCCTTCTTTTTAGGCTCGTTTTCTCGTTATTATCAATGTTTCCTTTGTTTCGATGCATATTTCATTCATTTTGATGCTCCTTTTTTCATTCCGATCAATATTTCCTTCGTTTCGATGCATGTTTCTTCTATCATTTTAATGCTAATTTTCTCGTTACGATCAATATTTCTTTCGTTTCGATGCATATTTCCTTCATTTTAATGCTTCTTTTCTTGTTATGTTCAACATTTTATTCGTTTCGTTGCAGATTTCCTTCTTTTTGTAGTTCATTTTCTCATTAGGATCAATGTTTCCTTCGTTTCGATGCATATTTCTTTCATTTTGATGCTCTTTTTCTCATTACGATCAACATTTTCTTCGTTTCGATGCATATTTCCTTCATTTTAAAGCTCATTTTCTCGTTATGATCAATATTTCCTTCGTTTCGATGCATATTTCCTTCATTTTGATGCTCCTTTTCTTGTTACGATCAACATTTCATTCGTTTCGATGCAGAATTCCTTCTTATTGATGCTCGTTTTCTCGTTATGATCAATGCTTCCTTTGTTTCGATGCATATTTTTTTCATTTTTATGCTCCTTTTAATTTTACGATCAACATTTCACTTGTTTCGATGCAGATTTCTTTCTTTTTGATGCTCGTTTTCTCATTACAATCAATATTTCCTTTCGTTCGATGCATATATCCTTCATTTGATTCTCATTTTCTCTTTACGATCAATATTATCTTCGTTTCGATCCATATTTCCTTCATTTTGATGCTCCTTTTCTTGTTATGATCAACATTTCATTCGTTTCGATACAGATTTCCTTCTTTTTGATGCTCGTTTTCTCATTATGGTCAATATTTCCTTCGTTTCGATGAATATTTCCTTCATTTTAATGCTCATTTTCTCGTTATGATCTTTCCTTTGTTTCGATGCAAATTTCCTTCATTTTGATGCTCTTTTTCTTGTTACGATCAACATTTCACTCGTTTCGATGCAGATTTCTATCGTTTTGATTCTCATTTTCTCGTTTCGATCAATATTACCTTCGTTTCTATGCATATTTTCTTCATTAAGATGCTCATTTTCTCGTTACGATCAACATTTCATTCGTTTCAATGCAGATTTCCTTCATTTTTATTTTGATGCACCTTTTCTCATTACGATCAACATTTCCTTCATTTCGATGCAGATTTCCTTCTTTTTGATGCTCGTTTTCTCCTTACGATCAATATTTCCTTTGGTTCGATGCATATATCCTTCGTTTGATTCTCATTTTCTCTTTACGATCAATATTATCTTCATTTCGATGCATATTTCCTTCATTTCGATGCTCCTTTTCTTGTTACGATCGACATTTCATTCGTTTCGATACAGATTTCCTTCTTTTTGATGCTCGTTTTCTCGTTATTATCAATATTTCCTTTGTTTCGATGAATATTTCCATCATTTTAATACTCATTTTCTCGTTACGATCAACATTTCCTTCGTTTCTATGCATATTTCCTTCATTTTGATGCTCATTTTCTTGTAACGATCAACTTTTCATTCGTTTCGATGCATATTACCTTCTTTTTGATGCTCGTTTTCTCGTTACGATCAATATTTCCTTTGGTTCGATGCATATTTCCTTCGTTCGATTCTCATTTTCTCTTAACTATCAATATTACCTTCGTTTCGATGCATATTTCCTTCATTTTGATGCTCCTTTTCTTGTTACAATCAACATTTCATTTTTTTCGTTACATATTTCCTTCTTTTTGATGCTCGTTTTCTCGTTATGATCAATATTTCCTTCGTTTCGATGAATATTTCCTTCATTTTATTGCTCGTTTCTCTTTACGATCAATATTTCCTTCATTTCGATGCATATTTCCATCATTTTGATGCTACTTTTCTTGTTACCATCAACATTTGATTTGTTTAGATGCATATTTTCTTCTTCTTGATGCTCGTTTTCTCGTTATGATCAATATTTCTATTATTTCGATGCATATTTCGTTCATTTAGATGCTCCTTTCTCATTACGATCAGCATTTCCTTCGTTTCGATGAATATTTCCTTCATTTTGATGCACCTTTTCTCGTTACGATCAATATTTCCTTCATTTCGATGCATATTTCCTACATTTTGATGCTCCTTTTCTCGTTACGATCAATATTTCCTTCATTTCGATGCATATTTCCTTCATTTTGATGCTCATTTTCTCGTTACGATCAATCTTTCCTTCGTTTCGATGCATATTTACTCCATTTTGATGCTCCTTTTCTTGTTACGATCAACATTTCATTCGTTTCGATGCAGATTTCGTTATTTTTTATGCTCGTTTTCTCATTATCATCAATATTTCCCTAGTTTCGATGCATATTTCTTTCGTTTTGATTCTTATTTTCTCGTTATGATCAATATTACCTTCGTTTCAATGCATATTTCCTTCTTTTTTATGCTCATTTTCTCGTTATGATCAAAATTTCTTTTATTTCGATGCATATATCCTTCGTTTTGATTCTTATTTTTTCCTTATGATCAATATTACCTTCGTTTCGATTCATATTTACTTCATTTTGATGCTCCTTTTCTCGTTACGATCAACATTTCATTCGTTTCAATACAGATTTTCTTCATTTTGATGCTACTTTTCTTGTTACGATCAACAATTCATTCGTTTCGATGCAGATTTTCTTCTTTTTAATGCTTGTTTTCTCGTTATGATCAATATTTCTATTGTTTCGATGCATATTTCCATCATTTTGATGCTCCTTTTCTTGTTACGATCAACATTTCAGTCATTTCGATGCAAATTTCCTTCTTTTTGATGCTCATTTTCTCGTTATGATCAAAATTTCTTTTGTTTCGATGCATATATCCTTCGTTTTGATTCTTATTTTTTCCTTATGATCAATATTACCTTCGTTTCGATTCATATTTACTTCATTTTTATGCTCCTTTTCTCGTTACGATCAACATTTCATTCGTTTCAATGCAGATTTTCTTTGTTTCGATGCATATATCCTTCTTTGTTTCGATGCATTTTTCCTTCGTTTTTATTCTTATTTTCTCGTTATGATAAATATTACATTCGTTTCGATGCATATTTCCTTCTTTTTTATGCTTTTTTTCTCATTATGATCAATATTTCCTTTGTTTCGATGCATATATCGTTCGTTTTGATTCTTATTTTTTCGTTATGATCAATATTACCTTCGTTCCGATGCATATTTCCTTAATTTTGATGCTCCTTTTCTCGTTACGATCAACATTTTATTCGTTTTAATGCAGATTTCCTTCATTTTGTTTTTGATGCTCCTTTTCTCGTTACGATCAATATTTCCTTCATTTCGATGCATATTTTCTTCATTTTGATGCTCATTTTCTCGTTACAATAAACATTACCTACGTTTAGATGCATATTTTCTTTGTTTTGATTCTCATATTCTCGTTTCGATCAAGATTTCCTTCGTTTCGATGCATATTTCCTTCATTTTGTTGCATTTTTTCACGTTAAGATCAGCATTTCAATTTTTTCGATGCATATTTACTCATTTTGATGCTCACTTTCTTTTTACGATCAACATTTCATTCGTTTCGATGCACATTTCCTTCTTTTTATGCTCATTTTCTCATTACGATCAATATTTCCTTTGGTTCGATGCATATTTCCTTCATTTTGATGCTCCTTTTCTCGTTACGATCAATATTTCCATCGTTTCGATGAATATTTCCTTCATTTTGATGCTCCTTTTCTTGTTACGATCAACATTTCCTTCGTTTTGATGATTATTTCTTTCATTTTAATTCACATTTTATCGTTACCGATCAACATTTCCTTTGTTTCGATGCATATTTACATCATTTTGTTGATCCTTTTCTTGTTACGATCAACATTTCATTCTTTTCGATACAGATTTCCTTCTTTTTTATACTCGTTTTCTCATTACGATCAATATTTCCTTAGTTTCGATGCATATTTACTTCGTTTTGATTCTCATTTTCTCGTTATTATCAATGTTTCCTTTGTTTTGAAGCATATTTCATTCATTTTGATGCTCCTTTTCTCATTACGATCAACATTTCCTTCGTTTAGATTCACATTTCCTTCATTTTAATACTCATTTTCTCGTTACGATCGATATTTCCTTCGTTTCGATGCACATTTCCTTCATTTTAATACTCATTTTCTCGTTACGATCGATATTTCCTTCGTTTCGATGCATATTTCATTATTATCTATGTTTCCTTTGTTTTGATGCATATTTCATTCATTTTGATGCTCCTTTTCTTATTACAATCAGCATTTCCTTCGTTTTGATGCATTTTTCCTTTATTTTGATGCTCCTTTTCTAGTTACAATCAACATTTCATTCGTTTCGATGCAGATTTCCTTCTTTTTGAAGCTCGTTTTCTCGTTATGATCAACATTTCCTTCGTTTCGATGAATATTTCCTTAATTTTAATGCTCAATTTCTCGTTACGATCAATATTTCTTTCATTTTGATGCATATTTCCTTTAGTTTGATGCTACTTTTCTTGTAACGATCAACATTTCATTCGTTTCGATGCAGATTTCCTTCTTTTTGAGGCTCGTTTTCTCGTTATTATCAATGTTTCCTTTGTTTCGATGCATATTTCATTCATTTTGATGCTCCTTTTCTCATTACAATCAACATTTCCTTCGTTTCGATCATATTTCCATTATTTTAATGCTCAATTTCTCGTTACGATAGAGATTTCCTTCATTTCGATGCATATTTCCTTCATTTTGATGCTACTTTTCTTGTAACGATCAACATTTCATTCGTTTCGATGCAGATTTCCTTCTTTTTGAGGCTCATTTACTCGTTATTATCAATGTTTCCTTTGTTTTGATGCATATTTCATTCATTTTGATGCTCCTTTTCTCATTACGATCAACATTTCCTTCGTTTCAATTCATTTTTCCTTCATTTTAATACTCATTTTCTCGTTACGATCGATATTTCCTTCGTTTCGATGCATATTTTCTTTATTTTGATGCTTCTCTTATTGTTACGATCAACATTTCATTCATTTCGATTCAGATTTCCTTCATTTTGATGCTCGTTTTCTCGTTATGATCAATGTTTTCTTTGTTCGATGCATATTTCCTTCATTTTTATGCTCCTTTTCTCATTACGATCAACATTTCCTTCGTTTCGATGAATATTTCCTACATTTTAATGCTCATTTTCTCGTTACGATCAAAATTTCCTTCGTTTCGATGCATATTTCCTTCTTTTTGATGATCCTTTTCTTGTTACGATCAATATTTCATTAGTTTCGATGCAGATTTCCTTCTTTTTTGTGCTCGTTTTCTCATTATGATCAATATTTCCTTTGTTTCGATGCATATTTTCTTTGTTTTGATGCTCATTTTTTCGTTATGATATATATTGCCTTCGTTTCGATGCATATTTACTCCATTTTGATGCTCATTTTCTTGTTACGATCAACATTTCATTCGTTTCGAAGCAGATTTCCTTCTTTTCGATGCTTGTTTTCTTGTTATGATCAATATTTTCTTTGTTTCGATGCATATTTCCTTCGTTTTGATTCTTATTTTCTCGTTATGATCAATATTACCTTCGTTTCGATGCATATTTCCTTCTTTTTGATGCTCGTTTTATCGTTATTATCAATGTTTCCTTTGTTTCGATGCATATTTCATTCATTTTGATGCTCCTTTTCTCGTTATTATCAATGTTTCCTCTGTTTCGATGCATATTTTCTTCATTTTGATGCTCATTTTCTCATTACGATCAACATTTCCTTCGTTTCGATGCATATTTCCTTCATTTTAAAGCTCATTTTCTCGATACGATCAACATTTCCTTTTTTTCGATGCATATTTCCTTCATTTGATGCTCCTTTTCTTGTTACGATCAACATTTCATTCATTTCGATGTAGAATTCCTTCTTATTGATACTCGTTTTCTCGTTATGATCAATGTTTCCTTGTTTCGATGCATATTTTTTTCATTTTGATGCTCCTTTTATCATTACGATCAACATTTCCTTTGTTTCGATGAATATTTACTTCATTTTGATGCTCCTTTTTTGTTACTATCAACATTTCATTCGTTTCGATGCAGATTTCCTTCTTTTTAGGCTCGTTTTCTCGTTATTATCAATGTTTCCTTTGTTTCGATGCATATTTCATTCATTTTGATGCTCCTTTTTTCATTACGATCAATATTTCCTTCGTTTCGATGCATATTTCCTTCATTTTAATGCTAATTTTCTTGTTACGATCAATATTTCTTTCGTTTCGATGCATATTTCCTTCATTTTGATGCTTCTTTTCTTGTTATGTTCAACATTTTATTCGTTTCGTTGCAGATTTCCTTCTTTTTGTAGTTCATTTTCTCATTAGGATCAATGTTTCCTTCGTTTCGATGCATATTTCTTTCATTTTGATGCTCCTTTTCTCATTACGATCAACATTTTCTTCGTTTCGATGCATATTTCCTTCATTTTAAAGCTCATTTTCTCGTTATGATCAATATTTCCTTCGTTTCGATGCATATTTCCTTCATTTTGATGCTCCTTTTTTGTTACGATCAACATTTCATTCGTTTCAATGCAGATTTCCTTCTTTTTAGGCTCGTTTTCTCGTTATTATCAATGTTTCTTTTGTTTCGATGCATATTTCATTCATTTTGATGCTCCTTTTTTCATTACGATCAATATTTCCTTCGTTTCGATGCATATTTCCTTCATTTTAATGCTAATTTTCTCGTTACGATCAATATTTCTTTCGTTTCGATGCATATTTCCTTCATTTTGATGCTTCTTTTCTTGTTATGTTCAACATTTTATTCGTTTCGTTGCAGATTTCCTTCTTTTTGTAGTTCATTTTCTCATTAGGATCGATGTTTCCTTCGTTTCGATGCATATTTCTTTCATTTTGATGTTCCTTTTCTCATTACGATCAACATTTTCTTCGTTTCGATGCATATTTCCTTCATTTTAAAGCTCATTTTCTCGTTATGATCAATATTTCCTTCGTTTCGATGCATATTTCCTTCATTTTGATGCTCCTTTTCTTGTTACGATCAACATTTCATTCGTTTCGATGCATATTTCCTTTGTTTCGATGCATATTTTTTTCATTTTTATGCTCCTTTTCATTTTACGATCAACATTTAACTTGTTTCGATGCAGATTTCTTTCTTTTTGATGCTCGTTTTCTCATTACGATCAATATTTCCTTTCGTTCGATGCATATATCCTTCATTTGATTCTCATTTTCTCTTTACGATCAATATTATCTTCGTTTCGATGCATATTTCCTTCATTTTGATGCTCCTTTTCTTGTTATGATCAACATTTCATTCGTTTCGATACAGATTTCCTTCTTTTTGATGCTCGTTTTCTCATTATGGTCAATATTTCCTTCGTTTCGATGAATATTTCCTTCATTTTAATGCTCATTTTCTCGTTATGATCTTTCCTTTGTTTCGATGCAAATTTCCTTCATTTTGATACTCTTTTTCTTGTTACGATCAACATTTCACTCATTTCGATACAGATTTCCATCGTTTTGATTCTCATTTTCTCGTTTCGATCTATATTGCCTTCGTTTCTATGCATATTTCCTTCATTTTGATGCTCATTTTCTCGTTACGATCAACATTTCATTCGTTTCAATGCAGATTTCCTTCATTTTTATTTTGATGCTCCTTTTCTCATTACGATCAACATTTCCTTCGTTTCTATGCATATTTCCTTCATTTTGATGCTCATTTTCTTGTTACGATCAACTTTTCATTCGTTTCGATGCATATTACCTTCTTTTTGATGCTCGTTTTCTCGTTACGATCAATATTTCCTTTGGTTCGATGCATTTTTCCTTCGTTCGATTCTCATTTTCTCTTAACGATCAATATTACCTTCGTTTCAATGCATATTTCCTTCATTTTGATGCTCCTTTTCTTGTTACAATCAACATTTCATTTTTTTCGATACATATTTCCTTCTTTTTTATGCTCGTTTTCTCGTTATGATCAATATTTCCTTCGTTTCGATGAATATTTCCTTCATTTTATTGCTCGTTTCTCGTTACGATCAACATTTCCTTCATTTCGATGCATATTTCCTTCATTTTGATGCTACTTTTCTTGTTACCATCAACATTTCATTCGTTTAGATGCATATTTTCTTCTTCTTGATGCTCGTTTTCTCGTTATGATCAATATTTCTATTATTTCGATGCATATTTCGTTCATTTTGATGCTCCTTTCTCATTACGATCAGCATTTCCTTCGTTTCGATGAATATTTCCTTCATTTTGATGCACCTTTTCTCGTTACGATCAATATTTCCTTCATTTCGATGCATATTTCCTACATTTTGATGCCCCTTTTCTCGTTACGATCAATATTTCCTTCATTTCGATGCATATTTCCTTCATTTTGATGCTCATTGTCTCGTTACGATCAATCTTTCCTACGTTTCGATGCATATTTACTCCATTTTGATGCTCTTTTTCTTGTTACGATCAACATTTCATTCGTTTCGATGCATATTTCGTTCTTTTGATGCTCGTTTTCTCATTATAATCAATATTTCCCTAGTTTCGATGCATATTTCTTTCGTGTTGATTCTTATTTTCTCGTTATGATCAATATTACCTTCGTTTCGATGCATATTTCCTTCTTTTTTATGCTCATTTTCTCGTTATGATCAAAATTTCTTTTGTTTCGATGCATATATCCTTCGTTTTGATTCTTATTTTTTCCTTATGATCAATATTACCTTCGTTTCGATTCATATTTACTTCATTTTTATGCTCCTTTTCTCGTTACGATCAACATTTCATTCGTTTCAATGCAGATTTTCTTCATTTTGATGCTACTTTTCTTGTTATGATCAACAATTCATTCGTTTCGATGCAGATTTCCTTCTTTTTGATGCTTGTTTTCTCGTTGTGATCAATATTTCTATTGTTTCGATGCATATTTCCATCATTTTGATGCTCCTTTTCTTGTTACGATCAACATTTCATTCGTTTCGATGCAAATTTCCTTCTTTTTGATGCTCGTTTTCTCGTTATGATCAGTATTTTCTTTGTTTCGATGCATATTTCCTTCGTTTTTATTCTTATTTTCTCGTTATGATCAATATTACCTTCGTTTCGATGCATATTTCCTTCTTTTTTATTCTTTTTTTCTCATTATGATCAATATTTTCTTTGTTTCGATGCATATATCGTTCGTTTTGATTCTTATTTTTTCGTTATGATCAATATTACCTTCGTTCCGATGCATATTTCCTTCATTTTGATGCTCCTTTTCTCGTTACGATCAACATTTCATTCGTTTTAATGCAGATTTCCTTCATTTTGTTTTTGATGCTCCTTTTCTCGTTACGATCAATATTTTCTT
Source organism: Pogostemon cablin (assembly GCA_023678885.1). NCBI lineage: Eukaryota > Viridiplantae > Streptophyta > Magnoliopsida > Lamiales > Lamiaceae > Pogostemon > Pogostemon cablin. Next base: position 2,905,065 of record CM043004.1, on the reverse strand, counting down.
CATTTCGATGCATATTTTCTTCATTTTGATGCTCATTTTCTCGTTACAATAAACATTACCTACGTTTAGATGCATATTTTCTTTGTTTTGATTCTCATATTCTCGTTTCGATCAATATTACCTTCTTTTCGATGCATATTTCCTTCATTTTGATGCTCCTTTTCTCGTTACGATCAATATTTCATTCGTTTCGATGCATATTTCCATCATTTTGATTTTGATGCTCATTTTTTCGTTATGATCAAGATTTCCTTCGTTTCGATGCATATTTCCTTCATTTTGTTGCATTTTTTCTCGTTAAGATCAGCATTTCAATTTTTTCGATGCATATTTACTCATTTTGATGCTCACTTTTTTTTACGATCAACATTTCATTCGTTTCGATGCACATTTCCTTCTTTTTATGCTCATTTTCTCATTACGATCAATATTTCCTTTGGTTCGATGCATATTTCCTTCATTTTGATGCTCCTTTTCTCGTTACAATCAATATTTCCATCGTTTCGATGAATATTTCCTTCATTTTGATGCTCCTTTTCTTGTTACGATCAACATTTCATTCGTTTCAATGCAGATTTTCGTCTTTTTTATGCTCGTTTTCTCGTTATGATCAATGTTTCCTTTGTTTCGATGCATATTTCCTTCTTTTTTTTGCTCGTTTTCTCATTATGATCATGTTTTTTTATTTCGATGCTTATTTCCTTCATTTTGATGCTCCTTTTCTCATTACGATTAACATTTCCTTCATTTTGATGAATATTTCTTTCATTTTAACTCACATTTTATCGTTACCGATCAACATTTCCTTTGTTTCGATGCATATTTCCATCATTTTGTTGATCTTTTTCTTGTTACGATCAACATTTCATTCTTTTCGATACATATTTCCTTCTTTTTTTTACTCGTTTTCTCATTACGATCAATATTTCCTTAGTTTCGATGCATATTTACTTCGTTTTGATTCTCATTTTCTCGTTATTATCAATGTTTCCTTTGTTTTGAAGCATATTTCATTCATTTTGATGCTCCTTTTCTCATTACGATCAACATTTCCTTCGTTTAGATTCACATTTCCTTCATTTTAATACTCATTTTCTCATTACGATCGATATTTCCTTCGTTTCGATGCACATTTCCTTCATTTTAATACTCATTTTCTCGTTATGATCGATATTTCCTTCGTTTCGATGCATATTTCATTATTATCTATGTTTCCTTTGTTTTGATGCATATTTCATTCATTTTGATGCTCCTTTTCTCATTACAATCAGCATTTCCTTCGTTTTGATGCATTTTTCCTTTATTTTGATGCTCCTTTTCTAGTTACAATCAACATTTCATTCGTTTCGATGCAGATTTCCTTCTTTTTGAAGCTCGTTTTCTCGTTATGATCAACATTTCCTTCGTTTCGATGAATATTTCCTTAATTTTAATGCTCAATTTCTCGTTACGATCAATATTTCTTTCGTTTTGATGCATATTTCCTTTAGTTTGATGCTACTTTTCTTGTAACGATCAACATTTCATTCGTTTCGATGCAGATTTCCTTCTTTTTGAGGCTCGTTTTCTCGTTATTATCAATGCTTCCTTTGTTTCGATGCATATTTCATTCATTTTGATGCTCCTTTTCTCATTACGATCAATATTTCCTTCGTTTCGATCATATTTCCATTATTTTAATGCTCATTTTCTCGTTACGATAGAGATTTTCTTCATTTCGATGCATATTTCCTTCATTTTGATGCTACTTTTCTTGTAACGATAAACATTTCATTCGTTTCGATGCAGATTTCCTTCTTTTTGAGGCTAATTTTCTCGTTATTATCAATGTTTCCTTTGTTTTGATGCATATTTCATTCATTTTGATGCTCCTTTTCTCATTACGATCAACATTTCCTTCGTTTCAATTCATATTTCCTTCATTTTAATACTCATTTTCTCGTTACGATCGATATTTCCTTCGTTTCGATGCATATTTTCTTTATTTTGATGCTTCTCTTATTGTTACGATCAACATTTCATTCATTTAGATTCAGATTTCCTTCTTTTTGAGGTCGTTTTCTCATTATTATCAATGTTTCCTTTGTTTCGATGCATATTTCATTCATTTTGATGCTCCTTTTCTCATTACGATCAGCATTTCCTTCGTTTCGAAGCATATTTCCTTCATTTTGAGGCTCCTTTTCTCATTACGATCAACATTTCCTTCGTTTCGATGAATATTTCCTACATTTTAATGCTCATTTTCTCGTTACGATCAACATTTCCTTCGTTTTGATGCATATTTCTTTCTTTTTGATGATCCTTTTCTTGTTACGATCAAATTTCATTAGTTTCGATGCAGATTTCCTTATTTTTTATGCTCGTTTTCTCATTATGATCAATATTTCCTTTGTTTCAATGCATATTTTCTTTGTTTTGATGCTCATTTTTCATTATGATATATATTGCCTTCGTTTTGATGCATATTTACTCCATTTTGATGCTCATTTTCTTGTTACGATCAACATTTCATTCGTTTCGATGCAGATTTCCTTCTTTTTGATGCTCATTTTCTCGTTATGATCAATATTTCCTTTGTTTCGATGCATATTACCTTTATTTTGATGCTTCTTTTCTCATTACGATCAACGTTTCCTTCGTTTCCATGCATATTTCCTTCTTTTTGAGGCTCGTTTTATCGTTATTATCAATGTTTCCTTTGTTTCGATGCATATTTCATTCATTTTGATGCTCCTTTTCTCGTTATTATCAATGTTTCCTCTGTTTCGATGCATATTTCCTTCATTTTGATGCTCCTTTTCTCATTACGATCAACATTTCCTTCGTTTGGATGCATATTTCCTTCATTTTAAAGCTCATTTTCTAGTTACGATCAACATTTCCTTCATTTCGATGCATATTTCCTTCATTTTGATGCTCCTTTTCTCGTTACGATCAATATTTCCTTCGTTTCGACGCATATTTCCTTCATTTTGATGCTCATTTTCTCGTTACGATCAATCTTTCCTTCGTTTCGATGCATATTTACTCCATTTTGATGCTCCTTTTCTTGTTACGATCAACATTTCATTCGTTTCGATGCAGATTTCCTTCTTTTTGATGCTCGTTTTCTCGTTATGATCAATTTTCCTTAGTTTCAATGCATATTTCTTTCGTTTTGATTCTTATTTTCTCGTTATGATCAATATTACCTTCGTTTTGATGCATATTTCCTTCTTTTTTATGCTCATTTTCTCGTTATGATCAATATTTCTTTTGTTTCGATGCATAAATCCTTCGTTTTGATTCTTATTTTTTCGTTATGATCAATATTACCTTCGTTTCGATTCATATTTCCTTCATTTTGATGCTCCTTTTCTCGTTACGATCAACATTTCATTCGTTTCATTTCAGATTTCCTTCATTTTGATGCTACTTTTCTTGTTACGATCAACAATTCATTCGTTTCGATGCAGATTTCCTTCTTTTTGATGCTTGTTTTCTCGTTATGATCAATATTTCTATTGTTTCGATGCATATTTCCATCATTTTGATGCTCCTTTTCTCATTAGGATCAGCATTTCCTTTGTTTTGATGAATATTTCCTTCATTTGGATGCACCTTTTCTCGTTACGATCAACATTTCCTTCATTTCGATGCATATTTCCTTTATTTTGATGCTCCTTTTCTCGTTACGAACAATATTTCCTTCATTTCGACGCATATTTCTTTCATTTTGATGCTCATTTTCTCGTTACGATCAATCTTTCCTTCGTTTCAATGCATATTTACTCCATTTTCGTGCTCCTTTTCTTGTTACGATCAACATTTCATTCGTTTCGATGCAGATTTCCTTCTTTTTGATGCTCGTTTTCTCGTTATGATCAGTATTTCCTTTGTTTCGATGTAAATTTCCTTCGTTTTGATACTTATTTTCTCGTTATGATCAATATTACCTTCGTTTTGATGCATATTTCCTTCTTTTTATGCTCTTTTTCTCATTATGATCAATATTTCCTTTGTTTCGATGCATATATCGTTCGTTTTGATTCTTATTTTTCGTTATGATCAATATTACCTTCGTTCCGATGCATATTTCCTTCATTTTGATGCTCCTTTTCTCGTTACGATCAACATTTCATTCGTTTTAATGCAGATTTCCTTCATTTTGTTTTTGATGCTCCTTTTCTCGTTACGATCAATATTTCCTTCATTTCGATGCATATTTTCTTCATTTTGATGCTCATTTTCTCGTTACAATAAACATTACCTACGTTTAGATGCATATTTTCTTTGTTTTGATTCTCATATTCTCGTTTCGATCAATATTACCTTCTTTTCGATGCATATTCCCTTCATTTTGATGCTCCTTTTCTCGTTACGATCAATATTTCATTCGTTTCGATGCATATTTCCATCATTTTGATTTTGATGCTCATTTTTTCGTTATGATCTAGATTTCCTTCGTTTCGATGCATATTTCCTTCATTTTGTTGCATTTTTTCTAGTTAAGATCAACATTTCAATTTTTTCGATGCATATTTACTCATTTTGATGCTCACTTTCTTTTTACGATCAACATTTCATTCGTTTCGATGCACATTTCCTTCTTTTTATGCTCATTTTCTCATTACGATCAATATTTCCTTTAGTTCGATGAATATTTCCTTCATTTTGATGCTCCTTTTCTCGTTACGATCAATTTTTCCATCGTTTCGATGAATATTTCCTTCATTTTGATGTTCCTTTTCTTGTTACGATCAACATTTCATTCGTTTCGATGCAGATTTCCTTCTCTTTGATGCTCGTTTTCTCGTTATGATCAATGTTTTCTTTATTCGATGCATATTTCCATCATTTTTATGCTCCTTTTCTCATTACGATCAACATTTCCTTCATTTCGATGAATATTTCCTACATTTTAATGCTCATTTTCTCGTTATGATCCTTTTCTTGTTACGATCAATATTTCATTAGTTTCGATGCAGATTTCCTTCTTTTTTGTGCTCGTTTTCTCATTATGATCAATATTTCCTTTGTTTCGATGCATATTTTCTTTGTTTTGACGCTCATTTTTTCGTTATGATATATATTGCCTTCATTTCGATGCATATTTACTCCATTTTGATGCTCATTTTCTTTTTACGATCAACATTTCATTCGTTTCGATGCAGATTTCCTTCTTTTTGATGCTTGTTTTCTTGTTATGATCAATATTTTTTTGTTGCGATGCATATTTCCTTCGTTTTGATTCTTATTTTCTCGTTATGATCAATATTACCTTCGTTTCGATGAATATTTCCTTCTTTTTGAGGCTCTTTTTATCGTTATTATCAATGTTTCCTTTGTTTCGATGCATATTTCATTCATTTTGATGCTCCTTTTCTCGTTATTATCAATGTTTCCTCTGTTTCGATGCATATTTTCTTCATTTTGATGCTCATTTTCTCATTACGATCAACATTTCCTTCGTTTCGATGCATATTTCCTTCATTTTAAAGCTCATTTTCTCGATACGATCAACATTTCCTTTGTTTCGATGCATATTTCCTTCATTTAATGCTCCTTTTCTTGTTACGATCAACATTTCATTAATTTCGATGCAGAATTCCTTCTTATTGATACTCGTTTTCTCGTTATGATCAATGTTTCCTTTGTTTCGATGCATATTTTTTTCATTTTGATGCTCCTTTTATCATTACGATCAACATTTCCTTTATTTCGATGAATATTTACTTCATTTTGATGCTCCTTTTTTGTTACGATCAACATTTCATTCGTTTCGATGCAGATTTCCCTCTTTTTAGGCTCGTTTTCTCGTTATTATCAATGTTTCCTTTGTTTCGATGCATATTTCATTCATTTTGATGCTCCTTTTTTCATTACGATCAATATTTCCTTCGTTTCGATGCATGTTTCCTTCATTTTAATGCTAATTTTCTCGTTACGATCAATATTTCTTTCGTTTCGATGCATATTTCCTTCATTTTGATGCTTCTTTTCTTGTTATGTTCAACATTTTATTCGTTTCGTTGCAGATTTCCTTCTTTTTGTAGTTCATTTTCTCATTAGGATCAATGTTTCCTTCGTTTCGATGCATATTTCTTTCATTTTGATGCTCTTTTTCTCATTACGATCAACATTTTCTTCGTTTCGATGCATATTTCCTTCATTTTAAAGCTCATTTTCTCGTTATGATCAACATTTCCTTCGTTTCGATGCATATTTCCTTCATTTTGATGCTCCTTTTCTTGTTACGATCAACATTTCATTCGTTTCGATGCAGAATTCCTTCTTATTGATGCTCGTTTTCTCGTTATGATCAATGCTTCCTTTGTTTCGATGCATATTTTTTTCATTTTTATGCTCCTTTTAATTTTACGATCAACATTTCACTTGTTTCGATGCAGATTTCTTTCTTTTTGATGCTCGTTTTCTCATTACAATCAATATTTCCTTTCGTTCGATGCATATATCCTTCATTTGATTCTCATTTTCTCTTTACGATCAATATTATCTTCGTTTCGATCCATATTTCCTTCATTTTGATGCTCCTTTTCTTGTTATGATCAACATTTCATTCGTTTCGATACAGATTTCCTTCTTTTTGATGCTCGTTTTCTCATTGTGGTCAATATTTCCTTCGTTTCGATGAATATTTCCTTCATTTTAATGCTCATTTTCTCGTTATGATCTTTCCTTTGTTTCGATGCAAATTTCCTTCATTTTGATGCTCTTTTTCTTGTTACGATCAACATTTCACTCGTTTCGATGCAGATTTCTATCGTTTTGATTCTCATTTTCTCGTTTCGATCAATATTACCTTCGTTTCTATGCATATTTCCTTCATTAAGATGCTCATTTTCTCGTTACGATCAACATTTCATTCGTTTCAATGCAGATTTCCTTCATTTTTATTTTGATGCACCTTTTCTCATTACGATCAACATTTCCTTCATTTCGATGCAGATTTCCTTCTTTTTGATGCTCGTTTTCTCGTTACGATCAATATTTCCTTTGGTTCGATGCATATATCCTTCGTTTGATTCTCATTATCTCTTTACGATCAATATTATCTTCATTTCGATGCATATTTCCTTCATTTCGATGCTCCTTTTCTTGTTACGATCGACATTTCATTCGTTTCGATACAGATTTCCTTCTTTTTGATGCTCGTTTTCTCGTTATTATCAATATTTCCTTTGTTTCGATGAATATTTCCATCATTTTAATACTCATTTTCTCGTTACGATCAACATTTCCTTCGTTTCTATGCATATTTCCTTCATTTTGATGCTCATTTTCTTGTAACGATCAACTTTTCATTCGTTTCGATGCATATTACCTTCTTTTTGATGCTCGTTTTCTCGTTACGATCAATATTTCCTTTGGTTCGATGCATATTTCCTTCGTTCGATTCTCATTTTCTCTTAACGATCAATATTACCTTCGTTTCGATGCATATTTCCTTCATTTTGATGCTCCTTTTCTTGTTACAATCAACATTTCATTTTTTTCGATACATATTTCCTTCTTTTTGATGCTCGTTTTCTCGTTATGATCAATATTTCCTTCGTTTCGATGAATATTTCCTTCATTTTATTGCTCGTTTCTCGTTACGATCAATATTTCCTTCATTTCGATGCATATTTCCATCATTTTGATGCTACACTTCTTGTTACCATCAACATTTGATTTGTGTAGATGCATATTTTCTTCTTCTTGATGCTCGTTTTCTCGTTATGGTCAATATTTCTATTATTTCGATGCATATTTCGTTCATTTAGATGCTCCTTTCTCATTACGATCAGCATTTCCTTCGTTTCGATGAATATTTCCTTCATTTTGATGCACCTTTTCTCGTTACGATCAATATTTCCTTCATTTCGATGCATATTTCCTACATTTTGATGCTCCTTTTCTCGTTACGATCAATATTTCCTTCATTTTGATGCATATTTCCTTCATTTTGATGCTCATTTTCTCGTTACGATCAATCTTTCCTTCGTTTCGATGCATATTTACTCCATTTTGATGCTCCTTTTCTTGTTACGATCAACATTTCATTCGTTTCGATGCAGATTTCGTTATTTTTTATGCTCGTTTTCTCATTATCATCAATATTTCCCTAGTTTCGATGCATATTTCTTTCGTTTTGATTCCTATTTTCTCGTTATGATCAATATTACCTTCGTTTCGATGCATATTTCTTTCTTTTTTATGCTCATTTTCTCGTTATGATCAAAATTTCTTTTGTTTCGATGCATATATCCTTCGTTTTGATTCTTATTTTTTCCTTATGATCAATATTACCTTCGTTTCGATTCATATTTACTTCATTTTTATGCTCCTTTTCTCGTTACGATCAACATTTCATTCGTTTCAATGCAGATTTTCTTTGTTTCGATGCATTATCCTTCTTTGTTTCGATGCATTTTTCCTTCGTTTTTATTCTTATTTTCTCGTTATGATAAATATTACATTCGTTTCGATGCATATTTCCTTCTTTTTTATGCTTTTTTTCTTATTATGATCAATATTTCCTTTGTTTCGATGCATATATCGTTCGTTTTGATTCTTATTTTTTCGTTATGATCAATATTACCTTCGTTCCGATGCATATTTCCTTAATTTTGATGCTCCTTTTCTCGTTACGATCAACATTTTATTCGTTTTAATGCAGATTTCCTTCATTTTGTTTTTGATGCTCCTTTTCTCGTTACGATCAATATTTCCTTCATTTCGATGCATATTTTCTTCATTTTGATGCTCATTTTCTCGTTACAATAAACATTACCTACGTTTAGATGCATATTTTCTTTGTTTTGATTCTTATATTCTCGTTTCGATCAATATTACCTTCTTTTCGATGCATATTTCCTTCATTTTGATGCTCCTTTTCTCGTTACGATCAATATTTCATTCGTTTCGATGCATATTTCCATCATTTTGATTTTGATGCTCATTTTTTCGTTATGATCAAGATTTCCTTCGTTTCGATGCATATTTCCTTCATTTTGTTGCATTTTTTCTCGTTAAGATCAGCATTTCAATTTTTTCGATGCATATTTACTCATTTTGATGCTCACTTTCTTTTTACGATCAACATTTCATTCGTTTCGATGCACATTTCCTTCTTTTTATGCTCATTTTCTCATTACGATCAATATTTCCTTTGGTTCGATGCATATTTCCTTCATTTTGATGCTCCTTTTCTCGTTACGATCAATATTTCCATCGTTTCGATGAATATTTCCTTCATTTTGATGCTCCTTTTCTTGTTACGATCAACATTTCCTTCGTTTTGATGATTATTTCTTTCATTTTAATTCACATTTTATCGTTACCGATCAACATTTCCTTTGTTTCGATGCATATTTACATCATTTTGTTGATCCTTTTCTTGTTACGATCAACGTTTCATTCTTTTCGATACAGATTTCCTTCTTTTTTATACTCGTTTTCTCATTACGATCAATATTTCCTTAGTTTCGATGCATATTTACTTCGTTTTGATTCTCATTTTCTCGTTATTATCAATGTTTCCTTTGTTTTGAAGCATATTTCATTCATTTTGATGCTCCTTTTCTCATTACGATCAACATTTCCTTCGTTTAGATTCACATTTCCTTCATTTTAATACTCATTTTCTCGTTACGATCGATATTTCCTTCGTTTCGATGCACATTTCCTTCATTTTAATACTCATTTTCTCGTTACGATCGATATTTCCTTCGTTTCGATGCATATTTCATTATTATCTATGTTTCCTTTGTTTTGATGCATATTTCATTCATTTTGATGCTCCTTTTCTTATTACAATCAGCATTTCCTTCGTTTTGATGCATTTTTCCTTTATTTTGATGCTCCTTTTCTAGTTACAATCAACATTTCATTCGTTTCGATGCAGATTTCCTTCTTTTTGAAGCTCGTTTTCTTGTTATGATCAACATTTCCTTCGTTTCGATGAATATTTCCTTAATTTTAATGCTCAATTTCTCATTACGATCAATATTTCTTTCATTTTGATGCATATTTCCTTTAGTTTGATGCTACTTTTCTTGTAACGATCAACATTTCATTCGTTTCGATGCAGATTTCCTTCTTTTTGAGGCTCGTTTTCTCGTTATTATCAATGTTTCCTTTGTTTCGATGCATATTTCATTCATTTTGATGCTCCTTTTCTCATTACAATCAACATTTCCTTCGTTTCGATCATATTTCCATTATTTTAATGCTCATTTTCTCGTTACGATAGAGATTTCCTTCATTTCGATGCATATTTCCTTCATTTTGATGCTACTTTTCTTGTAACGATCAACATTTCATTCGTTTCGATGCAGATTTCCTTCTTTTTGAGGCTCATTTTCTCGTTATTATCAATGTTTCCTTTGTTTTGATGCATATTTCATTCATTTTGATGCTCCTTTTCTCATTACGATCAACATTTCCTTCGTTTCAATTCATTTTTCCTTCATTTTAATACTCATTTTCTCGTTACGATCGATATTTCCTTCGTTTCGATGCATATTTTCTTTATTTTGATGCTTCTCTTATTGTTACGATCAACATTTCATTCATTTCGATTCAGATTTCCTTCATTTTGATGCTCGTTTTCTCGTTATGATCAATGTTTTCTTTGTTCGATGCATATTTCCTTCATTTTTATGCTCCTTTTCTAATTACGATCAACATTTCCTTCGTTTCGATGAATATTTCCTACATTTTAATGCTCATTTTCTCGTTACGATCAAAATTTCCTTCGTTTCGATGCATATTTCCTTCTTTTTGATGATCCTTTTCTTGTTACGATCAATATTTCATTAGTTTCGATGCAGATTTCCTTCTTTTTTGTGCTCGTTTTCTCATTATGATCAATATTTCCTTTGTTTCGATGCATATTTTCTTTGTTTTGATGCTCGTTTTTTCGTTATGATATATATTGCCTTCGTTTCGATGCATATTTACTCCATTTTGATGCTCATTTTCTTGTTACGATCAACATTTCATTCGTTTCGAAGCAGATTTCCTTCTTTTCGATGCTTGTTTTCTTGTTATGATCAATATTTTCTTTGTTTCGATGCATATTTCCTTCGTTTTGATTCTTATTTTCTCGTTATGATCAATATTACCTTCGTTTCGATGCATATTTCCTTCTTTTTGAGGCTCGTTTTATCGTTATTATCAATGTTTCCTTTGTTTCGATGCATATTTCATTCATTTTGATGCTCCTTTTCTCGTTATTATCAATGTTTCCTCTGTTTCGATGCATATTTTCTTCATTTTGATGCTCATTTTCTCATTACGATCAACATTTCCTTCGTTTCGATGCATATTTCCTTCATTTTAAAGCTCATTTTCTCGATACGATCAACATTTCCTTTTTTTCGATGCATATTTCCTTCATTTGATGCTCCTTTTCTTGTTACGATCAACATTTCATTCATTTCGATGTAGAATTCCTTCTTATTGATACTCGTTTTCTCGTTATGATCAATGTTTCCTTTGTTTCGATGCATATTTTTTTCATTTTGATGCTCCTTTTATCATTACGATCAACATTTCCTTTGTTTCGATGAATATTTACTTCATTTTGATGCTCCTTTTTTGTTACGATCAACATTTCATTCGTTTCGATGCAGATTTCCTTCTTTTTAGGCTCGTTTTCTCGTTATTATCAATGTTTCCTTTGTTTCGATGCATATTTCATTCATTTTGATGCTCCTTTTTTCATTACGATCAATATTTCCTTCGTTTCGATGCATATTTCCTTCATTTTAATGCTAATTTTCTCGTTACGATCAATATTTCTTTCGTTTCGATGCATATTTCCTTCATTTTGATGCTTCTTTTCTTGTTATGTTCAACATTTTATTCGTTTCGTTGCAGATTTCCTTCTTTTTGTAGTTCATTTTCTCATTAGGATCAATGTTTCCTTCGTTTCGATGCATATTTCTTTCATTTTGATGCTCCTTTTCTCATTACGATCAACATTTTCTTCGTTTCGATGCATATTTCCTTCATTTTAAAGCTCATTTTCTCGTTATGATCAATATTTCCTTCGTTTCGATGCATATTTCCTTCATTTTGATGCTCCTTTTTTGTTACGATCAACATTTCATTCGTTTCAATGCAGATTTCCTTCTTTTTAGGCTCGTTTTCTCGTTATTATCAATGTTTCTTTTGTTTCGATGCATATTTCATTCATTTTGATGCTCCTTTTTTCATTACGATCAATATTTCCTTCGTTTCGATGCATATTTCCTTCATTTTAATGCTAATTTTCTCGTTACGATCAATATTTCTTTCGTTTCGATGCATATTTCCTTCATTTTGATGCTTCTTTTCTTGTTATGTTCAACATTTTATTCGTTTCGTTGCAGATTTCCTTCTTTTTGTAGTTCATTTTCGCATTAGGATCAATGTTTCCTTCGTTTCGATGCATATTTCTTTCATTTTGATGCTCCTTTTCTCATTACGATCAACATTTTCTTCGTTTCGATGCATATTTCCTTCATTTTAAAGCTCATTTTCTCGTTATGATCAATATTTCCTTCGTTTCGATGCATATTTCCTTCAATTTGATGCTCCTTTTCTTGTTACGATCAACATTTCATTCGTTTCGATGCAGAATTCCTTCTTATTGATGCTCGTTTTCTCGTTATGATCAATGCTTCCTTTGTTTCGATGCATATTTTTTTCATTTTTATGCTCCTTTTCATTTTACGATCAACATTTCACTTGTTTCGATGCAGATTTCTTTCTTTTTGATGCTCGTTTTCTCATTACGATCAATATTTCCTTTCGTTCGATGCATATATCCTTCATTTGATTCTCATTTTCTCTTTACGATCAATATTATCTTCGTTTCGATGCATATTTCCTTCATTTTGATGCTCCTTTTCTTGTTATGATCAACATTTCATTCGTTTCGATATAGATTTCCTTCTTTTTGATGCTCGTTTTCTCATTATGGTCAATATTTCATTCGTTTCGATGAATATTTCCTTCATTTTAATGCTCATTTTCTCGTTATGATCTTTCTTTTGTTTCGATGCAAATTTCCTTCATTTTGATGCTCTTTTTCTTGTTACGATCAACATTTCACTCGTTTCGATGCAAATTTCCATCGTTTTAATTCTCATTTTCTCGTTTCGATCAATATTGCCTTCGTTTCTATGCATATTTCCTTCATTTTGATGCTCATTTTCTCGTTACGATCAACATTTCATTCGTTTCAATGCAGATTTCCTTCATTTTTATTTTGATGCTCCTTTTCTCATTACGATCAACATTTCCTTCGTTTCTATGCATATTTCCTTCATTTTGATGCTCATTTTCTTGTTACGATCAACTTTTCATTCGTTTCGATGCATATTACCTTCTTTTTTATGCTCGTTTTCTCGTTACGATCAATATTTCCTTTGGTTCGATTCATTTTTCCTTCGTTCGATTCTCATTTTCTCTTAACGATCAATATTACCTTCGTTTCAATGCATATTTCCTTCATTTTGATGCTCCTTTTCTTGTTACAATCAACATTTCATTTTTTTCGATACATATTTCCTTCTTTTTTATGCTCGTTTTCTCGTTATGATCAATATTTCCTTCGTTTCGATGAATATTTCCTTCATTTTATTGCTCGTTTCTCGTTACGATCAACATTTCCTTCATTTCGATGCATATTTCCTTCATTTTGATGCTACTTTTCTTGTTACCATCAACATTTCATTCGTTTAGATGCATATTTTCTTCTTCTTGATGCTCGTTTTCTCGTTATGATCAATATTTCTATTGTTTCGATGCATATTTCGTTCATTTTGATGCTCCTTTCTCATTACGATCAGCATTTCCTTCGTTTCGATGAATATTTCCTTCATTTTGATGCACCTTTTCTCGTTACGATCAATATTTCCTTCATTTCGATGCATATTTCCTACATTTTGATGCCCCTTTTCTCGTTACGATCAATATTTCCTTCATTTCGATGCATATTTCCTTCATTTTGATGCTCATTTTCTCGTTACGATCAATCTTTCCTACGTTTCGATGCATATTTACTCCATTTTGATGCTCTTTTTCTTGTTACGATCAACATTTCATTCGTTTCGATGCAGATTTCGTTCTTTTGATGCTCGTTTTCTCATTATAATCAATATTTCCCTAGTTTCGATGCATATTTCTTTCGTGTTGATTCTTATTTTCTCGTTATGATCAATATTACCTTCGTTTCGATGCATATTTCCTTCTTTTTTATGCTCATTTTCTCGTTATGATCAAAATTTCTTTTGTTTCGATGCATATATCCTTCGTTTTGATTCTTATTTTTTCCTTATGATCAATATTACCTTCGTTTCGATTCATATTTACTTCATTTTTATGCTCCTTTTCTCGTTACGATCAACATTTCATTCGTTTCAATGCAGATTTTCTTCATTTTGATGCTACTTTTCTTGTTATGATCAACAATTCATTCGTTTCGATGCAGATTTCCTTCTTTTTGATGCTTGTTTTCTCGTTGTGATCAATATTTCTATTGTTTCGATGCATATTTCCATCATTTTGATGCTCCTTTTCTTGTTACGATCAACATTTCATTCGTTTCGATGCAAATTTCCTTCTTTTTGATGCTCGTTTTCTCGTTATGATCAGTATTTTCTTTGTTTCGATGCATATTTCCTTCGTTTTTATTCTTATTTTCTCGTTATGATCAATATTACCTTCGTTTCGATGCATATTTCCTTCTTTTTTATGCTTTTTTTCTCATTATGATCAATATTTTCTTTGTTTCGATGCATATATCGTTCGTTTTGATTCTTATTTTTTCGTTATGAACAATATTACCTTCGTTCCGATGCATATTTCCTTCAATTTGATGCTCCTTTTCTTGTTACGATCAACATTTCATTCGTTTCGATGCAGAATTCCTTCTTATTGATGCTCGTTTTCTCGTTATGATCAATGCTTCCTTTGTTTCGATGCATATTTTTTTAATTTTTATGCTCCTTTTCATTTTACGATCAACATTTCACTTGTTTCGATGCAGATTTCTTTCTTTTTGATGCTCGTTTTCTCATTACGATCAATATTTCCTTTCGTTCGATGCATATATCCTTCATTTGATTCTCATTTTCTCTTTACGATCAATATTATCTTCGTTTCGATGCATATTTCCTTCATTTTGATGCTCCTTTTCTTGTTATGATCAACATTTCATTCGTTTCGATATAGATTTCCTTCTTTTTGATGCTCGTTTTCTCATTATGGTCAATATTTCATTCGTTTCGATGAATATTTCCTTCATTTTAATGCTCATTTTCTCGTTATGATCTTTCTTTTGTTTCGATGCAAATTTCCTTCATTTTGATGCTCTTTTTCTTGTTACGATCAACATTTCACTCGTTTCGATGCAAATTTCCATCGTTTTGATTCTCATTTTCTCGTTTCGATCAATATTGCCTTCGTTTCTATGCATATTTCCTTCATTTTGATGCTCATTTTCTCGTTACGATCAACATTTCATTCGTTTCAATGCAGATTTCCTTCATTTTTATTTTGATGCTCCTTTTCTCATTACGATCAACATTTCCTTCGTTTCTATGCATATTTCCTTCATTTTGATGCTCATTTTCTTGTTACGATCAACTTTTCATTCGTTTCGATGCATAATACCTTCTTTTTGATGCTCGTTTTCTCGTTACGATCAATATTTCCTTTGGTTCGATTCATTTTTCCTTCGTTCGATTCTCATTTTCTCTTAACGATCAATATTACCTTCGTTTCAATGCATATTTCCTTCATTTTGATGCTCCTTTTCTTGTTACAATCAACATTTCATTTTTTTCGATACATATTTCCTTCTTTTTTATGCTCGTTTTCTCGTTATGATCAATATTTCCTTCGTTTCGATGAATATTTCCTTCATTTTATTGCTCGTTTCTCGTTACGATCAACATTTCCTTCATTTCGATGCATATTTCCTTCATTTTGATGCTACTTTTCTTGTTACCATCAACATTTCATTCGTTTAGATGCATATTTTCTTCTTCTTGATGCTCGTTTTCTCGTTATGATCAATATTTCTATTGTTTCGATGCATATTTCGTTCATTTTGATGCTCCTTTCTCATTACGATCAGCATTTCCTTCGTTTCGATGAATATTTCCTTCATTTTGATGCACCTTTTCTCGTTACGATCAATATTTCCTTCATTTCGATGCATATTTCCTACATTTTGATGCCCCTTTTCTCGTTACGATCAATATTTCCTTCATTTCGATGCATATTTCCTTCATTTTGATGCTCATTTTCTCGTTACGATCAATCTTTCCTACGTTTCGATGCATATTTACTCCATTTTGATGCTCTTTTTCTTGTTACGATCAATATTTCATTCGTTTCGATGCAGATTTCGTTCTTTTGATGCTCGTTTTCTCATTATAATCAATATTTCCCTAGTTTCGATGCATATTTCTTTCGTGTTGATTCTTATTTTCTCGTTATGATCAATATTACCTTCGTTTCGATGCATATTTCCTTCTTTTTTATGCTCATTTTCTCGTTATGATCAAAATTTCTTTTGTTTCGATGCATATATCCTTCGTTTTGATTCTTATTTTTTCCTTATGATCAATATTACCTTCGTTTCGATTCATATTTACTTCATTTTTATGCTCCTTTTCTCGTTACGATCAACATTTCATTCGTTTCAATGCAGATTTTCTTCATTTTGATGCTACTTTTCTTGTTATGATCAACAATTCATTCGTTTCGATGCAGATTTCCTTCTTTTTGATGCTTGTTTTCTCGTTGTGATCAATATTTCTATTGTTTCGATGCATATTTCCATCATTTTGATGCTCCTTTTCTTGTTACGATCAACATTTCATTCGTTTCGATGCAAATTTCCTTCTTTTTGATGCTCGTTTTCTCGTTATGATCAGTATTTTCTTTGTTTCGATGCATATTTCCTTCGTTTTTATTCTTATTTTCTCGTTATGATCAATATTACCTTCGTTTCGATGCATATTTCCTTCTTTTTTATGCTTTTTTTCTCATTATGATCAATATTTTCTTTGTTTCGATGCATATATCGTTCGTTTTGATTCTTATTTTTTCGTTATGAACAATATTACCTTCGTTCCGATGCATATTTCCTTCATTTTGATGCTCCTTTTCTCGTTACGATCAGCATTTCATTCGTTTTAATGCAGATTTCCTTCATTTTGTTTTTGATGCTCCTTTTCTCGTTACGATCAATATTTTCTTCATTTCGATGCATATTTTCTTCATTTTGATGCTCATTTTCTCGTTACAATAAACATTACCTACGTTTAGATGCATATTTTCTTTGTTTTGATTCTCATATTCTCGTTTCGATCAATATTACCTTCTTTTCGATGCATATTTCCTTCATTTTGATGCTCCTTTTCTCGTTACGATCAATATTTCATTCGTTTCGATGCATATTTCCATCATTTTGATTTTGATGCTCATTTTTTCGTTATGATCAAGATTTCCTTCGTTTCGATGCATATTTCCTTCATTTTGTTGCATTTTTTCTCGTTAAGATCAGCATTTCAATTTTTTCGATGCATATTTACTCATTTTGATGCTCACTTTCTTTTTACGATCAACATTTCATTCGTTTCGATGCACATTTCCTTCTTTTTATGCTCATTTTCTCATTACGATCAATATTTCCTTTGGTTCGATGCATATTTCCTTCATTTTGATGCTCCTTTTCTCGTTACAATCAATATTTCCATCGTTTCGATGAATATTTCCTTCATTTTGATGCTCCTTTTCTTGTTACGATCAACATTTCATTCGTTTCAATGCAGATTTTCGTCTTTTTTATGCTCGTTTTCTCGTTATGATCAATGTTTCCTTTGTTTCGATGCATATTTCCTTCTTTTTTTTGCTCGTTTTCTCATTATGATCATGTTTTTTTATTTTTATGCTTATTTCCTTCATTTTGATGCTCCTTTTCTCATTACGATTAACATTTCCTTCGTTTTGATGAATATTTCTTTCATTTTAATTCACATTTTATCGTTACCGATCAACATTTCCTTTGTTTCGATGCATATTTCCATCATTTTGTTGATCTTTTTCTTGTTACGATCAACATTTCATTCTTTTCGATACAGATTTCCTTCTTTTTTATACTCGTTTTCTCATTACGATCAATATTTCCTTAGTTTCGATGCATATTTACTTCGTTTTGATTCTCATTTTCTCGTTATTATCAATGTTTCCTTTGTTTTTAAGCATATTTCATTCATTTTGATGCTCCTTTTCTCATTACGATCAACATTTCCTTCGTTTAGATTCACATTTCCTTCATTTTAATACTCATTTTCTCATTACGATCGATATTTCCTTCGTTTCGATGCACATTTCCTTCATTTTAATACTCATTTTCTCGTTACGATCGATATTTCCTTCGTTTCGATGCATATTTCATTATTATCTATGTTTCCTTTGTTTTGATGCATATTTCATTCATTTTGATGCTCCTTTTCTCATTACAATCAGCATTTCCTTCGTTTTGATGCATTTTTCCTTTATTTTGATGCTCCTTTTCTAGTTACAATCAACATTTCATTCGTTTCGATGCAGATTTCCTTCTTTTTGAAGCTCGTTTTCTCTTTATGATCAACATTTCCTTCGTTTCGATGAATATTTCCTTAATTTTAATGCTCAATTTCTCGTTACGATCAATATTTCTTTCATTTTGATGCATATTTCCTTTAGTTTGATGCTACTTTTCTTGTAACGATCAACATTTCATTCGTTTCGATGCAGATTTCCTTCTTTTTGAGGCTCGTTTTCTCGTTATTATCAATGTTTCCTTTGTTTCGATGCATATTTCATTCATTTTGATGCTCCTTTTCTCATTACGATCAACATTTCCTTCGTTTCGATCATATTTCCATTATTTTAATGCTCATTTTCTCGTTACGATAGAGATTTCCTTCATTTCGATGCATATTTCCTTCATTTTGATGCTACTTTTCTTGTAACGATCAACATTCCATTCGTTTCGATGCAGATTTCCTTCTTTTTGAGGCTCATTTTCTCGTTATTATCAATGTTTCCTTTGTTTTGATGCATATTTCATTCATTTTGGTGCTCCTTTTCTCATTACGATCAACATTTCCTTCGTTTCAATTCATATTTCCTTCATTTTAATACTCATTTTCTCGTTACGATCAATATTTCCTTCGTTTTGTTGCATATTTTCTTTATTTTGAAGCTTCTCTTATTGTTACGATCAACATTTCATTCATTTCGATTCAGATTTCCTTCATTTTGATGCTCGTTTTCTCGTTATGATCAATGTTTTCTTTGTTCGATGCATATTTCCTTCATTTTTATGCTCCTTTTCTCATTACGATCAACATTTCCTTCGTTTAGATGAATATTTCCTACATTTTAATGCTCATTTTCTCGTTACGATCAAAATTTCCTTCGTTTCGATGCATATTTCCTTCTTTTTGATGATCCTTTTCTTGTTACGATCAATATTTCATTAGTTTCGATGCAGATTTTCTTTTTTATGCTCGTTTTCTCATTATGATCAATATTTCCTTTGTTTCGATGCATATTTTCTTTGTTTTGATGCTCATTTTTTCGTTATAATATATATTGCCTTCGTTTCGATGCATATTTACTCCATTTTGATGCTCATTTTCTTATTACGATCAACATTTCATTAGTTTCGATGCAGATTTCCTTCTTTTTGATGCTTGTTTTCTTGTTATGATCAATATTTTTTTTGTTGCGATGCATATTTCCTTCGTTTTGATTCTTATTTTCTCGTTATGATCAATATTACCTTCGTTTCGATGAATATTTCCTTCTTTTTGAGGCTCTTTTTATCGTTATTATCAATGTTTCCTTTGTTTCGATGCATATTTAATTCATTTTGATGCTCCTTTTCTCGTTATTATCAATGTTTCCTCTGTTTCGATGCATATTTTCTTCATTTTGATGCTCATTTTCTCATTACGATCAACATTTCCTTCGTTTCGATGCATATTTCCTTCATTTTAAAGCTCATTTTCTCGATACGATCAACATTTCCTTTGTTTCGATGCATATTTCCTTCATTTGATGCTCATTTTCTTGTTACGATCAACATTTCATTCATTTCGATGCAGAATTCCCTCTTATTGATACTCGTTTTCTCTTTATGATCAATGTTTCCTTTGTTTCGATGCATATTTTTTTCATTTTGATGCTCCTTTTATCATTACGATCAACATTTCCTTTGTTTCGATTAATATTTACTTCATTTTGATGCTTCTTTTTTGTTACGATCAACATTTCATTCGTTTCGATTCAGATTTCCTTCTTTTTAGGCTCGTTTTCTCGTTATTATCAATGTTTCCTTTGTTTCGATGCATATTTCTTTCATTTTGATGCTCCTTTTTTCATTACGATCTATATTTCCTTCGTTTCGATGCATATTTCCTTCATTTTAATGCTAATTTTCTCGTTACGATCAATATTTCTTTCGTTTCGATGCATATTTCCTTCATTTTGATGCTTCTTTTCTTGTTATGTTCAACATTTTATTCGTTTCGTTGCAGATTTCCTTCTTTTTGTAGTTCATTTTCTCATTAGGATCGATGTTTCCTTCGTTTCGATGCATATTTCTTTCATTTTGATGTTCCTTTTCTCATTACGATCAACATTTTCTTCGTTTCGATGCATATTTCCTTCATTTTAAAGCTCATTTTCTCGTTATGATCAATATTTCCTTCGTTTCGATGCATATTTCCTTCATTTTGATGCTCCTTTTCTTGTTACGATCAACATTTCATTCGTTTCGATGCATATTTCCTTTGTTTCGATGCATATTTTTTTCATTTTTATGCTCCTTTTCATTTTACGATCAACATTTAACTTGTTTCGATGCAGATTTCTTTCTTTTTGATGCTCGTTTTCTCATTACGATCAATATTTCCTTTCGTTCGATGCATATATCCTTCACTTGATTCTCATTTTCTCTTTACGATCAATATTATCTTCGTTTCGATGCATATTTCCTTCATTTTGATGCTCCTTTTCTTGTTATGATCAACATTTCATTCGTTTCGATACAGATTTCCTTCTTTTTGATGCTCGTTTTCTCATTATGGTCAATATTTCCTTCGTTTCGATGAATATTTCCTTCATTTTAATGCTCATTTTCTCGTTATGATCTTTCCTTTGTTTCGATGCAAATTTCCTTCATTTTGATACTCTTTTTCTTGTTACGATCAACATTTCACTCATTTCGATGCAGATTTCCATCGTTTTGATTCTCATTTTCTCGTTTCGATCAATATTGCCTTCGTTTCTATGCATATTTCCTTCATTTTGATGCTCATTTTCTCGTTACAATCAACATTTCATTCGTTTCAATGCAGATTTCCTTCATTTTTATTTTGATGCTCCTTTTCTCATTACGATCAACATTTCCTTCGTTTCTATGCATATTTCCTTCATTTTGATGCTCATTTTCTTGTTACGATCAACTTTTCATTCGTTTCGATGCATATTACCTTCTTTTTGATGCTCGTTTTCTCGTTACGATCAATATTTCCTTTGGTTCGATGCATTTTTCCTTCGTTCGATTCTCATTTTCTCTTAACGATCAATATTACCTTCGTTTCAATGCATATTTCCTTCATTTTGATGCTCCTTTTCTTGTTACAATCAACATTTCATTTTTTTCGATACATATTTCCTTCTTTTTTATGCTCGTTTTCTCGTTATGATCAATATTTCCTTCGTTTCGATGAATATTTCCTTCATTTTATTGCTCGTTTCTCGTTACGATCAACATTTCCTTCATTTCGATGCATATTTCCTTCATTTTGATGCTACTTTTCTTGTTACCATCAACATTTCATTCGTTTAGATGCATATTTTCTTCTTCTTGATGCTCGTTTTCTCGTTATGATCAATATTTCTATTGTTTCGATGCATATTTCGTTCATTTTGATGCTCCTTTCTCATTACGATCAGCATTTCCTTCGTTTCGATGAATATTTCCTTCATTTTGATGCACCTTTTCTCTTTACGATCAATATTTCCTTCATTTCGATGCATATTTCCTACATTTTGATGCCCCTTTTCTCGTTACGATCAATATTTCCTTCATTTCGATGCATATTTCCTTCATTTTGATGCTCATTTTCTCGTTACGATCAATCTTTCCTACGTTTCGATGCATATTTACTCCATTTTGATGCTCTTTTTCTTGTTACGATCAACATTTCATTCGTTTCGATGCAGATTTCGTTCTTTTGATGCTCGTTTTCTCATTATAATCAATATTTCCCTAGTTTCGATGCATATTTCTTTCGTGTTGATTCTTATTTTCTCGTTATGATCAATATTACCTTCGTTTCGATGCATATTTCCTTCTTTTTTATGCTCATTTTCTCGTTATGATCAAAATTTCTTTTGTTTCGATGCATATATCCTTCGTTTTGATTCTTATTTTTTCCTTATGATCAATATTACCTTCGTTTCGATTCATATTTACTTCATTTTTATGCTCCTTTTCTCGTTACGATCAACATTTCATTCGTTTCAATGCAGATTTTCTTCATTTTGATGCTACTTTTCTTGTTATGATCAACAATTCATTCGTTTCGATGCAGATTTCCTTCTTTTTGATGCTTGTTTTCTCGTTGTGATCAATATTTCTATTGTTTCGATGCATATTTCCATCATTTTGATGCTCCTTTTCTTGTTACGATCAACATTTCATTCGTTTCGATGCAAATTTCCTTCTTTTTGATGCTCGTTTTCTCGTTATGATCAGTATTTTCTTTGTTTCGATGCATATTTCCTTCGTTTTTATTCTTATTTTCTCGTTATGATCAATATTACCTTCGTTTCGATGCATATTTCCTTCTTTTTTATGCTTTTTTTCTCATTATGATCAATATTTTCTTTGTTTCGATGCATATATCGTTCGTTTTGATTCTTATTTTTTCGTTATGATCAATATTACCTTCGTTCCGATGCATATTTCCTTCATTTTGATGCTCCTTTTCTCGTTACGATCAACATTTCATTCGTTTTAATGCAGATTTCCTTCATTTTGTTTGTGATGCTCCTTTTCTCGTTACGATCAATATTTTCTTCATTTCGATGCATATTTTCTTCATTTTGATGCTCATTTTCTCGTTACAATAAACATTACCTACGTTGAGATGCATATTTTCTTTGTTTTGATTCTCATATTCTCGTTTCGATCAATATTACCTTCTTTTCGATGCATATTTCCTTCATTTTGATGCTCCTTTTCTCGTTACGATCAATATTTCATTCGTTTCGATGCATATTTCCATCATTTTGATTTTGATGCTCATTTTTTCGTTATGATCAAGATTTCCTTCGTTTCGATGCATATTTCCTTCATTTTGTTGCATTTTTTCTCGTTAAGATCAGCATTTCAATTTTTTCGATGCATATTTACTCATTTTGATGCTCACTTTCTTTTTATGATCAACATTTCATTCGTTTCGATGCACATTTCCTTCTTTTTATGCTCATTTTCTCATTACGATCAATATTTCCTTTGGTTCGATGCATATTTCCTTCATTTTGATGCTCCTTTTCTCGTTACAATCAATATTTCCATCGTTTCGATGAATATTTCCTTCATTTTGATGCTCCTTTTCTTGTTACGATCAACATTTCATTCGTTTCAATGCAGATTTTCGTCTTTTTTATGCTCGTTTTCTCGTTATGATCAATGTTTCCTTTGTTTCGATGCATATTTCCTTCTTTTTTTTGCTCGTTTTCTCATTATGATCATGTTTTTTTATTTCGATGCTTATTTCCTTCATTTTGATGCTCCTTTTCTCATTACGATTAACATTTCCTTCGTTTTGATGAATATTTCTTTCATTTTAATTCACATTTTATCGTTACCGATCAACATTTCCTTTGTTTCGATGCATATTTCCATCATTTTGTTGATCTTTTTCTTGTTACGATCAACATTTCATTCTTTTCGATACAGATTTCCTTCTTTTTTATAATCGTTTTCTCATTACGATCAATATTTCCTTAGTTTCGATGCATATTTACTTCGTTTTGATTCTCATTTTCTCGTTATTATCAATGTTTCCTTTGTTTTGAATCATATTTCATTCATTTTGATGCTCCTTTTCTCATTACGATCAACATTTCCTTCGTTTAGATTCACATTTCCTTCATTTTAATACTCATTTTCTCATTACGATCGATATTTCCTTCGTTTCGATGCACATTTCCTTCATTTTAATACTCATTTTCTCGTTACGATCGATATTTCCTTCGTTTCGATGCATATTTCATTATTATCTATGTTTCCTTTGTTTTGATGCATATTTCATTCATTTTGATGCTCCTTTTCTCATTACAATCAGCATTTCCTTCGTTTTGATGCATTTTTCCTTTATTTTGATGCTCCTTTTCTAGTTACAATCAACATTTCATTCGTTTCGATGCAGATTTCCTTCTTTTTGAAGCTCGTTTTCTCGTTATGATCAACATTTCCTTCGTTTCGATGAATATTTCCTTAATTTTAATGCTCAATTTCTCGTTACGATCAATATTTCTTTCGTTTTGATGCATATTTCCTTTAGTTTGATGCTACTTTTCTTGTAACGATCAACATTTCATTCGTTTCGATGCAGATTTCTTTCTTTTTGAGGCTCGTTTTCTCGTTATTATCAATGCTTCCTTTGTTTCGATGCATATTTCATTCATTTTGATGCTCCTTTTCTCATTACGATCAATATTTCCTTCGTTTCGATCATATTTCCATTATTTTAATGCTCATTTTCTCGTTACGATAGAGATTTTCTTCATTTCGATGCATATTTCCTTCATTTTGATGCTACTTTTCTTGTAACGATAAACATTTCATTCGTTTCGATGCAGATTTCCTTCTTTTTGAGGCTAATTTTCTCGTTATTATCAATGTTTCCTTTGTTTTGATGCATATTTCATTCATTTTGATGCTCCTTTTCTCATTACGATCAACATTTCCTTCGTTTCAATTCATATTTCCTTCATTTTAATACTCATTTTCTCGTTACGATTGATATTTCCTTCGTTTCGATGCATATTTTCTTTATTTTGATGCTTCTCTTATTGTTACGATCAACATTTCATTCATTTAGATTCAGATTTCCTTCTTTTTGAGGTCGTTTTCTCATTATTATCAATGTTTCCTTTGTTTCGATGCATATTTCATTCATTTTGATGCTCCTTTTCTCATTACGATCAGCATTTCCTTCGTTTCGAAGCATATTTCCTTCATTTTGAGGCTCCTTTTCTCATTACGATCAACATTTCCTTCATTTCGATGAATATTTCCTACATTTTAATGCTCATTTTCTCGTTACGATCAACATTTCCTTCCTTTTGATGCATATTTCTTTCTTTTTGATGATCCTTTTCTTGTTACGATCAAATTTCATTAGTTTCGATGCAGATTTCCTTATTTTTTATGCTCGTTTTCTCATTATGATCAATATTTCCTTTGTTTCAATGCATATTTTCTTTGTTTTGATGCTCATTTTTCATTATGATATATATTGCCTTCGTTTTGATGCATATTTACTCCATTTTGATGCTCATTTTCTTGTTACGATCAACATTTCATTCGTTTCGATGCAGATTTCCTTCTTTTTGATGCTCATTTTCTCGTTATGATCAATATTTCCTTTGTTTCGATGCATATTACCTTTATTTTGATGCTTCTTTTCTCATTACGATCAACGTTTCCTTCGTTTCCATGCATATTTCCTTCTTTTTTAGGCTCGTTTTTTCGTTATTATCAATGTTTCCTTTGTTTCGATGCATATTTCATTCATTTTGATGCTCCTTTTCTCGTTATTATCAATGTTTCCTCTGTTTCGATGCATATTTCCTTCATTTTGATGCTCCTTTTCTCATTACGATCAACATTTCCTTCGTTTGGATGCATATTTCCTTCATTTTAAAGCTCATTTTCTAGTTACGATCAACATTTCCTTCATTTCGATGCATATTTCCTTCATTTTGATGCTCCTTTTCTCGTTACGATCAATATTTCCTTCGTTTCGACGCATATTTCCTTCATTTTGATGCTCATTTTCTCGTTACGATCAATCTTTCCTTCGTTTCGATGCATATTTACTCCATTTTGATGCTCCTTTTCTTGTTACGATCAACATTTCATTCGTTTCGATGCAGATTTCCTTCTTTTTGATGCTCGTTTTCTCGTTATGATCAATTTTTCCTTAGTTTCAATGCATATTTCTTTCGTTTTGATTCTTATTTTCTCATTATGATCAATATTACCTTCGTTTTGATGCATATTTCCTTCTTTTTTATGCTCATTTTCTCGTTATGATCAATATTTCTTTTGTTTCGATGCATAAATCCTTCGTTTTGATTCTTATTTTTTCGTTATGATCAATATTACCTTCGTTTCGATTCATATTTCCTTCATTTTGATGCTCCTTTTCTCGTTACGATCAACATTTCATTCGTTTCATTTCAGATTTCCTTCATTTTGATGCTACTTTTCTTGTTACGATCAACAATTCATTCGTTTCGATGCAGATTTCCTTCTTTTTGATGCTTGTTTTCTCGTTATGATCAATATTTCTATTGTTTCGATGCATATTTCCATCATTTTGATGCTCCTTTTCTCATTAGGATCAGCATTTCCTTTGTTTTGATGAATATTTCCTTCATTTGGATGCACCTTTTCTCGTTACGATCAACATTTCCTTCATTTCGATGCATATTTCCTTTATTTTGATGCTCCTTTTCTCGTTACGAACAATATTTCCTTCATTTCGACGCATATTTCTTTCATTTTGATGCTCATTTTCTCGTTACGATCAATCTTTCCTTCGTTTCAATGCATATTTACTCCATTTTCGTGCTCCTTTTCTTGTTACGATCAACATTTCATTCGTTTCGATGCAGATTTCCTTCTTTTTGATGCTCGTTTTCTCGTTATGATCAGTATTTCCTTTGTTTCGATGTAAATTTCCTTCGTTTTGATTCTTATTTTCTCGTTATGATCAATATTACCTTCGTTTTGATGCATATTTCCTTCTTTTTATGCTTTTTTTCTCATTATGATCAATATTTCCTTTGTTTCGATGCATATATCGTTCGTTTTGATTCTTATTTTTCGTTATGATCAATATTACTTTCGTTCCGATGCATATTTCCTTCATTTTGATGCTCCTTTTCTCGTTACGATCAACATTTCATTCGTTTTAATGCAGATTTCCTTCATTTTGTTTTTGATGCTCCTTTTCTCGTTACGATCAATATTTCCTTCATTTCGATGCATATTTTCTTCATTTTGATGCTCATTTTCTCGTTACAATAAACATTACCTACGTTTAGATGCATATTTTCTTTGTTTTGATTCTCATATTCTCGTTTCGATCAATATTACCTTCTTTTCGATGCATATTCCCTTCATTTTGATGCTCCTTTTCTCGTTACGATCAATATTTCATTCGTTTCGATGTATATTTCCATCATTTTGATTTTGATGCTCATTTTTTCGTTATGATCTAGATTTCCTTCGTTTCGATGCATATTTCCTTCATTTTGTTGCATTTTTTCTAGTTAAGATCAACATTTCAATTTTTTCGATGCATATTTACTCATTTTGATGCTCACTTTCTTTTTACGATCAACATTTCATTCGTTTCGATGCACATTTCCTTCTTTTTATGCTCATTTTCTCATTACGATCAATATTTCCTTTAGTTCGATGAATATTTCCTTCATTTTGATACTCCTTTTCTCGTTACGATCAATTTTTCCATCGTTTCGATGAATATTTCCTTCATTTTGATGTTCCTTTTCTTGTTACGATCAACATTTCATTCGTTTCTATGCAGATTTCCTTCTCTTTGATGCTCGTTTTCTCGTTATGATCAATGTTTTCTTTATTCGATGCATATTTCCTTCATTTTTATGCTCCTTTTCTCATTACGATCAACATTTCCTTCATTTCGATGAATATTTCCTACATTTTAATGCTCATTTTCTCGTTATGATCCTTTTCTTGTTACGATCAATATTTCATTAGTTTCGATGCAGATTTCCTTCTTTTTTGTGCTCGTTTTCTCATTATGATCAATATTTCCTTTGTTTCGATGCATATTTTCTTTGTTTTGACGCTCATTTTTTCGTTATGATATATATTGCCTTCGTTTCGATGCATATTTACTCCATTTTGATGCTCATTTTCTTATTACGATCAACATTTCATTCGTTTCGATGCAGATTTCCTTCTTTTTTATGCTTGTTTTCTTGTTATGATCAATATTTTTTTGTTGCGATGCATATTTCCTTCGTTTTGATTCTTATTTTCTCGTTATGATCAATATTACCTTCGTTTCGATGAATATTTCCTTCTTTTTGAGGCTCTTTTTATCGTTATTATCAATGTTTCCTTTGTTTCGATGCATATTTCATTCATTTTGATGCTCCTTTTCTCGTTATTATTAATGTTTCCTCTGTTTCGATGCATATTTTCTTCATTTTGATGCTCATTTTCTCATTACGATCAACATTTCCTTCGTTTCGATGCATATTTCCTTCATTTTAAAGCTCATTTTCTCGATACGATCAACATTTCCTTTGTTTCGATGCATATTTCCTTCATTTGATGCTCCTTTTCTTGTTACGATCAACATTTCATTCATTTCGATGCAGAATTCCTTCTTATAGATACTCATTTTCTCGTTATGATCAATGTTTCCTTTGTTTCGATGCAAATTTTTTTCATTTTGATGCTCCTTTTATCATTACGATCAACATTTCCTTTGTTTCGATGAATATTTACTTCATTTTGATGCTCCTTTTTTGTTACGATCAACATTTCATTCGTTTCGATGCAGATTTCCTTCTTTTTAGGCTCGTTTTCTCGTTATTATCAATGTTTCCTTTGTTTCGATGCATATTTCATTAATTTTGATGCTCCTTTTTTCATTACGATCAATATTTCCTTCGTTTCGATGCATATTTCCTTCATTTTAATGCTAATTTTCTCGTTACGATCAATATTTCTTTCGTTTCGATGCATATTTCCTTCATTTTGATGCTTCTTTTCTTGTTATGTTCAACATTTTATTCGTTTCGTTGCAGATTTCCTTATTTTTGTAGTTCATTTTCTCATTAGGATCAATGTTTCCTTCGTTTCGATGCATATTTCTTTCATTTTGATGCTCCTTTTCTCATAACGATCAACATTTTATTCGTTTCGATGCACATTTCCTACATTTTAAAGCTCATTTTCTCGTTATGATCAATATTTCCTTCGTTTCGATGCATATTTCCATCATTTTGATGCTCCTTTTCTTGTTACGATCAACATTTCATTCGTTTCGATGCAGAATTCCTTCTTATTGATGCTCGTTTTCTCGTTATGATCAATGCTTCCTTTGTTTCGATGCATATTTTTTTCATTTTTATGCTTCTTTTCATTTTACGATCAACATTTCACTTGTTTCGATGCAGATTTCTTTCTTTTTGATGCTCGTTTTCTCATTACAATCAATATTTCTTTTCGTTCGATGCATATATCCTTCATTTGATTCTCATTTTCTCTTTACGATCAATATTATCTTCGTTTCGATGCATATTTCCTTCATTTTGATGCTCCTTTTCTTGTTATGATCAACATTTCATTCGTTTCGATACAGATTTCCTTCTTTTTTATGCTCGTTTTCTCATTATGGTCAATATTTCCCTCGTTTAGATGAATATTTCTTTCATTTTAATGCTCATTTTCTCGTTATGATCTTTCCTTTGTTTCGATGCAAATTTCCTTCATTTTGATGCTCTTTTTCGTGTTACGATCAACATTTCACTCGTTTCGATGAAGATTTCCATCGTTTTGATTCTCATTTTCTCGTTTCGATCAATATTACCTTCGTTTCTATGCATATTTCCTTCATTTTGATGCTCATTTTCTCGTTACGATCAACATTTCATTCGTTTCAATGCAGATTTCCTTCATTTTTATTTTGATGCTCCTTTTCTCATTACGATCAACATTTCCTTCATTTCGATGCAGATTTCCTTCTTTTTGATGCTCGTTTTCTCGTTACGATCAATATTTCCTTTGGTTCGATGCATATATCCTTCGTTTGATTCTCATTTTCTCTTTACGATCAATATTACCTTCATTTCGATGCATATTTCCTTCATTTTGATGCTCCTTTTCTTGTTACGATCTACATTTCATTCGTTTCGATACAGATTTCCTTCTTTTTGATGCTCGTTTTCTCGTTATGATCAATATTTCCTTTGTTTCGATGAATATTTCCATCATTTTAATACTCATTTTCTCGTTACGATCAACATTTCCTTCGTTTCTATGCATATTTCCTTCATTTTGATGCTCATTTTCTTGTTACGATCAACTTTTCATTCGTTTCGATGCATATTTCCTTCTTTTTGATGCTCGTTTTCTCGTTATGATCAATATTTCCTTCGTTTCGATGAATATTTCCTTCATTTTATTGCTCGTTTCTCGTTACGATCAACATTTCCTTCATTTCGATGCATATTTCCTTCATTTTGATGCTACTTTTCTTGTTAGCATCAACATTTCATTCGTTTAGATGCATATTTTCTTCTTCTTGATGCTCGTTTTCTCGTTATGATCAATATTTCTATTGTTTCGATGCATATTTCGTTCATTTTGATGCTCCTTTCTCATTACGATCAGCATTTCCTTCGTTTCGATGAATATTTCCTTCATTTTGATGTACCTTTTCTCGTTACGATCAATATTTCCTTCATTTCGATGCATATTTTCTACATTTTGATGCTCCTTTTCTCGTTACGATCAATATTTCCTTCATTTCGACGCATATTTCCTTCATTTTGATGCTCATTTTCTCGTTACGATCAACCTTTCCTTCGTTTCGATGCATATTTACTCCATTTTGATGATCCTTTTCTTGTTACGATTAACATTTCATTCGTTTCGATGCAGATTTCGTTCTTTTTTATGCTCGTTTTCTCATTATAATCAATATTTCCCTAGTTTCGATGCATATTTCTTTCGTTTTGATTCTTATTTTCTCGTTATAATCAATATTACCTTCGTTTCGATGCATATTTCCTTCTTTTTTATGTTCATTTTCTCGTTATGATCAAAATTTATTTTGTTTCGATGCATATATCCTTCGTTTTGATTCTTATTTTTTCCTTATGATCAATATTACCTTCGTTTCGATTAATATTTACTTCATTTTGATGCTCCTTTTCTCGTTACGATCAACATTTCATTCGTTTCAATGCAGATTTTCTTCATTTTGATGCTACTTTTCTTGTTACGATCAACAATTCATTCGTTTCGATGCAGATTTCCTTCTTTTTTATGCTTGTTTTCTCGTTGTGATCAATATTTCTATTGTTTCGATGCATATTTCCATCATTTTGATGCTCCTTTTCTTGTTACGATCAACATTTCATTCGTTTCGATGCAAATTTCCTTCTTTTTTATGCTCGTTTTCTCGTTATGATCAGTATTTTCTTTGTTTCGATGCATATTTCCTTCGTTTTTATTCTTATTTTCTCGTTATGATCAATATTACCTTCGTTTCGATGCATATTTCCTTCTTTTTTATGCTTTTTTCTCATTATGATCAATATTTCCTTTGTTTCGATGCATATATCGTTCGTTTTGATTCTTATTTTTTCGTTATGATCAATATTACCTTCGTTCCGATGCATATTTTCTTCATTTTGATGCTCCTTTTCTCGTTACGATCAACATTTCATTCGTTTTAATGCAGATTTCCTTCATTTTGTTTTTGATGCTCCTTTTCTCGTTACGATCAATATTTCCTTCATTTCGATGCATATTTTCTTCATTTTGATGCTCATTTTCTCGTTACAATAAACATTACCTACGTTTAGATGCA
The DNA here is from genome assembly GCA_023678885.1 of Pogostemon cablin. Taxonomy (NCBI): domain Eukaryota; kingdom Viridiplantae; phylum Streptophyta; class Magnoliopsida; order Lamiales; family Lamiaceae; genus Pogostemon; species Pogostemon cablin. Next base: position 2,873,116 of record CM043004.1, on the reverse strand, counting down.
TATTTTCTTTGTTTTGATTCTCATATTCTCGTTTCGATCAATATTACCTTCTTTTCGATGCATATATCCTTCATTTTGATGCTCTTTTTCTCGTTAAGATCAATATTTCATTCGTTTCGATGCATATTTCCATCATTTTGATTTTGATGCTCATTTTTTCGTTATGATCAAGATTTCCTTCGTTTCGATGCATATTTCCTTCATTTTGTTGCATTTTTTCTCGTTAAGATCAGCATTTCAATTTTTTCGATGCATATTTACTCATTTTGATGCTCACTTTCTTTTTACGATCAACATTTCATTCGTTTCGATGCACATTTCCTTCTTTTTATGCTCATTTTCTCATTACGATCAATATTTCCTTTGTTTCGATGCATATTTCCTTCATTTTGATGCTCCTTTTCTCGTTACGATCAATATTTCCATCGTTTCGATGAATATTTCCTTCATTTTGATGCTCCTTTTCTTGTTACAATCAACATTTCATTCGTTTCAATGCAGATTTTCGTCTTTTTTATGCTCGTTTTCTCGTTATGATCAATGTTTCCTTTGTTTCGATGCATATTTCCTTCTTTTTTTGATCGTTTTCTCATTATGATCATGTTTTTTTATTTCGATGCTTATTTCCTTCATTTTGATGCTCCTTTTCTCATTACGATTAACATTTCCTTCGATTTGATGAATATTTCTTTCATTTTAATTCACATTTTATCGTTACCGATCAACATTTCCTTTGTTTCGATGCATATTTCCATCATTTTGTTGATCCTTTCTTGTTACGATCAACATTTCATTCTTTTCGATACAGATTTTCTTCTTTTTTATACTCATTTTCTCATTACGATCAATATTTCCTTAGTTTCGATGCATATTTACTTCGTTTTGATTCTCATTTTCTCGTTATTATCAATGTTTCCTTTGTTTTGAAGCATATTTCATTCATTTTGATGCTCCTTTTCTCATTACGATCAACATTTCCTTCGTTTAAATTCACATTTCCTTCATTTTAATACCCATTTTCTCGTTACGATCGATATTTCCTTTGTTTCGATGCATATTTCCTTCATTTTGATGCTTCTTTTCTTGTTACGATCAATATTTCATTCATTTCGATTCAGATTTCATTCTTTTTGAGGTCATTTTATCATTATTATCTGTTTCCTTTGTTTTGATGCATATTTCATTCACTTTGATGCTCCTTTTTTCATTACAATCAGCATTTCCTTCGTTTTGATGCATTTTTCCTTTATTTTGATGCTCCTTTTCTAGTTACAATCAACATTTCATTCGTTTTGATGCAGATTTCCTTCTTTTTGAAGCTCGTTTTCTCGTTATGATCAACATTTCCTTCGTTTCGATGAATATTTCCTTAATTTTAATGCTCAATTTCTCGTTACGATCAATATTTCTTTCGTTTTGATGCATATTTCCTTTAGTTTGATGCTACTTTTCTTGTAACGATCAACATTTCATTCGTTTCGATGCAGATTTCCTTCTTTTTGAGGCTCGTTTTCTCGTTATTATCAATGCTTCCTTTGTTTCGATGCATATTTCATTCTTTTTTATACATATTTCCTTCTTTTTTATACTCGTTTTCTCATTACGATCAATATTTCCTTAGTTTTGATGCATATTTACTTCGTTTTGATTCCCATTTTCTCATTATTATCAATGTTTCCTTTGTTTCGATTCATATTTCATTCATTTTGATGCTCCTTTTCTCATTACAATCAGCATTTCCTTCGTTTCGATGCATATTTCTTTCATTTTGATGCTCGTTTTCTAGTTACAATCAACATTTCATTCGTTTCGATGCAGATTTCCTTCTTTTTGAAGCTCGTTTTCTTTTTATGATCAACATTTCCTTCGTTTCGATGAATATTTCCTTAATTTTAATGCTCAATTTCTCGTTACGATCAATATTTCCTTCGTTTCGATGCATATTTCCTTTAGTTTGATGCTACTTTTCTTGTAACGATCAACATTTCATTCGTTTCGATGCAGATTTCCTCCTTTTTGAGGTTCGTTTTCTCGTTATTATCATTGTTTCCTTTGTTTCGATGCATATTTCATTCATTTTGATGCTCCTTTTCTCATTACGATCAACATTTCCTTCGTTTCGATCATATTTCCATTATTTTAATGCTCATTTTCTCGTTACGATAGAGATTTCCTTCATTTCGATGCATATTTCCTTCATTTTGATGCTATTTTTCTTGTAACGATCAACATTTCATTCGTTTCGATGCAGATTTCCTTCTTTTTGAGGCTCATTTTCTCGTTATTATCAATGTTTCCTTTGTTTTGATGCATATTTCATTCATTTTGATGCTCCTTTTCTCATTACGATCAACATTTCCTTCGTTTCAATTCATATTTCCTTCATTTTAATACTCATTTTCTCGTTACGATCGATATTTCCTTCGTTTCGATGCATATTTTCTTTATTTTGATGCTTCTCTTATTGTTACGATCAACATTTCATTCATTTCGATTCAGATTTCCTTCTTTTTGAGGTCGTTTTCTCATTATTATCAATGTTTCCTTTGTTTCGATGCATATTTCATTCATTTTGATGCTCCTTTTCTCATTACGATCAGCATTTCCTTCGTTTCGAAGCATATTTCCTTCATTTTGAGGATCCTTTTCGAGTCACGATCAACATTTTATTCGTTTCGATGTACATTTTAAAGCTCATTTTCTCGATACGATCAACATTTCCTTTGTTTCGATGCATATTTCCTTCATTTGATGCTCCTTTTCTTGTTACGATCAACATTTCATTCATTTCGATGCAGAATTCCTTCTTATAGATACTCATTTTCTCGTTATGATCAATGTTTCCTTTGTTTCGATGCAAATTTTTTTCATTTTGATGCTCCTTTTCTCATTACGATCAACATTTCCTTCGTTTCGATGAATATTTCCTACATTTTAATGCTCATTTTCTCGTTACAATCAACATTTCCTTCGTTTTGATGCATATTTCTTTCTTTTTGATGATCCTTTTCCTGTTACGATCAATATTTCATTAGTTTCGATGCAGATTTCCTTCTTTTTTATGCTCGTTTTCTCATTATGATCAATATTTCCTTTGTTTCGATGCATATTTTCTTTGTTTTGATGCTCATTTTTCGTTATGATATATATTGCCTTCGTTTCGATGCATATTTACTCCATTTTGATGCTCATTTTCTTGTTACGATCAACATTTCATTCGTTTCGATGCAGATTTCCTTCTTTTTGATGCTCATTTCCTCATTATGATCAATATTTCCTTTGTTTCGAAGAATATTACCTTTATTTTGATGCTTCTTTTCTCATTACGATCAACATTTCCTACATTTCCATGCATATTTCCTTCTTTTTGAGGCTCTTTTTATCGTTATTATCAATGTTTCCTTTGTTTCGATGCATATTTCATTCATTTTGATGCTCCTTTTCTCGTTATTATCAATGTTTCCTCTGTTTCGATGCATATTTCCTTCATTTTGATGCTCCTTTTCTTATTACGATCAACATTTCCTTCGTTTGGATGCATATTTCCTTCATTTTAAAGCTCATTTTCTCGTTACGATCAACATTTCCTTTGTTTCGATGCATATTTCCTTCATTTTGATGCTCCTTTTCTTGTTACGATCAACATTTCATTCGTTTCGATGCAGAATTACTTCTTATTGATACTCGTTTTCTCGTTATGATCAATGTTTCCTTTGTTTCGATGCATATTTTTTTCATTTTGATGCTCCTTTTATCATTACGATCAACATTTCCTTTGTTTCGATTAATATTTCCTTCATTTTAATGCTCATTTTTCGTTACAATCAACATTACCTATGTTTCGATGCATATTTTCTTCGTTTTGATTCTAATTTTCTCGTTTCGATCAATATTACCTTCGTTTCGATGCATATTTACTTCATTTTGATGCTCCTTTTCTTGTTACGATCAGCATTTCATTCATTTCGATGCAGAATTCCTTCTTATTGATGCTTGTTTACTCGTTATGATCAATGTTTCCTTTTTTTCGATGCATATTTTTTTCATTTTGATGCTCCTTTTATCATTACGATTAACATTTCCTTTGTTTCGATGAATATTTCCTTCATTTTAATGCTCATTTTCTCATTGCTTTCCTACTTGTTTGTTTTTTTTTCTTTTTGGGAATCATCTCAAAAAATCAAGAATAAAAAAAGGCGGTGATTCTAATTAATTCCGTTACTCGATGTGAAATAAAATTCCCTCCAAAAAGAAAATAGAGATGAAAGATACAAAAGGGGTCTTGTATCAGAATGCTTGTCTTTTTGTAGTCGGATCCCCCAGTTTTTGGAATGCTCAAAACTCTACTTTAGCATCCAAATCTGGGTCAATACCAGCAAAAACATCTCTGAACAAGGTCCTAGCACCATGCCAAATGTGGCAAACAAAGCATGCCCAAAAGTTCCGTTACTTGAACGAAACCGGATCTTGTGGAATCATACTGAATATTTGATGATACATTCCGTACCTTTCTAAAAAACCGATCCTTGTTTACCAACCACGCATTGTCTAACCAAATCCAATCCTCTCTCGATACGTTCCTCAAAAAATCCGATTCGTGTGGATTCTTCCCCCAACTAACGAAGAGATCTTGGCGAATCAATGTTTCCTTCGTTTCGATGCATATTTTCTTCATTTTGATGCTCATTTTCTCGTTACAATCAACACTACCTATGTTTCGATGCATATTTTCTTCGTTTGGATTCTCTTTTTCTCGTTTCGATCAATATTACCTTCGCTTCGATGCATATTTCCTTCATTTTGATGCTCCTTTTCTCGTTACGATCAACATTTCATTCGTTTCGATGCATATTTCCATCATTTTGATTTTGATGCTCATTTTCTCATTACGATCAATATTTTCCTTGTTTCGATGCATATTTCCTTCATTTTGATGCTCATTTTCTCGTTACAATCAACACTACCTATGTTTCGATGCATATTTTCTTCGTTTTGATTCTCATTTTCTCGTTTCGATCAATATTACCTTCGTTTTGATGCATATTTCATTCATTTTGATGCTCCTTTTCTCGTTACGATCAACATTTCATTCGTTTCAATGCATATTTCCATCATTTTAATTTTGATGCTCATTTTCTCGTTACGATCAAGATTTCCTTCGTTTCGATGCATATTTTCTTCATTTTGATGTATTTTTCTCGTTACGATCAGAATATCCTTCTTTTCAATGCATATTTACTCGTTTCGATGCATATTTTCTTCTTTTTTATGCTCTTTTTCTTGTTATGATCAATATTTCCTTTGTTTCGATGCATATTTACTTCATTTTGATGCTCCTTTTCTCATTACGATCAACATTTCCTTCGTTTCGATGAATATTTCCTTCATTTTGATGCTTCTTTTCTTGTTACAATCAACATTTGCTTCTTTTCGATGCAGATTTCCTTTTTTTTATGCTCGTTTTCTCGTTACTACCAATATTTCCTTTGTTTCGATGCATATTTTCTTTGTTTTGATTCTTATTTTCTTGTTACAATCAATATTACCTTCGTTTCGATGCATATTTTCTTCATTTTGATGCTCCTTTTCCCGTTACGATCAACATTTCCTTCGTTTCGATGCATATTTCCTTCATTTTGATGCTCAAATTCTTGTTACGATAAATATTTTCTTCATTTCGATGCATATTTCCTTCATTTTGATGCACTTTTTCTTGTTACAATCCGCATTTCCTTCGTTTCAATGAATACTTACTTCATTTTGATGCTCCTTTTTGTTACGATCAACATTTCATTCGTTTCGATGCAGATTTCCTTCTTTTTTAGGTTCGTTTTCTCGTTATTATCAATATTTCCTTTGTTTCGATGCATATTTCATTCATTTTGATGCTCCTTTTTTCATTACGATCAATATTTCCTTCGTTTCGATGCATATTTCCTTCATTTTAATGCTAATTTTCACGTTACGATCAATATTTCCTTCGTTTCGATGCATATTTCCTTCATTTTGATGCTTCTTTTCTTGTTATGTTCAACATTTTATTCGTTTCGATGCACATTTCCTTCTTTTTGTTGCTCATTTTCTCATTAGGATCAATGTTTCCTTTGTTTCGATGCATATTTCCTTCATTTTGATGCTCCTTTTCTCATTACGATCAACATTTCCTTCGTTTCGATGCATATTTCCTTCATTTTAAAGCTCATTTTCTCGTTATGATCCACATTTCCTTCGTTTCGATGCATATTTCCTTCATTTTGATGCTCCTTTTCTTGTTACGATCAGCATTTCATTCATTTCGATGCAGAATTCCTTCTTATTGATGCTCGTTTTCTCGTTATGATCAATGCTTCCTTTGTTTCGATGCATTTTTTTTCATTTTGATGCTCCTTTTATCATTACGATCAAATTTCCTTTGTTTCGATGAATATTTCCTTCATTTTAATGCTCATTTTCTCATTACGATCAACATTTCCTTCGTTTCGATGTATATTTCCTTCATTTTTATGCTCATTTTCTCGTTACAATCAACACCACCTAAGTTTCGATGCATATTTTCTTCGTTTTGATTCTCATTTTCTCGTTTCGATCAATATTACCTTCGTTTCGATGCATATTTCCTTCATTTTGATGCTCCTTTTCTCGTTACGATCAATATTTTCATCGTTTCGATGAATATTTCCTTCATTTTGATGCTCCTTTTCTTGTTAACATTTCATTCGTTTCAATGCAGATTTCCATCTTTTTTATGCTCGTTTTCTCGTTATGATCAATGTTTCCTTTGTTTCGATGCATATTTCCTTCTTTTTTTTGCTCGTTTTCTCATTATGATAATGTTTTTTGTTTCGATGCATATTTCCTTCATTTTGATGCTCCTTTTCTCATTACGATCAACATTTCCTTCGTTTTGATGAATATTTCCTTCATTTTAATTCACATTTTATCGTTACGATCAATATTTCCTTCGTTTAGATGCATATTTCCATCGTTTTGATGATCCTTTTCTTGTTACGATCAACATTTCATTCGTTTCTATACATATTTCCTTCTTTTTTATACTCGTTTTCTCATTACGATCAATATTTCCTTAGTTTTGATGCATATTTACTTCGTTTTGATTCCCATTTTCTCATTATTATCAATGTTTCCTTTGTTTCGATTCATATTTCATTCATTTTGATGCTCCTTTTCTCATTACAATCAGCATTTCCTTCGTTTCGATGCATATTTCTTTCATTTTGATGCTCGTTTTCTAGTTACAATCAACATTTCATTCGTTTCGATGCAGATTTCCTTCTTTTTGAAGCTCGTTTTCTTTTTATGATCAACATTTCCTTCGTTTCGATGAATATTTCCTTAATTTTAATGCTCAATTTCTCGTTACGATCAATATTTCCTTCGTTTCGATGCATATTTCCTTTAGTTTGATGCTACTTTTCTTGTAACGATCAACATTTCATTCGTTTCGATGCAGATTTCCTCCTTTTTGAGGCTCGTTTTCTCGTTATTATCATTGTTTCCTTTGTTTCGATGCATATTTCATTCATTTTGATGCTCCTTTTCTCATTACGATCAACATTTCCTTCGTTTCGATCATATTTCCTTTATTTTAATGCTCATTTTCTCGTTACGATCGATATTTCCTTCATTTCGATGCATATTTCCTTCATTTTGATGCTACTTTTCTTGTAACGATCAACATTTCATTCGTTTCGATGCAGATTTCCATCTTTTTGAGGCTCGTTTTCTCGTTATTATCAATGTTTCCTTTGTTTCGATGCATATTTCATTCATTTTGATGCTCCTTTTCTCATTACTATCAACATTTCCTTCGTTTCAATTCATATTTCCTTCATTTTAATACTCATTTTCTCATTACGATCGATATTTTCTTCGTTTTGATGTATATTTCCTTTATTTTGATGCTTCTTTTGTTGTTATGATCAACATTTTATTCGTTTCGATGCAGATTTCCTTCTCTTTGATGCTCGTTTTCTCGTTATGATCAATGTTTTCTTTGTTCGATGCATATTTCCTTCATTTTGATGCTCCTTTTCTCATTACGATCAACATTTCCTTCGTTTCGATGAATATTTCCTACATTTTAATGCTCATTTTCTCGTTACGATCAACATTTCTTTCGTTTCGATGCATATTTCCTTCTTTTTGATGATCCTTTTCTTGTTACGATCAATATTTCATTAGTTTCGATACAGATTTCCTTCTTTTTTATGATCGTTTTCTCATTACGATCAATATTTCCTTTGTTTCGATGCATATTTTCTTTATTTTGATGCTCATTTTTTCGTTATGATATATATTGCCTTCGTTTCGATGCATATATACTCCATTTTGATGCTCATTTTCTTGTTACGATAAACATTTCATTCGTTTCGAAGTAGATTTCCTTCTTTTTGATGCTTGTTTTCTTGTTATGATCAATATTTTCTTTGTTTCGATGCATATTTCCTTCGTTTTGATTCTTATTTTCTCGTTATGATCAATATTACCTTCGTTTCGATGCATATTTCCTTCTTTTTGAGGCTCGTTTTATCGTTATTATCAATGTTTCCTTTGTTTCGATGCATATTTCATTCATTTTGATGCTCCTTTTCTCGTTATTATCAATGTTTCCTCTGTTTCGATGCATATTTCTTTCATTTTGATGCTCCTTTTCTCATTACGATCAACATTTCCTTCGTTTCGATGCATATTTCCTTCATTTTAAAGTTCATTTTCTCGTTACGATCAACATTTCCTTTGTTTCGATGCATATTTCCTTCATTTTGATGTTCCTTTTCTTGTTACGATCAACATTTCATTCATTTCGATGAGGAATTCCTTCTTATTGATACTCGTTTTCTCGTTACAATCAACACTACCTATGTTACGATGCATATTTTCTTCGTTTTGATTCTCATTTTCTCATTTTGATCAATATTACCTTCGTTTCGATGCATATTTCCTTCATTTTGATGCTCCTTTTCTCGTTACGGTCAACATTTTATTTGTTTCGATGCATATTTCCATCATTTTAATTTTGATGCTCATTTTCTCGTTACGATCAAGATTTCCTTCGTTTCGATGCATATTTCCTTCATTTTGATGTATTTTTTCTCGTTACGATCAGAATATCCTTCTTTTCAATGTAAATTTACTCATTTTGATGCTCCTTTTCTTTTTACGATCAACATTTCATTCATTTCGATGCAGATTTTCTTCTTTTTTATGCTCGTTTTCTCGTTATGATCAATATTTCCTTTGTTTCAATGCAAATTTCCTTCATTTTGATGCTCCTTTTCTCATTACGATCAATATTTCCTTCATTTCGATGAATATTTCCTTCATTTTGATGCTTCTTTTCTTGTTACGATCAATATTTCATTTGATTCGATGCAGATTTCCTTCTTTTTGATGCTCGTTTTCTCGTTACTACCAATATTTCCTTTGTTTTGATGCATATTTTCTTCGTTTTGATTCTTATTTTCCCGTTACAATCAATATTACCTTCGTTTCGATGCATATTTTCTTCATTTTGATGCTCCTTTTCGCGTTACGATCAACATTTCCTTCGTTTCGATGCATATTTCCTTCATTTTGATGCACAATTTCTCGTTACGATCAACATTTTCTTTATTTCGATGCATATTTCTTTCATTTTGATGCAATTTTTCTTGTTACGATCAGCATTTCCTTCGTTTCAATGAATACTTACTTCATTTTGATGCTCCTTTTTTGTTACGATCAATATTTCTTTCGTTTCGATGCAGATTTCCTTATTTTTTAGACTCTTTTTCTCGTTATTATCAATGTTTCCTTTATTTCGATGCATATTTCATTCATTTTGATTCTCCTTTTTCATTACGATCAATATTTCCTTCGTTTCGATGCATATTTCCTTCATTTTCATGTTAATTTTCTCGTTACGATCAATATTTCCTTCGTTTCGATGCATATTTCCTTCATTTTGATTCTTCTTTTCTTATTATGTTCAACATTTTATTCGTTTCGATGCAGATTTTCTTCTTTTTGCTGCTCATTTTCTCATTAGGATCAATGTTTCCTTTGTTTCGATGCATATTTCCTTCATTTTGATGCTCCTTTTCTCATTACGATCAACATTTCCTTCGTTTCGATGCATATTTCCTTCATTTTAAAGCTCATTTTCTCGTTATGATCAACATTTCCTTCGTTTCGATGCATATTTCCTTCATTTTGATGCTCCTTTTCTTGTTACGATCAACATTTCATTCGTTTCGATGCAGAATTCCTTCATTGATGCTCGTTTTCTCGTTATGATCAATGCTTCCTTTGTTTCGATGCATATTTTTTCATTTTGATGCTCCTTTTATCATTACGATCAACATTTCCTTTGTTTAGATGAATATTTCCTTCATTTTAATGCTCATTTTCTCATTACGATCAACATTTCCTTCGTTTTGATGTATATTTCCTTCATTTTTATGCTCATTTTCTCATTACAATCAACATATCTATGTTTCGATGCATATTTTCTTTGTTTTGATTCTCATTTTCTCGTTTCGATCAATATTACATTTGTTTCGATGCATATTTCCTTCATTTTGATGCTCCTTTTCTCGTTACGATCAACATTTCATTCGTTTCGATGCATATTTCCATCATTTTGATTTTGATGCTCATTCTCTCATTACGATCAAGATTTACTTCGTTTCGATGCATATTTCCTTCATTTTGATAAATTTTTTCTCATTACAATCAGAATATCCTTCTTTTTAGTGCATATTTACTCATTTTGATGCTCGTTTTCATTTTACGATTAATATTTCCTTCGTTTCGATGCATATTTCCTTCTTTTTGATGATTCTTTTCTTGTTACGATCAATATTTCATTAGTTTTGATACAGATGTCCTTCTTTTTTATGATCGTTTTCTCATTATGATCAATATTTCCTTCGTTTCGATGCATATTTACTCCATTTTGATGCTCATTTTCTGGTTACGATCAACATTTCATTCGTTTCGATGCAGATTTCCTTCTTTTTGATGCTTGTTTTCTAGTTATGATCAATATTTTCTTTGTTTCGATGCATATTTCCTTCGTTTTGATTCTTATTTTCTCGTTATGATCAATATTACCTTCGTTTCGATGCACATTTCCTTCTTTTTGAGGCTCGTTTTATCGTTATTATCAATGTTTCCTTTGTTTCGATCCATATTTCATTCATTTTGATGCTCCTTTTCTCGTTATTATCAATGTTTCCTCTGTTTCGATGCATATTTCTTTCATTTTGATGCTCCTTTTCTCATTACGACCAACATTTCCTTCGTTTCGATGCATATTTCCTTCATTTTAAAGCTCATTTTCTCGTTACGATCAATATTTCCTTTGTTTCGATGCATATTTCCTTCATTTTGATGTTCCTTTTCTTGTTACGATCAACATTTCATTCGTTTCGATGCAGAATTCCTTCTTATTGATACTCGTTTTCTCGTTATGATCAATGTTTCCTTTGTTTCGATGCATATTTTTTTTTCATTTTGATGCTCCTTTTATCATTACGATCAACATTTCCTTTGTTTCGATGAATATTTCCTTCATTTTAATGCTCATTTTCTCATTACGATCAACATTTCCTTCGTTTCGATGCATATTTCCTTCATTTTGATGCTCATTTTCTCGTTACAATCAACACTACCTATGTTTCGATGCATATTTTCTTCGTTTTGATTCTCATTTTCTCGTTTCGATCAATATTACCTTCGTTTTGATGCATATTTCATTCATATTTCATTCATTTTTGATGCTCATTTTCTCATTAAGATCAATATTTCCTTTGTTTCGAAGCATATTACCTTTATTTTGATGCTTCTTTTCTCATTACGATCAACATTTCCTTCGTTTCCATGCATATTTCCTTCTTTTTGAGGCTCGTTTTATCGTTATTATCAATGTTTCCTTTGTTTCGATGCATATTTCATTCATTTTGATGCTCCTTTTCTCGTTATTATCAATGTTTCCTCTGTTTCGATGCATATTTCCTTCATTTTGATGCTCCTTTTCTCATTACGATCAACATTTCCTTCGTTTGGATGCATATTTCCTTCATTTTAAAGCTCATTTTCTCGTTACGATCAACATTTCCTTTGTTTCGATGCATATTTCCTTCATTTTGATGCTCCTTTTCTTGTTACGATCAACATTTCATTCGTTTCGATGCAGAATTACTTCTTATTGATACTCGTTTTCTCGTTATGATCAATGTTTCCTTTGTTTCGATGCATATTTTTTTCATTTTGATGCTCCTTTTATCATTACGATCAACATTTCCTTTGTTTCGATTAATATTTCCTTCATTTTAATGCTCATTTTTCGTTACAATCAACATTACCTATGTTTCGATGCATATTTTCTTCGTTTTGATTCTAATTTTCTCGTTTCGATCAATATTACCTTCGTTTCGATGCATATTTACTTCATTTTGATGCTCCTTTTCTTGTTACGATCAGCATTTCATTCGTTTCGATGCATAATTCCTTCTTATTGATGCTTGTTTACTCGTTATGATCAATGTTTCCTTTTTTTCGATGCATATTTTTTTTCATTTTGATGCTCCTTTTATCATTACGATTAACATTTCCTTTGTTTCGATGAATATTTCCTTCATTTTAATGCTCATTTTCTCATTGCTTTCCTACTTGTTTGTTTTTTTTTCTTTTTGGGAATCATCTCAAAAAATCAAGAATAAAAAAAGGCGGTGATTCAAATTAATTCCGTTACTCGATGTAAAATAAAATTCCCTCCAAAAAGAAAATAGAGATGAAAGATACAAAAGGGGTCTTGTATCAGAATGCTTGTCTTTTTGTAGTCGGATCCCCCAGTTTTTGGAATGCTCCAAACTCTACTTTAGCATCCAAATCTGGGTCAATACTAGCAAAAACATCTCTGAACAAGGTCATAGCACCATGCCAAATGTGTCCGAAAAAGAAGAGTAAAGCAAACAAAGCATGCCCAAAAGTTCCGTTACTTGAACGAAACTGGATCTTGTGGAATCATACTGAATATTTGATGATACATTCCGTACCTTTCTAAAAAACCGATCCTTGTTTACCAACCACGCATTGTCCAACCAAATCCAATCCTCTCTCGATACGTTCCTAAAAAAATCCGATTCGTGCGGATTCTTCCCCCAACTAACGAAGAGATCTTGGCGAATCAATGTTTCCTTCGTTTCGATGCATATTTTCTTCATTTTGATGCTCATTTTCTCGTTACAATCAACACTACCTATGTTTCGATGCATATTTTCTTCGTTTGGATTCTCTTTTTCTCGTTTCGATCAATATTACCTTCGCTTCGATGCATATTTCCTTCATTTTGATGCTCCTTTTCTCGTTACGATCAACATTTCATTCGTTTCGATGCATATTTCCATCATTTTGATTTTGATGCTCATTTTCTCATTACGATCAATATTTTCCTTGTTTCGATGCATATTTCCTTCATTTTGATGCTCATTTTCTCGTTACAATCAACACTACCTATGTTTCGATGTATATTTTCTTCGTTTTGATTCTCATTTTCTCGTTTCGATCAATATTACCTTTGTTTTGATGCATATTTCATTCATTTTGATGCTCCTTTTCTCGTTACGATCAACATTTCATTCGTTTCAATGCATATTTCCATCATTTTAATTTTGATGCTCATTTTCTCGTTACGATCAAGATTTCCTTCGTTTCGATGCATATTTCCTTCATTTTGATGTATTTTTTCTCGTTACAATCAGAATATCCTTCTTTTCAATGCATATTTACTCGTTTTGATGCTTCTTTTCTTTTTACGATCAACATTTCATTCGTTTCGATGCAGATTTTCTTCTTTTTTATGCTCGGTTTCTTGTTATGATCAATATTTCCTTTGTTTCGATGCATATTTACTTCATTTTGATGCTCCTTTTCTCATTACGATCAACATTTCCTTCATTTCGATGAATATTTCCTTCATTTTGATGCTTCTTTTCTTGTTACAATCAACATTTCATTCGTTTCGATGCAGATTTTCTTTTTTTTTATGCTCATTTTCTCGTTACTACCAATATTTCCTTTGTTTCGATGCATATTTTCTTCGTTTTGATTCTTATTTTCTTGTTACAATCAATATTACCTTCGTTTCGATGCATATTTTATTCATTTTGATGCTCCTTTTCCCGTTACGATCAACATTTCCTTCGTTTCGATGCATATTTCCTTCATTTTGATGCTCAAATTCTTGTTACAATAAATATTTTCTTCATTTCGATGCATATTTCCTTAATTTTGATGCACTTTTTCTTGTTACAATCCGCATTTCCTTTGTTTCAATGAATACTTACTTCACTTTGATGCTCCTTTTTTGTTACGATCAACATTTCATTCGTTTCGATGCAGATTTCCTTCTTTTTTAGGCTCGTTTTCTCGTTATTATCAATGTTTCCTTTGTTTCGATGCATATTTCATTCATTTTGATGCTCCTTTTTTCATTACGATCAATATTTCCTTCGTTTCGATGCATATTTCCTTCATTTTAATGCAAATTTTCACGTTACGATCAATATTTCCTTCGTTTCGATGCATATTTCCTTCATTTTGATGCTTCTTTTCTTGTTATGTTCAACATTTTATTCGTTTCGATGCAGATTTCCTTCTTTTTGTTGCTCATTTTCTCATTAGGATCAATGTTTCCTTTGTTTCGATGCATATTTCCTTCATTTTGATGCTCCTTTTCTCATTACGATCAACATTTCCTTCGTTTCGATGCATATTTCTTTCATTTTAAAGCTCATTTTCTCGTTATGATCCACATTTCCTTCGTTTCGATGCATATTTCCTTCATTTTGATGCTCCTTTTCTTGTTACGATCAGCATTTCATTCATTTCGATGCAGAATTCCTTCTTATTGATGCTCGTTTTCTCGTTATGATCAATGCTTCCTTTGTTTCGATGCATATTTTTTTTTCATTTTGATGCTCCTTTTATCATTACGATCAACATTTCCTTTGTTTCGATGAATATTTCTTTCATTTTAATGCTAATTTTCTCATTACGATCAACATTTCCTTCGTTTCGATGTATATTTCCTTCATTTTTATGCTCATTTTCTCGTTACAATCAACACTACCTATGTTTCGATGCATATTTTCTTCGTTTTGATTCTCATTTTCTCGTTTCGATCAATATTACCTTCGTTTCGATGCATATTTCCTTCATCTTGATGCTCCTTTTCTCGTTACGATCAATATTTTCATCGTTTCGATGAATATTTCCTTCATTTTGATGCTCCTTTTCTTGTTAACATTTCATTCGTTTCAATGCAGATTTCCGTCTTTTTTATGCTCGTTTTCTCGTTATGATCAATGTTTCCTTTGTTTCGATGCATATTTCCTTCTTTTTTTTGTTCGTTTTCTCATTATGATAATGTTTTTTGTTTCGATGCATATTTCCTTCATTTTGATGCTCCTTTTCTCATTACGACCAACATTTCCTTCGTTTCGATGCATATTTCCTTCATTTTAAAGCTCATTTTCTCGTTACGATCAATATTTCCTTTGTTTCGATGCATATTTCCTTCATTTTGATGTTCCTTTTCTTGTTACGATCAACATTTCATTCGTTTCGATGCAGAATTCCTTCTTATTGATACTCGTTTTCTCGTTATGATCAATGTTTCCTTTGTTTCGATGCATATTTTTTTTACATTTTGATGCTCCTTTTATCATTACGATCAACATTTCCTTTGTTTCGATGAATATTTCCTTCATTTTAATGCTCATTTTCTCATTACGATCAACATTTCCTTCGTTTCGATGCATATTTCCTTCATTTTGATGCTCATTTTCTCGTTACAATCAACACTACCTATGTTTCGATGCATATTTTCTTCGTTTTGATTCTCATTTTCTCGTTTCGATCAATATTACCTTCGTTTTGATGCATATTTCATTCATATTTCATTCATTTTTTATGCTCATTTTCTCATTATGATCAATATTTCCTTTGTTTCGAAGCATATTACCTTTATTTTGATGCTTCTTTTCTCATTACGATCAACATTTCCTTCGTTTCCATGCATATTTCCTTCTTTTTGAGGCTCGTTTTATCGTTATTATCAATGTTTCCTTTGTTTCGATGCATATTTCATTCATTTTGATGCTCCTTTTCTCGTTATTATCAATGTTTCCTCTGTTTCGATGCATATTTCCTTCATTTTGATGCTCCTTTTCTCATTACGATCAACATTTCCTTCGTTTGGATGCATATTTCCTTCATTTTAAAGCTCATTTTCTCGTTACGATCAACATTTCCTTTGTTTCGATGCATATTTCCTTCATTTTGATGCTCCTTTTCTTGTTACGATCAACATTTCATTCGTTTCGATGCAGAATTACTTCTTATTGATACTCGTTTTCTCGTTATGATCAATGTTTCCTTTGTTTCGATGTATATTTTTTTCATTTTGATGCTCCTTTTATCATTACGATCAACATTTCCTTTGTTTCGATTAATATTTCCTTCATTTTAATGCTCATTTTTCGTTACAATCAACATTACCTATGTTTCGATGCATATTTTCTTCGTTTTGATTCTAATTTTCTCGTTTCGATCAATATTACCTTCGTTTCGATGCATATTTACTTCATTTTGATGCACCTTTTCTTGTTACGATCAGCATTTCATTCGTTTCGATGCATAATTCCTTCTTATTGATGCTTGTTTACTCGTTATGATCAATGTTTCCTTTTTTTCGATGCATATTTTTTTTCATTTTGATGCTCCTTTTATCATTACGATTAACATTTCCTTTGTTTCGATGAATATTTCCTTCATTTTAATGCTCATTTTCTCATTGCTTTCCTACTTGTTTGTTTTTTTTTCTTTTTGGGAATCATCTCAAAAAATCAAGAATAAAAAAAGGCGGTGATTCAAATTAATTCCGTTACTCGATGTAAAATAAAATTCCCTCCAAAAAGAAAATAGAGATGAAAGATACAAAAGGGGTCTTGTATCAGAATGCTTGTCTTTTTGTAGTCGGATCCCCCAGTTTTTGGAATGCTCCAAACTCTACTTTAGCATCCAAATCTGGGTCAATACCAGCAAAAACATCTCTGAACAAGGTCATAGCACCATGCCAAATGTGTCCGAAAAAGAAGAGTAAAGCAAACGAAGCATGCCCAAAAGTTCCGTTACTTGAACGAAACTGGATCTTGTGGAATCATACTGAATATTTGATGATACATTCCGTACCTTTCTAAAAAACCGATCCTTGTTTACCAACCACGCATTGTCCAACCAAATCCAATCCTCTCTCGATACGTTCCTAAAAAAATCCGATTCGTGCGGATTCTTCCCCCAACTAACGAAGAGATCTTGGCGAATCAATGTTTCCTTCGTTTCGATGCATATTTTCTTCATTTTGATGCTCATTTTCTCGTTACAATCAACACTACCTATGTTTCGATGCATATTTTCTTCGTTTGGATTCTCTTTTTCTCGTTTCGATCAATATTACCTTCGCTTCGATGCATATTTCCTTCATTTTGATGCTCCTTTTCTCGTTACGATCAACATTTCATTCGTTTCGATGCATATTTCCATCATTTTGATTTTGATGCTCATTTTCTCATTACGATCAATATTTTCCTTGTTTCGATGCATATTTCCTTCATTTTGATGCTCATTTTCTCGTTACAATCAACACTACCTATGTTTCGATGTATATTTTCTTCGTTTTGATTCTCATTTTCTCGTTTCGATCAATATTACCTTTGTTTTGATGCATATTTCATTCATTTTGATGCTCCTTTTCTCGTTACGATCAACATTTCATTCGTTTCAATGCATATTTCCATCATTTTAATTTTGATGCTCATTTTCTCGTTACGATCAAGATTTCCTTCGTTTCGATGCATATTTCCTTCATTTTGATGTATTTTTTCTCGTTACAATCAGAATATCCTTCTTTTCAATGCATATTTACTCGTTTTGATGCTTCTTTTCTTTTTACGATCAACATTTCATTCGTTTCGATGCAGATTTTCTTCTTTTTTATGCTCGGTTTCTTGTTATGATCAATATTTCCTTTGTTTCGATGCATATTTACTTCATTTTGATGCTCCTTTTCTCATTACGATCAACATTTCCTTCATTTCGATGAATATTTCCTTCATTTTGATGCTTCTTTTCTTGTTACAATCAACATTTCATTCGTTTCGATGCAGATTTCCTTTTTTTTTATGCTCATTTTCTCGTTACTACCAATATTTCCTTTGTTTCGATGCATATTTTCTTCGTTTTGATTCTTATTTTCTTGTTACAATCAATATTACCTTCGTTTCGATGCATATTTTCTTCATTTTGATGCTCCTTTTCCCGTTACGATCAACATTTCCTTCGTTTCGATGCATATTTCCTTCATTTTGATGCTCAAATTCTTGTTACGATAAATATTTTCTTCATTTCGATGCATATTTCCTTAATTTTGATGCACTTTTTCTTGTTACAATCCGCATTTCCTTCGTTTCAATGAATACTTACTTCACTTTGATGCTCCTTTTTTGTTACGATCAACATTTCATTCGTTTCGATGCAGATTTCCTTCTTTTTTAGGCTCGTTTTCTCGTTATTATCAATGTTTCCTTTGTTTCGATGCATATTTCATTCATTTTGATGCTCCTTTTTTCATTACGATCAATATTTCCTTCGTTTCGATGCATATTTCCTTCATTTTAATGCAAATTTTCA
Organism: Pogostemon cablin; assembly: GCA_023678885.1. NCBI lineage: Eukaryota > Viridiplantae > Streptophyta > Magnoliopsida > Lamiales > Lamiaceae > Pogostemon > Pogostemon cablin. Next base: position 2,854,360 of record CM043004.1, on the reverse strand, counting down.
CGTTACGATCAATATTTCCTTCGTTTCGATGCATATTTCCTTCATTTTGATGCTTCTTTTCTTGTTATGTTCAACATTTTATTCGTTTCGATGCAGATTTCCTTCTTTTTGTTGCTCATTTTCTCATTAGGATCAATGTTTCCTTTGTTTCGATGCATATTTCCTTCATTTTGATGCTCCTTTTCTCATTACGATCAACATTTCCTTCGTTTCGATGCATATTTCTTTCATTTTAAAGCTCATTTTCTCGTTATGATCCACATTTCCTTCGTTTGGATGCATATTTCCTTCATTTTAAAGCTCATTTTCTAGTTACGATCAACATTTCCTTCATTTCGATGCATATTTCCTTCATTTTGATGCTCCTTTTCTCATTACGATCAACATTTCCTTCATTTTGATGAATATTTCCTTCATTTTAATTCACATTTTATCGTTACGATAAACATTTCCTTCGTTTAGATGCATATTTCCATAGTTTTGATGATCCTTTTCTTGTTACGATCAACATTTCATTCGTTTCTATACATATTTCCTTCTTTTTTATACTCGTTTTCTCATTACGATCAATATTTCCTTTGTTTCGATGCATATTTACTTCGTTTTGATTCGCCAAGATTTACTTCTTTTTTATGCTTGTTTTCTTGTTATGATCAATATTTTCTTTGTTTCGATGCATATTTCCTTCGTTTTGATTCTTATTTTCTCGTTATGATCAATATTACCTTCGTTTCGATGCATATTTCCTTCTTTTTTAGGCTCGTTTTATCGTTATTATCAATGTTTCCTTTGTTTCGATGCATATTTCATTCATTTTGATGCTCCTTTTCTCGTTATTATCAATGTTTCCTCTGTTTCGATGCATATTTCTTTCATTTTGATGCTCCTTTTCTCATTACGATCAACATTTCCTTCGTTTCGATGCATATTTCCTTCATTTTAAAGTTCATTTTCTCGTTACGATCAACATTTCCTTTGTTTCGATGCATATTTCCTTAATTTTATGTTCCTTTTCTTGTTACGATCAACATTTCATTCGTTTCGATGCAGAATTCCTTCTTATTGATACTCGTTTTCAACACTACATATGTTACGATGCATATTTTCTTCGTTTTGATTCTCATTTTCTCATTTCGATCAATATTACCTTCGTTTCGATGCATATTTCCTTCATTTTGATGCTCCTTTTCTCGTTACGGTCAACATTTTATTTGTTTCGAAGCATATTTCCATCATTTTAATTTTGATGCTCATTTTCTCGTTACGATCAAGATTTCCTTCGTTTCGATGCATATTTCCTTCATTTTGATGTATTTTTTCTCATTACGATCAGAATATCCTTCTCTTCAATGTAAATTTACTCATTTTGATGCTCCTTTTCTTTTTACGATCAACATTTCATTCATTTCGATGCAGATTTTCTTCTTTTTTATGCTCGTTTTCTCGTTATGATCAATATTTCCTTTGTTTCAATGCATATTTCCTTCATTTTAATGCTCCTTTTCTCATTACGATCAATATTTCCTTCATTTCGATGAATATTTCCTTCATTTTGATGCTTCTTTTCTTGTTACGATCAATATTTCATTTGATTCGATGCAGATTTCCTTCTTTTTGATGCTCGTTTTCTCGTTACTACCAATATTTCCTTTGTTTTGATGCATATTTTCTTCGTTTTGATTCTTATTTTCCCGTTACAATCAATATTACCTTCGTTTCGATGCATATTTTCTTCATTTTGATGCTCCTTTTCGCGTTACGATCAACATTTCCTTCGTTTCGATGCATATTTCCTTCATTTTGATGCACAATTTCTCGTTACGATCAACATTTTCTTTATTTCGATGCATATTTCTTTCATTTTGATGCAATTTTTCTTGTTACGATCAGCATTTCCTTCGTTTCAATGAATACTTACTTCATTTTGATGCTCCTTTTTTGTTACGATCAATATTTCTTTCGTTTCGATGCAGATTTCCTTATTTTTTAGGCTCTTTTTCTCATTATTATCAATGTTTCCTTTATTTCGATGCATATTTCATTCATTTTGATGCTCCTTTTTCATTACGATCAATATTTCCTTCGTTTCGATGCATATTTCCTTCATTTTCATGTTAATTTTCTCGTTACGATCAATATTTCCTTCGTTTCGATGCATATTTCCTTCATTTTGATTCTTCTTTTCTTGTTATGTTCAACATTTTATTCGTTTCGATGCAGATTTTCTTCTTTTTGCTGCTCATTTTCTCATTAGGATCAATGTTTCCTTTGTTTCGATGCATATTTCCTTCATTTTGATGCTCCTTTTCTCATTACGATCAACATTTCCTTCGTTTCGATGCATATTTCCTTCATTTTAAAGCTCATTTTCTCGTTATGATCAACATTTCCTTCGTTTCGATGCATATTTCCTTCATTTTGATGCTCCTTTTCTTGTTACGATCAGCATTTCATTCGTTTCGATGCAGAATTCCTTCATTGATGCTCGTTTTCTCGTTATGATCAATGCTTCCTTTGTTTCGATGCATATTTTTTCATTTTGATGCTCCTTTTATCATTACGATCAACATTTCCTTTGTTTAGATGAATATTTCCTTCATTTTAATGCTCATTTTCTCATTACGATCAACATTTCCTTCGTTTTGATGTATATTTCCTTCATTTTTATGCTCATTTTCTCATTACAATCAACATACCTATGTTTCGATGCATATTTTCTTTGTTTTGATTCTCATTTTCTCGTTTCGATCAATATTACATTTGTTTCGATGCATATTTCCTTCATTTTGATGCTCCTTTTCTCGTTACGATCAACATTTCATTCGTTTCGATGCATATTTCCATCATTTTGATTTTGATGCTCATTCTCTCATTACGATCAAGATTTCCTTCGTTTCGATGCATATTTCCTTCATTTTGATAAATTTTTTCTCATTACAATCAGAATATCCTTCTTTCTAGTGCATATTTACTCATTTTGATGCTCGTTTTCATTTTACGATTAACATTTCCTTCGTTTCGATGCATATTTCCTTCTTTTTGATGATTCTTTTCTTGTTACGATCAATATTTCATTAGTTTTGATACAGATGTCCTTCTTTTTTATGATCGTTTTCTCATTATGATCAATATTTCCTTCGTTTCGATGCATATTTACTCCATTTTGATGCTCATTTTCTTGTTACGATCAACATTTCATTCGTTTCGATGCAGATTTCCTTCTTTTTGATGCTTGTTTTCTAGTTATGATCAATATTTTCTTTGTTTCGATGCATATTTCCTTCGTTTTGATTCTTATTTTCTCGTTATGATCAATATTACCTTCGTTTCTATGCACATTTCCTTCTTTTTGAGGCTCGTTTTATCGTTATTATCAATGTTTCCTTTGTTTCGATCCATATTTCATTCATTTTGATGCTCCTTTTCTCGTTATTATCAATGTTTCCTCTGTTTCGATGCATATTTCTTTCATTTTGATGCTCCTTTTCTCATTACGACCAACATTTCCTTCGTTTCGATGCATATTTCCTTCATTTTAAAGCTCATTTTCTCGTTACGATCAATATTTCCTTTGTTTCGATGCATATTTCCTTCATTTTGATGTTCCTTTTCTTGTTACGATCAACATTTCATTCGTTTCGATGCAGAATTCCTTCTTATTGATACTCGTTTTCTCGTTATGATCAATGTTTCCTTTGTTTCGATGCATATTTTTTTTACATTTTGATGCTCCTTTTATCATTACGATCAACATTTCCTTTGTTTCGATGAATATTTCCTTCATTTTAATGCTCATTTTCTCATTACGATCAACATTTCCTTCGTTTCGATGCATATTTCCTTCATTTTGATGCTCATTTTCTCGTTACAATCAACACTACCTATGTTTCGATGCATATTTTCTTCGTTTTGATTCTCATTTTCTCGTTTCGATCAATATTACCTTCGTTTTGATGCATATTTCATTCATATTTCATTCATTTTTTATGCTCATTTTCTCATTATGATCAATATTTCCTTTGTTTCGAAGCATATTACCTTTATTTTGATGCTTCTTTTCTCATTACGATCAACATTTCCTTCGTTTCCATGCATATTTCCTTCTTTTTGAGGCTCGTTTTATCGTTATTATCAATGTTTCCTTTGTTTCGATGCATATTTCATTCATTTTGATGCTCCTTTTCTCGTTATTATCAATGTTTCCTCTGTTTCGATGCATATTTCCTTCATTTTGATGCTCCTTTTCTCATTACGATCAACATTTCCTTCGTTTGGATGCATATTTCCTTCATTTTAAAGCTCATTTTCTCGTTACGATCAACATTTCCTTTGTTTCGATGCATATTTCCTTCATTTTGATGCTCCTTTTCTTGTTACGATCAACATTTCATTCGTTTCGATGCAGAATTACTTCTTATTGATACTCGTTTTCTCGTTATGATCAATGTTTCCTTTGTTTCGATGCATATTTTTTTCATTTTGATGCTCCTTTTATCATTACGATCTACATTTCCTTTGTTTCGATTAATATTTCCTTCATTTTAATGCTCATTTTTCGTTACAATCAACATTACCTATGTTTCGATGCATATTTTCTTCGTTTTGATTCTAATTTTCTCGTTTCGATCAATATTACCTTCGTTTCGATGCATATTTACTTCATTTTGATGCTCCTTTTCTTGTTACGATCAGCATTTCATTCGTTTCGATGCAGAATTCCTTCTTATTGATGCTTGTTTACTCGTTATGATCAATGTTTCCTTTTTTTCGATGCATATTTTTTTTCATTTTGATGCTCCTTTTATCATTACGATTAACATGTCCTTTGTTTCGATGAATATTTCCTTCATTTTAATGCTCATTTTCTCATTGCTTTCCTACTTGTTTGTTTTTTTTTTCTTTTTGGGAATCATCTCAAAAAATCAAGAATAAAAAAAGGCGGTGATTCAAATTAATTCCGTTACTCGATGTAAAATAAAATTCCCTCCAAAAAGAAAATAGAGATGAAAGATACAAAAGGGGTCTTGTATCAGAATGCTTGTCTTTTTGTAGTCGGATCCCCCAGTTTTTGGAATGCTCCAAACTCTACTTTAGCATCCAAATCTGGGTCAATACCAGCAAAAACATCTCTGAACAAGGTCATAGCACCATGCCAAATGTGTCCGAAAAAGAAGAGTAAAGCAAACGAAGCATGCCCAAAAGTTCCGTTACTTGAACGAAACTGGATCTTGTGGAATCATACTGAATATTTGATGATACATTCCGTACCTTTCTAAAAAACCGATCCTTGTTTACCAACCACGCATTGTCTAACCAAATCCAATCCTCTCTCGATACGTTCCTCAAAAAATCCGATTCGTGCGGATTCTTCCCCCAACTAACGAAGAGATCTTGGCGAATCAAAGTTTCCTTCGTTTCGATGCATATTTTCTTCATTTTGATGCTCATTTTCTCGTTACAATCAACACTACCTATGTTTCGATGCATATTTTCTTCGTTTGGATTCTCTTTTTCTCGTTTCGATCAATATTACCTTCGCTTCGATGCATATTTCCTTCATTTTGATGCTCCTTTTCTCGTTACGATCAACATTTCATTCGTTTCGATGCATATTTCCATCATTTTGATTTTGATGCTCATTTTCTCATTACGATCAATATTTTCCTTGTTTCGATGCATATTTCCTTCATTTTGATGCTCATTTTCTCGTTACAATCAACACTACCTATGTTTCGATGTATATTTTCTTCGTTTTGATTCTCATTTTCTCGTTTCGATCAATATTACCTTTGTTTTGATGCATATTTCATTCATTTTGATGCTCCTTTTCTCGTTACGATCAACATTTCATTCGTTTCAATGCATATTTCCATCATTTTAATTTTGATGCTCATTTTCTCGTTACGATCAAGATTTCCTTCGTTTCGATGCATATTTCCTTCATTTTGATGTATTTTTTCTCGTTACAATCAGAATATCCTTCTTTTCAATGCATATTTACTCGTTTTGATGCTTATTTTCTTTTTACGATCAACATTTCATTCGTTTCGATGCAGATTTTCTTCTTTTTTATGCTCGGTTTCTTGTTATGATCAATATTTCCTTTGTTTCGATGCATATTTACTTCATTTTGATGCTCCTTTTCTCATTACGATCAACATTTCCTTCGTTTCGATGAATATTTCCTTCATTTTGATGCTTCTTTTCTTGTTACAATCAACATTTCATTCGTTTCGATGCAGATTTCCTTTTTTTTTATGCTCGTTTTCTCGTTACTACCAATATTTCCTTTGTTTCGATGCATATTTTCTTCGTTTTGATTCTTATTTTCTTGTTACAATCAATATTACCTTCGTTTCGATGCATATTTTCTTCATTTTGATGCTCCTTTTCCCGTTACGATCAACATTTCCTTCGTTTCGATGCATATTTCCTTCATTTTGATGCTCAAATTCTTGTTACGATAAATATTTTCTTCATTTCGATGCATATTTCCTTCATTTTGATGCACTTTTTCTTGTTACAATCCGCATTTCCTTCGTTTCAATGAATACTTACTTCACTTTGATGCTCCTTTTTTGTTACGATCAACATTCATTCGTTTCGATGCAGATTTCCTTCTTTTTTAGGCTCGTTTTCTCGTTATTATCAATGTTTCCTTTGTTTCGATGCATATTTCATTCATTTTGATGCTCCTTTTTTCATTACGATCAATATTTCCTTCGTTTCGATGCATATTTCCTTCATTTTAATGCTAATTTTCACGTTACGATCAATATTTCCTTCGTTTCGATGCATATTTCCTTCATTTTGATGCTTCTTTTCTTGTTATGTTCAACATTTTATTCGTTTCGATGCAGATTTCCTTCTTTTTGTTGCTCATTTTCTCATTAGGATCAATGTTTCCTTTGTTTCGATGCATATTTCCTTCATTTTGATGCTCCTTTTCTCATTACGATCAACATTTCCTTGGTTTCGATGCATATTTCTTTCATTTTAAAGCTCATTTTCTCGTTATGATCCACATTTCCTTCGTTTCGATGCATATTTCCTTCATTTTGATGCTCATTTTCTTGTTACGATCAGCATTTCATTCATTTCGATGCAGAATTCCTTCTTATTGATGCTCGTTTTCTCGTTATGATCAATGCTTCCTTTGTTTCGATGCATATTTTTTTTCATTTTGATGCTCCTTTTATCATTACGATCAACATTTCCTTTGTTTCGATGAATATTTCCTTCATTTTAATGCTAATTTTCTCATTACGATCAACATTTCCTTCGTTTCGATGTATATTTCCTTCATTTTTATGCTCATTTTCTCGTTACAATCAACACTACCTATGTTTCGATGCATATTTTCTTCGTTTTGATTCTCATTTTCTCGTTTCGATCAATATTACCTTCGTTTCGATGCATATTTCCTTCATTTTGATGCTCCTTTTCTCGTTACGATCAATATTTTCATCGTTTCGATGAATATTTCCTTCATTTTGATGCTCCTTTTCTTGTTAACATTTCATTCGTTTCAATGCAGATTTCCGTCTTTTTTATGCTCGTTTTCTCGTTATGATCAATGTTTCCTTTGTTTCGATGCATATTTCCTTCTTTTTTTTGCTCGTTTTCTCATTATGATAATGTTTTTTGTTTCGATGCATATTTCCTTCATTTTGATGCTCCTTTTCTCATTACGATCAACATTTCCTTCGTTTGGATGCATATTTCCTTCATTTTAAAGCTCATTTTCTAGTTACGATCAACATTTCCTTCATTTCGATGCATATTTCCTTCATTTTGATGCTCCTTTTCTCATTACGATCAACATTTCCTTCGTTTTGATGAATATTTCCTTCATTTTAATTCACATTTTATCGTTACGATAAACATTTCCTTCGTTTAGATGCATATTTCCATTGTTTTGATGATCCTTTTCTTGTTACGATCAACATTTCATTCGTTTCTATACATATTTCCTTCTTTTTTACACTCGTTTTCTCATTACGATCAATATTTCCTTTGTTTCGATGCATATTTACTTCGTTTTGATTCGCCAAGATTTACTTCTTTTTTATGCTTGTTTTCTTGTTATGATCAATATTTTCTTTGTTTCGATGCATATTTCCTTCGTTTTGATTCTTATTTTCTCGTTATGATCAATATTACCTTCGTTTCGATGCATATTTCCTTCTTTTTGAGGCTCGTTTTATCGTTATTATCAATGTTTCCTTTGTTTCGATGCATATTTCATTCATTTTGATGCTCCTTTTCTCGTTATTATCAATGTTTCCTCTGTTTCGATGCATATTTCTTTCATTTTGATGCTCCTTTTCTCATTACGATCAACATTTCCTTCGTTTCGATGCATATTTCCTTCATTTTAAAGTTCATTTTCTCGTTACGATCAACATTTCCTTTGTTTCGATGCATATTTCCTTAATTTTATGTTCCTTTTCTTGTTACGATCAACATTTCATTCGTTTCGATGCAGAATTCCTTCTTATTGATACTCGTTTTCTCGTTACAATCAACACTACATATGTTACGATGCATATTTTCTTCGTTTTGATTCTCATTTTCTCATTTCGATCAATATTACCTTCGTTTCGATGCATATTTCCTTCATTTTGATGCTCCTTTTCTCGTTACGGTCAACATTTTATTTGTTTCGATGCATATTTCCATCATTTTAATTTTGATGCTCATTTTCTCGTTACGATCAAGATTTCCTTCGTTTCGATGCATATTTCCTTCATTTTGATGTATTTTTTCTCGTTACGATCAGAATATCCTTCTTTTCAATGTAAATTTACTCATTTTGATGCTCCTTTTCTTTTTACGATCAACATTTCATTCATTTCGATGCAGATTTTCTTCTTTTTTATGCTCGTTTTCTCGTTATGATCAATATTTCCTTTGTTTCAATGCATATTTCCTTCATTTTGATGCTCCTTTTCTCATTACGATCAATATTTCCTTCATTTCGATGAATATTTCCTTCATTTTGATGCTTCTTTTCTTGTTACGATCAATATTTCATTTGATTCGATGCAGATTTCCTTCTTTTTGATGCTCGTTTTCTCGTTACTACCAATATTTTCTTTGTTTTGATGCATATTTTCTTCGTTTTGATTCTTATTTTCCCGTTACAATCAATATTACCTTCGTTTCGATGCATATTTTCTTCATTTTGATGCTCCTTTTCGCGTTACGATCAACATTTCCTTCGTTTCGATGCATATTTCCTTCATTTTGATGCTCAATTTCTCGTTACGATCAACATTTTCTTTATTTCGATGCATATTTCTTTCATTTTGATGCAATTTTTCTTGTTACGATCAGCATTTCCTTCGTTTCAATGAATACTTACTTCATTTTGATGCTCCTTTTTTGTTACGATCAATATTTCTTTCGTTTCGATGCAGATTTCCTTATTTTTTAGGCTCTTTTTCTCGTTATTATCAATGTTTCCTTTATTTCGATGCATATTTCATTCATTTTGATGCTCCTTTTTCATTACGATCAATATTTCCTTCGTTTCGATGCATATTTCCTTCATTTTCATGTTAATTTTCTCGTTACGATCAATATTTCCTTCGTTTCGATGCATATTTCCTTCATTTTGATTCTTCTTTTCTTGTTATGTTCAACATTTTATTCGTTTCGATGCAGATTTTCTTCTTTTTGTTGCTCATTTTCTAATTAGGATCAATGTTTCCTTTGTTTCGATGCATATTTCCTTCATTTTGATGCTCCTTTTCTCATTACGATCAACATTTCCTTCGTTTCGATGCATATTTCCTTCATTTTAAAGCTCATTTTCTCGTTATGATCAACATTTCCTTCGTTTCGATGCATATTTCCTTCATTTTGATGCTCCTTTTCTTGTTACGATCAGCATTTCATTCGTTTCGATGCAGAATTCCTTCATTGATGCTCGTTTTCTCGTTATGATCAATGCTTCCTTTGTTTCGATGCATATTTTTTCATTTTGATGCTCCTTTTATCATTACGATCAACATTTCCTTTGTTTAGATGAATATTTCCTTCATTTTAATGCTCATTTTCTCATTACGATCAACATTTCCTTCGTTTTGATGTATATTTCCTTCATTTTTATGCTCATTTTCTCGTTACAATCAACATACCTATGTTTCGATGCATATTTTCTTTGTTTTGATTCTCATTTTCTCGTTTCGATCAATATTACATTTGTTTCGATGCATATTTCCTTCATTTTGATGCTCCTTTTCTCGTTACGATCAACATTTCATTCGTTTCGATGCATATTTCCATCATTTTGATTTTGATGCTCATTCTCTCATTACGATCAATATTTCCTTCGTTTCGATGCATATTTCCTTCATTTTGATAAATTTTTTCTCATTACAATCAGAATATCCTTCTTTTTAGTGCATATTTACTCATTTTGATGCTCGTTTTCATTTTACGATCAACATTTCCTTCGTTTCGATGCATATTTCCTTCTTTTTGATGATTCTTTTCTTGTTACGATCAATATTTCATAAGTTTTGATACAGATGTCCTTCTTTTTTATGATCGTTTTCTCATTATGATCAATATTTCCTTCGTTTCGATGCATATTTACTCCATTTTGATGCTCATTTTCTTGTTACGATCAACATTTCATTCGTTTCGATGCAGATTTCCTTCTTTTTGATGCTTGTTTTCTAGTTATGATCAATATTTTCTTTGTTTCGATGCATATTTCCTTCGTTTTGATTCTTATTTTCTCGTTATGATCAATATTACCTTCGTTTCGATGCACATTTCCTTCTTTTTGAGGCTCGTTTTATCGTTATTATCAATGTTTCCTTTGTTTCGATCCATATTTCATTCATTTTGATGCTCCTTTTCTCGTTATTATCAATGTTTCCTCTGTTTCGATGCATATTTCTTTCATTTTGATGCTCCTTTTCTCATTACGACCAACATTTCCTTCGGTTCGATGCATATTTCCTTCATTTTAAAGCTCATTTTCTCGCTACGATCAATATTTCCTTTGTTTCGATGCATATTTCCTTCATTTTGATGTTCCTTTTCTTGTTACGATCAACATTTCATTCGTTTCGATGCAGAATTCCTTCTTATTGATACTCGTTTTCTCGTTATGATCAATGTTTCCTTTGTTTCGATGCATATTTTTTTTTCATTTTAATGCTCCTTTTATCATTACGATCAACATTTCCTTTGTATCGATGAATATTTCCTTCATTTTAATGCTCATTTTCTCATTACGATCAACATTTCCTTCGTTTCGATGCATATTTCCTTCATTTTGATGCTCATTTTCTCGTTACAATCAACACTACCTATGTTTCGATGCATATTTTCTTCGTTTTGATTCTCATTTTCTCGTTTCGATCAATATTACCTTCGTTTCGATGCATATTTCCTTCATTTTGATGCTCCTTTTCTCGTTACGATCAATATTTTCATCGTTTCGATGAATATTTCCTTCATTTTGATGCTCCTTTTCTTGTTAACATTCATTCGTTTCAATGCAGATTTCCGTCTTTTTATGCTCGTTTTCTCGTTATGATCAATGTTTCCTTTGTTTCGACGCATATTTCCTTCTTTTTTTTGCTCGTTTTCTCATATGATAATGTTTTTTGTTTCGATGCATATTTCCTTCATTTTGATGCTCCTTTTCTCATTACGATCAACATTTCCTTCGTTTTGATGAATATTTCCTTCATTTTAATTCACATTTTATCGTTACGATCAACATTTCCTTCGTTTAGATGCATATTTCCATCGTTTTGATGATCCTTTTCTTGTTACGATCAACATTTCATTCGTTTCTATACATATTTCCTTCTTTTTTATACTCGTTTTCTCATTACGATCAATATTTCCTTAGTTTCGATGCATATTTACTTCGTTTTGATTCCCATTTTCTCATTATTATCAATGTTTCCTTTGTTTCGATGCATATTTCATTCATTTTGATGCTCCTTGTCTCATTACAATCAGCATTTCCTTCGTTTCGATGCATATTTCTTTCATTTTGATGCTCGTTTTCTAGTTACAATCAACATTTCATTTGTTTCGATGCAGATTTCCTTCTTTTTGAAGCTCGTTTTCTCTTTATGATCAACATTTCCTTCGTTTCGATGAATATTTCCTTAATTTTAATGCTCAATTTCTCGTTACGATCAATATTTCCTTCGTTTCGATGCATATTTCCTTTAGTTTGATGCTACTTTTCTTGTAACGATCAACATTTCATTCGTTTCGATGCAGAATCCTCCTTTTTGAGGCTCGTTTTCTCGTTATTATCATTGTTTCCTTTGTTTCGATGCATATTTCATTCATTTTGATGCTCCTTTTCTCATTACGATCAACATTTCCTTCGTTTCGATCATATTTCCTTTATTTTAATGCTCATTTTCTCGTTACGATCAATATTTCCTTCATTTCGATGCATATTTCCTTCATTTTGATGCTACTTTTCTTGTAACGATCAACATTTCATTCGTTTCGATGCAGATTTCCTTCTTTTTGAGGCTCGTTTTATCGTTATTATCAATGTTTCCTTTGTTTCGATGCATATTTCATTCATTTTGATGCTCCTTTTCTCATTACGATCAACATTTCCTTCGTTTCAATTCATATTTCCTTCATTTTAATACTCATTTTCTCATTACGATCGATATTTTCTTCGTTTTGATGTATATTTCCTTTATTTTGATGCTTCTTTTGTTGTTACGATCAACATTTTATTCGTTTCGATGCAGATTTCCTTCTCTTTGATGCTCGTTTTCTCGTTATGATCAATGTTTTCTTTGTTCGATGCATATTTCCTTCATTTTGATGCTCCTTTTCTCATTACGATCAACATTTCCTTCGTTTCGATGAATATTTCCAACATTTTAATGCTCATTTTCTCGTTACGATCAACATTTCCTTCGTTTCGATGCATATTTCCTTCTTTTTGATGATCCTTTTCTTGTTACGATCAATATTTCATTAGTTTCGATACAGATTTCCTTCTTTTTTATGATCGTTTTCTCATTATGATCAATATTTCCTTTGTTTCGATGCATATTTTCTTTGTTTTGATGCTCATTTTTTCGTTATGATATATATTGCCTTCGTTTCGATGCATATTTACTCCATTTTGATGCTCATTTTCTTGTTACGATCAACATTTCATTCGTTTCGAAGCAGATTTCCTTCTTTTCGATGCTTGTTTTCTTGTTATGATCAATATTTTCTTTGTTTCGATGCATATTTCCTTCGTTTTGATTCTTATTTTCTCGTTATGATCAATATTACCTTCGTTTCGATGCATATTTCCTTCTTTTTGAGGCTCGTTTTATCGTTATTATCAATGTTTCCTTTGTTTCGATGCATATTTCATTCATTTTGATGCTCCTTTTCTCGTTATTATCAATGTTTTTTCTGTTTCGATGCATATTTCTTTCATTTTGATGCTCCTTTTCTCATTACGATCAACATTTCCTTCGTTTCGATGCATATTTCCTTCATTTTAAAGTTCATTTTCTCGTTACGATTAACATTTCCTTTGTTTCGATGCATATTTCCTTCATTTTGATGTTCCTTTTCTTGTTACGATCAACATTTCATTCGTTTCGATGCAGAATTCCTTCTTATTGATACTCGTTTTCTCGTTACAATCAACACTACCTTGTTACGATGCATATTTTCTTCGTTTTGATTCTCATTTTCTCATTTCGATCAATATTACCTTCGTTTCGATGCATATTTCCTTCATTTTGATGCTCCTTTTCTCGTTACGGTCAACATTTTATTTGTTTCGATGCATATTTCCATCATTTTAATTTTGATGCTCATTTTCTCGTTACGATCAAGATTTCCTTCGTTTCGATGCATATTTCCTTCATTTTGATGTATTTTTTCTCGTTACGATCAGAATATCCTTCTTTTCAATGTAAATTTACTCATTTTGATGCTCCTTTTCTTTTTACGATCAACATTTCATTCATTTCGATGCAGATTTTCTTCTTTTTTATGCTCGTTTTCTCGTTATGATCAATATTTCCTTTGTTTCAATGCATATTTCCTTCATTTTGATGCTCCTTTTCTCATTACGATCAATATTTCCTTCATTTCGATGAATATTTCCTTCATTTTGATGCTTCTTTTCTTGTTACGATCAATATTTCATTTGATTCGATGCAGATTTCCTTTTTTTTGATGCTCGTTTTCTCGTTACTACCAATATTTCCTTTGTTTTGATGCATATTTTCTTCGTTTTGATTCATATTTTCTCGTTACAATCAATATTACCTTCGTTTCGATGCATATTTTCTTCATTTTGATGCTCCTTTTCCCGTTACGATCAACATTTCCTTCGTTTCGATGCATATTTCCTTCATTTTGATGCTCAATTTCTCGTTACGATCAACATTTTCTTTATTTCGATGCATATTTCTTTCATTTTGATGCAATTTTTCTTGTTACGATCAGCATTTCCTTCATTTCAATGAATACTTACTTTATTTTGATGCTCCTTTTTTGTTACGATCAATATTTCTTTCGTTTCGATGCAGATTTCCTTATTTTTAGGCTCTTTTTCTCGTTATTATCAATGTTTCCTTTATTTCGATGCATATTTCATTCATTTTGATGCTCCTTTTTCATTACGATCAATATTTCCTTCGTTTCGATGCATATTTCCTTCATTTTCATGTTAATTTTCTCGTTACGATCAATATTTCCTTCGTTTCGATGCATATTTCCTTCATTTTGATTCTTCTTTTCTTGTTATGTTCAACATTTTATTCGTTTCGATGCAGATTTTCTTCTTTTTGTTGCTCATTTTCTCATTAGGATCAATGTTTCCTTTGTTTCGATGCATATTTCCTTCATTTTGATGCTCCTTTTCTCATTACGATCAACATTTCCTTCGTTTCGATGCATATTTCCTTCATTTTAAAGCTCATTTTCTCGTTATGATCAACATTTCCTTCGTTTCGATGCATATTTCCTTCATTTTGATGCTCCTTTTCTTGTTACGATCAGCATTTCATTCGTTTCGATGCAGAATTCCTTCGTTGATGCTCGTTTTCTCGTTATGATCAATGCTTCCTTTGTTTCGATGCATATTTTTTCATTTTGATGCTCCTTTTATCATTACGATCAACATTTCCTTTGTTTAGATGAATATTTCCTTCATTTTAATGCTCATTTTCTCATTACGATCAACATTTCCTCCGTTTTGATATATATTTCCTTCATTTTTATGCTCATTTTCTCGTTACAATCAACATACCTATGTTTCGATGCATATTTTCTTTGTTTTGATTCTCATTTTCTCGTTTCGGTCAATATTACATTTGTTTCGATGCATATTTCCTTCATTTTGATGCTCCTTTTCTTGTTACGATCAACATTTCATTCGTTTCGATGCATATTTTCATCATTTTGATTTTGATGCTCATTCTCTCATTACGATCAAGATTTCCTTCGTTTCGATGCATATTTCCTTCATTTTGATAAATTTTGTCTCATTACAATCAGAATATCCTTCTTTTTAGTGCATATTTACTCATTTTGATGCTCGTTTTCATTTTACGATCAACATTTCCTTCGTTTCGATGTATATTTCCTTCTTTTTGATGATTCTTTTCCTGTTACGATCAATATTTTATTAGTTTTGATACATATGTCCTTCTTTTTTATGATCGTTTTCTCATTATGATCAATATTTCCTTCGTTTCAATGCATATTTACTCCATTTTGATGCTCATTTTCTTGTTACGATCAACATTTCATTCGTTTCGATGCAGATTTCCTTCTTTTTGATGCTTGTTTTCTAGTTATGATCAATATTTTCTTTGTTTCGATGCATATTTCCTTCGTTTTGATTCTTATTTTCTCGTTATGATCAATATTACCTTCGTTTCGATGCACATTTCCTTCTTTTTGAGGCTCGTTTTATCGTTATTATCAATGTTTCCTTTGTTTCGATCCATATTTCATTCATTTTGATGCTCCTTTTCTCGTTATTATCAATGTTTCCTCTGTTTCGATGCATATTTCTTTCATTTTGATGCTCCTTTTCTCATTACGACCAACATTTCCTTCGTTTCGATGCATATTTCCTTCATTTTAAAGCTCATTTTCTCGTTACGATCAATATTTCCTTTGTTTCGATGCATATTTCCTTCATTTTGATGTTCCTTTTCTTGTTACGATCAACATTTCCTTCGTTTCGATGCAGAATTCCTTCTTATTGATACTCGTTTTCTCGTTATGATCAATGTTTCCTTTGTTTCGATGCATATTTTTTTCATTTTGATGCTCCTTTTATCATTACGATCAACATTTCCTTTGTTTTGATGAATATTTCCTTCATTTTAATGCTCATTTTCTCGTTTCTATCAACATTACCTATGTTTCGATGCATATTTTCTTCGTTTTGATTCTCATTTTCTCGTTTCGATCAATATTACCTTCGTTTCGATGCATATTTCCTTCATTTCGATGCTCCTTTTATTGTTACGATCAGCATTTCATTCGTTTTGATGCAGAATTCCTTCTTATTGATGCTCGTTTTCTCGTTATGATCAATGTTTCCTTTGTTTCTATGCATATTTTTTTCATTTTGACGTTCCTTTTATCATTACGATTAACATTTCCTTTGTTTCGATGAATATTTCCTTCATTTTAATGCTCATTTTCTCATTACGATCAACATTTCCTTCGTTTCGATGTATATTTCCTTCATTTTGATGCTCATTTTCTCGTTACAATCAACACTACCTATGTTTCGATGCATATTTTCTTCGTTTTGATTCTCTTTTTCTCGTTTCAATCAATATTACCTTCGCTTCGATGCATATTTCCTTCATTTTGATGCTCCTTTTATCGTTACGATCAACATTTCATTCGTTTCGATGCTTATTTCCATCATTTTGATTTTGATGCTCATTTTCTCATTACGATCAATATTTTCTTCTTTTCGATGCATATTTCATTCATTTTGATGCTCATTATCTCGTTACAATCAACACTACCTATGTTTCGGTGCATATTTTCTTCGTTTTGATTCTCATTTTCTCGTTTCGATCAATATTACCTTCGTTTAGATGCATATTTCCTTCATTTTGAAGCTTCTTTTCTCGTTACGATCAACATTTCATTCGTTTCGATGCATATTTCCATCATTTTAATTTTGATGCTCATTTTCTCATTACGATCAAGATTTCCTTCGTTTCGATGTATATTTCCTTCATTTTGATGTATTTTTTCTCGTTATGATCAGAATATCCTACTTTTCAATGCATATTTACACATTTTGATGCTCCTTTTCTTTTTACGATCAACATTTCATTCGTTTGGATGCAGATTTTCTTCTTTTTTATGCTCGTTTTCTCGTTATGATCAATATTTCCTTTGTTTCAATGCATATTTCCTTCATTTTGATGCTCCTTTTCTCGTTACGATCAACATTTCCTTCGTTTCGATGAATATTTCCTTCATTTTGATGCTTCTTTTCTTGTTACGATCAACATTTCATGTGTTTTGATGCAGATTTCCTTCTTTTTGATGCTCGTTTTCTCGTTACTACCAATATTTCCTTTGTTTCGATGCATATTTTCTTCGTTTTGATTCTTATTTTCTCGTTTCAATCAATATTACCTTCGTTTCGATGCATATTTTCTTCATTTTGATGCTCCTTTTCCCGTTACGATTAACATTTCCTTCGTTTCGATGCATATTTCCTTCATTTTGATGCCCAATTTTTCGTTACGATCAATATTTTCTTTATTTCGATGCATATTTCCTTCATTTTGATGCACTTTTTCTTGTTACGATAAGCATTTCCTTCGTTTCAATGAATACTTACTTCATTTTGATGCTCCTTTTTTGTTGCGATCAATATTTCATTCGTTTCGATGCAGATTTCCTTATTTTTAGGCTCGTTTTCTCGTTATTATCAATGTTTCCTTTATTTCGAGGCATATTTCATTCATTTTGATGCTCTTTTTTTCATTACGATCAATATTTCCTTCGTTTCGATGCATATTTCCTTCATTTAGATGCTAATTTTCTCGTTACGATCAATATTTCCTTCGTTTCGATGCGTATTTCCTTCATTTTGATGCTTCTTTTCTTGTTATGTTCAACATTTTATTCGTTTCGATGCAGATTTCCTTCTTTTTCTTGCTCATTTTCTCATTAGGATCAATGTTTCCTTTGTTTCGATGCATATTTCCTTCATTTTTATGCTCCTTTTCTCATTACGATCAACATTTCCTTCGTTTCGATGCATATTTCCTTCATTTTAAAGCTCATTTTCTCGTTATAATCAACATTTCCTTCGTTTCGATGCATATTTCCTTCATTTTGATGCTCCTTTTCTTTTTACGATCAACATTTCATTCGTTTCGATGCAGAATTCCTTTATTGACGCTCGTTTTCTCGTTATGATCAATGCTTCCTTTGTTTCGATGCATATTTTTTCATTTTGATGCTCCTTTTATCATTACGATCAACATTTCCTTTGTTTAGATGAATATTTTCTTCATTTTAATGCTTATTTTCTCATTACGATCAACATTTCATTCGTTTTGATGTATATTTCCTTCATTTTTATGCTCATTTTCTCGTTACAATCAACACTACCTATGTTTCGATGCATATTTTCTTCGTTTTGATTCTCATTTTCTCGTTTCGATCAATATTACCTTTGTTTCGATGCACATTTCCTTCATTTTGATGCTTCTTTTCTCGTTAAGATCAACATTTCATTCGTTTCGATGCATATTTCCATCATTTTGATTTTGATGCTCATTCTCTCGTTACGATCAAAATTTCCTTCGTTTCGATGCATATTTCCTTCATTTTGATGTATTTTTTCTCATTACAATCAAAATATCCTTCTTTTTAGTGCATATTTACTCATTTTGATGCTCGTTTTCTTTTACGATCAACATTTCATTCGTTTTGATGCAGATTTTCTTCTTTTTTATTCTCGTTTTCTCGTTATGATCAATATTTCCTTTGTTTCGATGCATATTTCCTTCATTTTGATGCTCCTTTTCTCGTTACGATCAACATTTCCTTTGTTTCGATGAATATTTCCTTTATTTTGATGCTTTTTTTCTTGTTACAATCAACATTTCATTCGTTTCGATGCAGATTTTATTATTTGAGATGCTCGTTTTCTCGTTACGACCAATATTTCTTTTGTTTTGATGCATATTTTCTTCGTTTTGATTCTTATTTTCTCGTTACAATAAATATTTCCTTTGGTTCGATGCATATTTCTTTCATTTTGATGCTCATTTTCCCGTTACGATCAACATTTTCTTCGTTTCGATGCATATTTCCTTCATTTTGATGCTCAATTTCTCGTTACGATCAATATTTTATTCATTTCGATGCATATTTCCTTCATTTTGATGCACTTTTTCTAGTTACGATCAGCATTTCCTTCATTTCAATGAATACTTACTTATTTTGATGCTCCTTTTTTGTTACGATCAACATTTCATTCGTTTCGATGCAGATTTCCTTCTTTTTTAGACTCGTTTTCTTGTTATTATTAATGTTTCCTTTGTTTCGATGCATATTTCATTCATTTTGATGCTCCTTTTTTCATTACGATCAATATTTCCTTCGTTTCGATGCATATTTCCTTCATTTTAATGCTAATTTTCTCGTTACTATCAATATTTCCTTCATTTTGATGCTTCTTTTCTTGTTATGTTCAACATTTTATTCGTTTCGATGCAGATTTCCTTCTTTTGTTGCTCATTTTCTCGTTAGGATCAATGTTTCCTTTGTTTAGATGCATATTTCCTTCATTTTGATGCTCCTTTTCTCATTACGATCAACATTTCCTTCGTTTCGATGATTATTTCCTTCATTTTGAAGCTCCTTTTCTTGTTACGATCAACATTTCATTCGTTTCGAAGCAGAATTCCTTCTTATTGATGCTCGTTTTCTCGTTATGATCAATGTTTCCTTTGTTTCGATGCATATTTTTTTCATTTTGATGCTCCTTTTATCATTACGATCAACATTTACTTTGTTTCGATGAATATTTCCTTCATTTTAATGCCCATTTTCTCATTACGATCAACATTTCCTACGTTTCGACGCATATTCCCTTCATTTTGATGCTCATTTTCTCGTTACAATCAACATTACCTATGTTTCGATGCATATTTTCTTTGTTTTGATTCTCTTTTTCTCGTTTTGATCAATATTACCTTCGTTTCGATGCATATTTCCTTCATTTTGATGCTCCTTTTCTCGTTACGATCAACATTTCATTCGTTTCGATGCATATTTCCATCATTTTGATTTTGATGCTGATTTTCTCGTTACGATCAAGATTTCTTTCGTTTCGATGCATATTTCCTTCATTTTGATGTATTTTTTCTCATTACAATCAAAATATCCTTCTTTTCAGTGCATATTTACTCATTTTGATGCTCCTTTTCTTTTTACGATCAACATTTCATTCGTTTCGATGCAGATTTTCTTCTTTTTATGCTCGTTTTATCGTTATGATCAATATTTCCTTTGTTTCGATTCATATTTCCTTCATTTTGATGCTCATTTTCTCATTACGATCAACATTTCCTTGGTTTCGATGAATATTTCCTTCATTTTGATGCTTCTTTTCTTTTTACGATCAACATTTCATTCTTTTCAATGCATATTTCCTTCTTTTTGATGCTCGTTTTCTCATTATGATCATGTTTCCTTCGTTTCGATGCATATTTCCTTCATTTTGATACTCCTTTTATCATTACGAACAATATTTCCTTCGTTTTCATGAATATTTCCTTCATTTTAATTCTCATTTTCTCGTTACGATCAACATTTCCTTCATTTCGATGCATATTTCCTTCATTTTGATGATCCTTTTCTTGTTACGATTAACATTTTATTCGTTTCGATGCAAATTTCCTTCTTTTTTATACTCGTTTTCTCATTACGATCAATATTTCCTTAGTTTCGATGCATATTTACTTCGTTTTGATTTTTATTTTCTCGTTACGATCAATATTACCTTCATTTCGATGCATATTTCCTTCATTTTGATGCACCTTTTCTCATTACGATCAACATTTCATTCGTTTTGATGCAGATTTCCTTCTTTTTGATGCTCATTTTCTCATTATGATAAATATTTCCTTCGTTTCGATGAATATTTCCTTAATTTTAATGCTCATTTTCTCGTTACGATCAACATTTCCATCGTTTCGAAGCATATTTCCTTAATTTTGATGCTACTTTTCTTGTTACGATCAACATTTCATTCGTTTCGATGCAGATTTCATTCTTTTTGAGGCTCGTTTTATCATTATTATCAATGTTTCCTTTGTTTATATGCATATTTCATTCATTTTGACGCTCCTTTCCTCATTACGATCAACATTTCCTTCGTTTCGATGCATATTTCCTTCATTTTGATGCTCATTTTCTCGTTACGATCAATATTTCCTTCGTTTCGATGCATATTTCCTTCATTTTGATGCTCCTTTTCTTGTTACGATCAACATTTCATTCATATTTCCTTCTTAATTCAACTAGATTTTTTTTAGAAAGCCCAAAACCTATTTATTTATTTTATGGCCCAAAAGGCCAGCCCTATCTTAGCCCAACTAGATTTTGTTAGAAAGCCCAAAACCTAATTATTTATTTTTATGGCCCAAAAGGCCAGCCCAATTAAGTCCAACTATATTTTTTTTAGAAAGCCCAAATTTATTTATTTATTTATTTTGTGGCCTAAAGTTTTAGCCCACTTAAATGGCCTGACATATAATTAGAAAGGCTAAAGTTAAAAAAAAAAAAGAGAGAAGAACGGGAGAAGAAAAGCAAAAGAGGGGAAAGAAAAGAGTGAAGAGGAGAAACCCTTGTTGATTAAATTCTCCCTTACAACCCTCATCCTAGGTGGTTTTTAAGTTGTTTTGAGGTAAGTGGTGTGTGAATTAAGCTTCCTTCTTCCATGATTTTGTAATTTTGTGGGGTTTTTCTTTTTGGTATGTGGGTAATTTGCAGACTGTTCGAACTGATTTTGACATAGCTATTACCCTCGAAAGTTTGCAAACTTAATTTCTGTACGTAGCTGAACTCGTTAGCTTTCCGTAGCCACTTGAAACGCCTCAATCCGATTATTCTACAATTAGTTATGATTTTTCTCGTAAACTGCCGCTAGCTGGAAAATTTCAGAATTTTTATGTCGAATTCAAACTTATTTTCTATCGTTTCGTTTAGTTAATCTATTGAAACGGGTTATGTGAGATTGGGAACTGATGTTAAGGAGTTACATACCATTTTTATTTACTATCGACTCGTTCGAACTCGATTAGGATTTGTTTTTAGCAATGAAAGTGATGTTAACGCTAATAGTTAGTTATATTTAATTTGTCTTTAATTGCTCATCTCCTTTCTAGGTAAAGAACCATCGACAAAGGGCAAGGGACCGACTTCAGATTCCGGAGAGAGTTAATCACTTCCTTGTGAGTTGATAATTCGGGAATGCCTTCTCTTGTGGGAAGTGTGGACCCTCGATAAATGTGCATTTATTTTAGTTTTAGTTAATTGATAAGAAAATTATTTGGTATTATGTTATGTGGTAAAGAGCCTAATTGGCTCGATTGCTCTGGTTAGAGTCATGTTAGCCATTTTATGAGTATTATTGATTTTTGGTTATTCTTGTGTGCCAATTAAGACTCTAACTTGAGTCGTTATTCATCTTATGATGCATATGCATATGTATGCCTGGTACCAAGGTTAAGTAGCCCGAATTGGTCACGGTTTGGGTGAGTTGGAGCGACATTGATTAAGTAGCCCGAATTTGTCGCGGTTCGGGTGAGTTAGAGTGACAACCAAGTTGCCCGTTGCTTGGCAAACCCGGGTGACTTAGATCTAACGGGGCACCTATCCATTTGCCAAATACTGATACTTTGGAGGGTGATCGTTAGATGGATCAGTCTATTATAGGCTCAGTCAACGTCACCGGTGTGGGACATGCATGTCATATATGTTTATATGTTTGATCATTTCAAGTATTCACGTCGATATTGAATTGTGAACTTTAGCACTTGGCGTATTGAGAAAGAATATTAATGTGCATTTTATCTAGAGTAACGGTGACGGGCTTGGACTGTCTCTCGACGGAGAGCTCAGTTCGAGGAGGATATTGACTACCCACGCGTCTTTTATGTGATAACATGTTGTTTGAACTAATTGTGTTATTCATAAATGTGCACTAAGGTTTTTATTTTCATTAATATGTACACTGAGTGAGAATAATTATTGTGGGACGAATTGTGGGATTTTATGTTATGAACCGCGAGTGGGAGTACATGCTTCGTATAAGGGTCGGGGTGACCGGCTTATCACCTCACTGAGCTAGTGGTTTTGCTCACCCCCCATCATTCTTTCCTTTTCAGGCTGTTGATATCGTTTTGGTTGGAGGTTTGCCTATCGTTTGCTCATCATCCAATCCGTGTTTTGGGTACTTTCTCTTTTATGTAAATTGACGAATTCATTGGCGAGATTGTATAGTTTATATTTGGTGACCCCCTTGATGTTCTTTTTGTACCTTCGCGATGTTATATCGTTCATGTATATTTTCTTTAAACTAAGTTACACCGTTGAATTTTGTACCTTTGTAAATCCTTGTTGATACTTTATGAGATGATGTCCTCGAGTTGTACCCGTTGTTATCAGTTGTTCAGTTCTATAGGTACTTGATAGCAAGCCTTACGTTTTCTATAAACTTTGTGGAGTGGAGTGCACCCATTCTGTGAAATTTATGGTTAACGTGGCGGTTGTCGCGCTCTGTCTGGGGTCGGGGCGTGACAACTTTCTTGGTATCAGAGCCTGGTTTTATGATTCTCATTCTTTTTGTGTCAAGCCAATGAGTCCAACTTTGTTTCTATGTCATCCGAAGGTATCGTATTGCCTTGACGTTGACCTTGCATTTTCTTTCCTTTCTTCCTTTCAGTCATTATGGCACCTCCAGTTCGAGGTCGAGGTCGAGGTCGAGGACACGCTCCTCGTGATCCTCCGAGTCCTCTACTCTCTTCTGTTCCTCGTGGACCTCGAGGACATGTTTCTTCTGATCATGTCATTCCTCCGACGGTTATGGACCCTATCAATTCTGATCATAGGGTGCCAGTTTCCCAGGTAGAGCAACCACGGGCCCAGTTGCGGGTTGAGCACATGATGACACCCGAGCAGCACCAATTGTATTATGATCACATTCGAATACATGGTGTTCCACCACCTACAACGGCTCATACAACTACGACTGTCACTGAAGAGGTTCTTCGTGCTAATGAATCGATTCGACCTACATCTAATGTACCAGTTTTTACTCCAGAAATGGCTTTAGGAGGTTCTGCTTCTCGAGGTGCACTTTTTATACCTGATTTGGTGAAAGCAGTTGAAAACATGGGGACTTCGAAATTTGACGGTGCAAGAGATGCTTCTAAAGCGGGGGCATGGTTAAAGGAGATTACAGAGACCTTTGACACCTTGATGATTGAAGAATGTTATCGTGTGGTCATTGCGACCAAGCTGTTAGGCCCAGATGCACGACGATGGTGGCAGAATCTAAAAGAGACATCTTCGGTTACTATTACGTGGGCTATCTTTGTGGAACGATTCAAAGATCGATACTTCTCTCAGTACATCAAGGATCAGAAGAGAAAGGAGTTCTTCAACCTCTTTCAAGGCATTATGTTGGTCGTTGAGTACGAAAGCAAATTTCTGGAATTGCGAGAATTCGCTCCTGAGTCATATACGACGAGAGACTTATGCAAGAGATTTGAAGATGGTCTTAATTTAAATATTCGAGATCGCATCAAGTCCGGAGACAAGTACGAGAGTCTTGACGATCTCGTAGAAGAAGCCCTGAGGGTAGAAGGTTTAGTTCAGGCGAGACATAAGCTTGCAGAACGATCTCAAAAGAAAAGGCAAGGGAGCGCATTTCCAGGAAATGCATCGAAGGTGTATAGGGGTGTGGGATCTTCGCGTGGCGCACCAAGTTCAGCATCTATTAGTTTTCCTCAACCTCAGGAGCAGTTTAGTAGAGGCTGGAGCAATGTCTCGGGATCGGTTGGTGAAAATCTCAAGTGCCAGAATTGCCTAAAATATCATGACGACCCCTGTAAGGCTCCTCAAGTATGTTTTCAGTGTCGACAGCCGGGGCATATGCGAAGTTCTTGTCCTCAGCTTATGGGAACGAGCAGTCAGGGTTCTGGTCAGCTTCGTGGTAAACTAACATATTCTACACCCAGAGATACTCGATCTGCAGTTACCAG
This sequence comes from Pogostemon cablin, assembly GCA_023678885.1. Classification (NCBI taxonomy): domain Eukaryota; kingdom Viridiplantae; phylum Streptophyta; class Magnoliopsida; order Lamiales; family Lamiaceae; genus Pogostemon; species Pogostemon cablin. The sequence continues at coordinate 2,829,053 of CM043004.1, read as the reverse complement.
AGTGCCCGATGCCTCAAGCGGCCCTAGTACTCAATCACCTATGCAAGGAAGGAAGCAAACTAGAGTATTTCATATTTCCCAAGAAGAGGCTCGCTCAGATCCGAAGGTTGTGACAGGTAATTTATAATTTGAGTATTTTCACATGCTAAATCTAACCCCGCCTTGTTATGCCACTTGATTACGAATAAAACATTCGTAAGAAATTCTATCTTTTCAAATTTTTAAATCACAATCTCACCTAATATTGCTTCTTTAGGCCATGTGTTTGTGGGAGACCATCAGGTCTACGCTTTATTTGAACCCAGGTTCTGATAGGTCTTATATCCGAGATGATCTTACTGCGATCTTAGATTATCCTATCTCTCATTTGTCACCTGGAATCATCGTTCATACCCCTCTTGGAGAGCGTCTAATTCGTGATTCGGTTTTCCTTGGTTGTCCATTGAAGATCAAAGATGTCATTTTAGAGGCTGAATTGATACCATTGCCTTTGATTGATCTTGATGTTATTCTTGGCATGGATTGGCTTTCTTCTCATCATGCAATTCTCGATTGCCACGAGAAGCTTGTTATTTTTCGTAGACCAGGATTCTCAGAACTTGTTTTTGAGGGTAAACTTCAAACGAGATCCCTCTCTTTTATTTCAATGTTGACTGCGCATAAATTAATGCGTAAGGGTTGTGAGGCATTCTTGACATTTATCATCGATACTTCTCTTTCTGAAACTAAACTAGATGACATCCCAATCGTGAATGAATTTCTTGATGTCTTTCCCGAAGACTTACCAGGACAACCTCCGAATCGAGAGATTGATTTTTTCATTGACGTACTTCCTGGAATCACACCTATATCGATTACTCCATATCGAATGTCGCCTGCTGAGCTTAAGGAACTCCAGACACAACTTGGGGAATTATTGGAGAAGGGTTTCATACGACCTAGCACATCTCCATGGGGTGCTCCAGTTCTTTTTGTCAAGAAGAAAGATGGATCACTTCGTCTATGTGTCGACTACCGTCAATTGAACAAGGTGACTATCAAGAACAAATATCCTCTTCCAAGAATCGATGATCTGTTTGATCAATTGCAAGGAGCAACTGTGTTCTCAAAAATTGATTTGCGATCCGGTTATCACCAACTCAAGATTAGGGAATCTGATATCCCTAAGTCTGCTTTTCGAACCAGATACGGTCATTTTGAATTCTGTGTTATGCCTTTTGGACTCACAAATGCTCCTGCAGCTTTTATGGATCTTATGAATCGGGTCTTTCGGCCGTACTTAGATAAGTTTGTCATCATCTTCATTGATGACATTCTTATTTATTCTAAATCGGACGACGAGCATTCTCATCATCTAAGAATTGCTCTGAACATTCTCAGAGAAAATCAGCTTTATGCTAAATTCTCGAAGTGTGAATTTTGGCTTCGCGAGGTAAGCTTTTTGGGTCATCACATTTCTAAAGAAGGAATCTACGTCGATCCAGTGAAGATTCAAGCTATACTAGATTGGGAGCATCCAAAGAACGTGACAGAGATTCGTAGTTTTCTGGGATTAGCTGGATATTATCGACGGTTTGTCAAAGACTTTTCGTTATTGGCTTCATCTTTGACTAAATTGACTCGGAAAGGGGTAAAATTTGAATGGAGTGAAGAATGCAAGGAAGCATTTCAAGAATTGAAAAGACGACTCGTTTCAGCTCCTATTCTTGCTTTGCCAGACCCAGCGATTGGAGAATTTACCATTTATAGCGACGCCTCGAGACAAGGATTAGGATGCGTTCTCATGCAAGAAGGAAAGGTTATTGCCTACTCTTCAAGGCAATTGAAGAAGAACGAAGAAAATTATCCTACACATGATTTAGAGTTGGCTGCAATCGTCTTTGCATTGAAGATATGGAGGCACTATCTGTATGGTGCAACTTGTCGGGTTTTCACTGATCACAAGAGCTTAAAGTATATCACCACGCAAAAGGAGCTCAACCTCAGGCAAAGGCGATGGATGGAGTTGATTAGTGACTATGACTTAGTCATCGATTATCATCCTGGCAAGGCGTACGTTGTTGCAGATGCTCTGAGTAGAAAGTCTTCTACCTCACTTGCTTCAATTCAATCTTTTTATCTTCCTATGTTGGAGCAATTTAAATCTTTACACATTTCGCTCGATTGTGAAAAGTCTAATGATTCTACCTTAATCGCCAAATTCGAGGTTAGACCTACCTTGTTCGAGCAAATTCGAGAAAGACAATCACACGATGTTCATTTACAACAGAAGATGGCGAAGCTAAATCAAGGAAAAGAAACAGAATTTCAAATTCGGGATGATGGACTTCTTACTTTTAAAAATCTTGTTTGTGTTCCATCAGAACTTGATGTTCGTAGAGCTATTCTTGAGGAAGCCCATTCTTCAGCCTATGCTATGCATCCTGGTAGTACCAAAATGTACAGAACACTTCGGGAGCATTATTGGTGGCCAGGTATGAAACGGGACATTGCTGAATTTGTATCAAAGTGTTTATCTTGCCAACAGATTAAAGCGGAACACCAAAAACCAGCCGGCATGCTTCAACCACTACCTATTCCTGAGTGGAAATGGGAAAACGTCACAATGGATTTTGTTTCTGGTTTAACTCGAACCCAAAAGGGTCATGACTCAATTTGGGTCATTGTCGATCGTCTGACGAAATCGGCACATTTCCTTCCAGTGCATACCAACGAATCTTTAGAGAAACTTGCCAAGTTATATGTCGATGAGATCGTGAGATTGCACGGAGTACCAGTGTCAATCATATCTGGCCGTGATCCTAGATTCACTTCCCGTTTTTGGCCTAGTCTGCAGAAAGTGCTAGGTACAAAATTACTATTCAGTACCTCGTTTCATCCACAGACTGATGGACAGTCAGAGAGAACTATACAGACACTAGAAGACATGTTACGTGCAGTGGTGTTGAATTTGGGAGGTAGCTGGGATAAGTACGTGACTTTGGTGGAGTTCACTTATAACAACAGTTATCATTCAAGCATTGGAATGCCCCCGTACGAAGCTCTGTATGGCCGAAAGTGTCGAACACCACTCTTTTGGGATGAGGTTGGCGAGAGATAAATCGAACAAGTAGAGCTTATCGAAGATGCGAAGGCAAAAATACAACTTATTCGAGACAGACTTAAGGCAGCGCAAGATCGACAGAAAAGTTACGCAGATAATAGGAGGCGCGATTTGGAGTTTAATGAAGGAGACAAAGTTTTTCTGAAAGTTTCTCCATGGAAGGGCGTGTCGCGTATCGACTTGAGCTACCATCGGAATTGTCGAAGATTCACGATGTCTTCCATGTCTCTATGCTTAGAAAATATGAACCAGATCCTTCGCACGTGCTCAAAGATCCCCCAATTGTATTAAAGGAAAATCTATCGTACGAAGTACAACCTGTTCAAATTGTAGATCGCCGAGAGAAAATGCTTCGTAACAAATCCATTCCTATGGTGAGAATTCTATGGAGAAGTGATCAAATTGAAGAAGAAACATGGGAACCAGAGTAAGTCATGCGTCAACACCATCCAAATCTCTTTTCATCTCTAGGTACGTTTATGTTTCGAGGACGAAACTTTTTGGAGGAGGGGATACTTTATAATATCTTAATTCAACTAGATTTTTTTTAGAAAGCCCAAAACCTATTTATTTATTTTATGGCCCAAAAGGCCAGCCCTATCTTAGCCCAACTAGATTTTGTTAGAAAGCCCAAAACCTAATTATAAATTTTTATGGCCCAAAAGGCCAGCCCAATTAAGTCCAACTATATTTTTTTTAGAAAGCCCAAATTTATTTATTTATTTATTTTGTGGCCCAAAGTTTCAGCCCACTTAAATGGCCTGATATATAATTAGAAAGGCTAAAGTTAAAAAAAAAAAGAGAGAAGAACGGGAGAAGAAAAGCAAAAGAGGGGAAAGAAAAGAGTGAAGAGGAGAAACCCTTGTTGATCAAATTCTCCCTTACAACCCTCATCCTAGGTGGTTTTTAAGTTGTTTTGAGGTAAGTGGTGTGTGAATTAAGCTTCCTTCTTCCATGATTTTGTAATTTTGTGGGGTTTTTCTTTTTGGTATGTGGGTAATTTGCAGACTGTTCGAACTGATTTTGACATAGTTATTACCCTCGAAAGTTTGCAAACTTAATTTCTGTACGTAGCTGAACTCGTTAGCTTTCCGTAGCCACTTGAAACGCCTCAATCCGATTATTCTACAATTAGTTATGATTTTTCTCCTAAACTGCCGCTAGCTGGAAAATTTCAGAATTTTTATGTCGAATTCAAATTTATTTTCTATCGTTTCGTTTAGTTAATCTATTGAAACGGGTTATGTGGGATTGGGAACTGATGTTAAGGAGTTACATACCATTTTTATTTACTATCGACTCGTTCGAACTCGATTAGGATTTGTTTTTAGCAATGAAAGAGATGTTAACGCTAATAGTTAGTTATATTTAATTTGTCTTTAATTGCTCATCTCCTTTCTAGGTAAAGAACCGTCGACGAAGGGCAAGGGACCGACTTTAGATTCCGGAGAGAGTTAATCACTTCCTTGTGAGTTGATAATTCGGGAACGCCTTCTCTTGTGGGAAGTGTGGACCCTCGATAAATGTGCATTTATTTTAGTTTTAGTTAATTGATAAGAAAATTATTTGGTATTATGTTATGTGATAAAGAGCCTGATTGGCTCGATTGCTCTGGTTTGAGTCATGTTAGCAATTTTATGAGTATTATTGATTTTTGGTTATTCTTGTGTGCCAATTAAGACTCTAACTTGAGTCGTTATTCATCTTATGATGCATATGCATATGTATGCCTGGTACCAAGGTTAAGTAGCCCGAATTGGTCACGATTTGGGTGAGTTGGAGCGACATTGATTAAGTAGCCCGAATTTGTCGCGGTTCGGGTGAGTTAGAGTGACAACCAAGTTGCCCGTTGCTTGGCAAACCCGGGTGAGTTAGATCTAACGGGGCACCTATCCATATGCCAAATACTGATACTTTGGAGGGTGATCGTTAGATGGATCAGTCTATTATAGGCTCAGTCAACGTCACCGGTGTGGGACATGCATGTCATATATGTTTATATGTTTGATCATTTCAAGTATTCACGTCGATATTGAATTGTGAACTTTAGCACTTGGCGTATTGAGAAAGAATATTAATGTGCATTTTATCTAGAGTAACGGTGACGGGCTTGGACTGTCTCTCGACGGAGAGCTCAGTTCGAGGAGGATATTGACTACCCACGCGTCTTTTATGTGATAACATGTTTGAACTAATTGTGTTATTCATAAATGTGCACTAAGGTTTTTATTTTCATTAATATGTACACTGAGTGAGAATAATTATTGTGGGACGAATTGTGGGATTTTATGTTATGAACCACGAGTGGGAGTACATGCTTCGTATAAGGGTCGGGGTGACCGGCTTATCACCTCACTGAGCTAGTGGTTTTGCTCACCCCCCATCATTCTTTCCTTTTCAGGCTGTTGATATCGTTTTGGTTGGAGGTTTGCCTATCGTTTGCTCATCATCCAATCCGTGTTTTGGGTACTTTCTCTTTTATGTAAATTGACGGATTCATTGGCGAGATTGTATAGTTTATATTTGGTGACCCCCTTGATGTTCTTTTTGTACCTTCGCGATGTTATATCGTTCATGTATATTTTCTTTAAACTAAGTTACACCATTGAATTTTGTACCTTTGTAAATCCTTGTTGATACTTTATGAGATGATGTCCTCGGGTTGTACCCGTTGTTATCAGTTGTTCAGTTCTACAGGTACTTGATAGCAAGCCTTACGTTTTCTATAAACTTTGTGGAGTGGAGTGCACCCATTCTGTGAAATTTATGGTTAACGTGGCGGTTGTCGCGCTCTGTCTGGGGTCGGGGCGTGACAGTTACGATCAAGATTTCCTTTGTTTCGATGCATATTTCCTTCATTTAGATGTATTTTTTCTAGTTACGATCAGCATTTCCTTCTTTTCGTTGCATATTTACTCATTATGATGCTCCTTTTCTTTTTACGATCAACATTTCATTCATTTCGATGCAGATTTCCTTCTTTTTTATGTTCGTTTTCTCGTTATGATCAATATTTCCTTCGTTTCGATGAATATTTCCTTCATTTTGATGCTCCTTTTCTCATTACGATCAATATTTCCTTCGTTTCGATGAATATTTCCTACATTTTGATGCTCCTTTTCTTGATACGATCAATATTTCATTCGTTTCGATGCAGATTTTCTTCTATTTGATGCTCGTTTTCTCGTTATGATCAATGTTTCCTTTGTTTTGATGCATATTTCCTTCTTTTTGATGCTCGTTTTCTTCATTTTGATGTATATTTCCTTCATTTTGATGCTCCTTTTCTCATTACGATCAACATTTCCTTTGCTTCGATGAATATTTCCTACAATTTGATGCTCTTTTTCTCGTTACGATCAACGTTTCCTTCGTTTCGATGCATATTTCTTTCATTTTGATGCTCCTTTTCTTGTTACGATCAACATTTCATTCGTTTTTATGCAGATTTCCTTCTTTCTTATACTCGTTTTCTCATTAACATCAATATTTCCTTTGTTTCGATTCATATTTCCTTCTTTCTTATGCTCGTTTTCTCATTATGATCATGTTTCCTTTATTTCGATGCATATTTCCTTCATTTTGATGCTCATTTTCTCATTACGATCAACATTTCCTTCGTTTCGATGAATATTTCCTTCATTTTAAAACTCATTTTCTCGATACGATCAAAATTTCCTTCGTTTCGATTCATATTTCCTTCATTTTGATGCTCCTTTTCTCGTTACGATCAACATTTCATTCGTTTCGATGCAAATTTCCATCTTTTTTGTGCTCGTTTTCTCGTTATGATCAATATTTCCTTCACTTCGATGATTACTTCCTTAATTTTAATGCTCATTTTCTCGTTACGATCAACATTTCTTTCGTTTCGATGCATATTTCCCTTATTTTGATGCTACTTTTCTTGTTACGATCAACATTTCATTAGTTTCGAAGCAGATTTCATTCTTTTTTAGGCTCGTTTTATCATTATTATCAATGTTTCCTTTGTTTATATGCATATTTCATTCATTTTGACGCTCCTTTCCTCATTACGATCAACATTTCCTTCGTTTCGATGCATATTTCCTTCATTTTGATGCTCATTTTCTCGTTACGATCAATATTTCCTTCGTTTCGATGCATATTTCCTTCACTATGATGCTCCTTTTCTTGTTACGATCAACATTTCATTCATTTTGATGCAGATTTCCCTCTTTTTGATGCTCATTTACTCGTTATGATCAGTGTTTCCTTTGTTTCGATGCATATTTCCTTCATTTTGATGCTCCTTTTCTCATTACGATCAATATTTCGTTCGTTTCGATGAATATTTCCTTCATTTTAATTCTCATTTTTTCATTACAATCAACATTTCCTTCGTTTCGATGCATATTTCCTTAATTTTGATGCCCATTTTCTTGTTACGATCAATATTTCATTCGTTTGGATGCAGATTTCCTTCTTTCTTATACTCGTTTTCTCATTATTATCAATGTTTCCTTTGTTTCAATGTATATTTATTCATTTTGATGCTCCTTTTCTCATTACGATCTGCATTTCCTTCGTTTCGATGCATATTTCCTTCATTTTGATGCTCCTTTTCTTGTTACGATCAACATTTCATTCGTTTCGATGCAGATTCACCTCTTTTTGATGCTCATTTTCTCGTTATGATCAATGTTTCCTTTGTTTCGATGCATATTTCCTTCATTTTGATGCTCCTTTTCACATTACGATCAACATTTCCTTCGTTTCGATGCATATTTCCTTCATTTTAATGCTCATTTTCTCATTACGATCAAAATTTCCTTCGTTTCGACGCATATTTCCTTTATTTTGATGCTTCTTTTCTCGTTACGATCAATATTTCCTTTGTTTTGATGCATATTTCCTTCATTTTGATTCTTATTTTCTCGTTACGATCAATATTACCTTCGTTTCGATGCATATTTCCTTCATTTTGATGCTCATTTTCTCGTTACGATCAACATTTCCTTCGTTTCGATGCATATTTCCTTCATTTTGATGCACATTTTCTATTTACGATCAGTATTTCCTTCGTTTCGATGCATATTTACTTCATTTTGATGCTCATTTTCTTTTTACGATCAACATTTCATTCATTTCGATGTAAATTTCCTGCTTTTTGAGGCTTGTTTTCTCATTATTATCAATGTTTCCTTTCTTGCGATGCATATTTCCTTCATTTTGATGCTCCTTTTCTCGTTACGATCAATATTTTCTTCGTTTCGACGCATATTTCCTTCATTTTGATGTTGATTTTCTCGTTACGATCAATATTTCCTTTATTTCGATGAACATTTCATTCATTTTGATGCTCCTTTTCTTGTTACGATCAACATTTCATTCGTTTCGATGCAAATTTCCTTCTTTTTGATGCTCTTTTTCTCGTTATAATCAATGTTTCCTTTATTTCGATGCATATTTCCTTCTTTTTGATGCTCTTTTTCTCATTATGATCATGTTTCCTTTTTTTTGAAGCATATTTCCTTCATTTTGATGCTCCTTTTCTCTTTACGATCAACTTTCCTTCGTTTCGATGAATATTTCCTTCATTTTAATTCTCATTTTCTCGATACACTCAACATTTCCTTCATTTCGATGCATATTTCCTTCATTTTGATGCTCCTTTTCTTGGTACGATCAACATTTCATTCGTTTCGATGTAGATTTCCTTCTTTCTTATACTCATTTTCTCATTACGATCAATATTTCCTTGGTTTCGATGCATATTTCCTTCGTTTTGATTCTCATTTTCCCAATACGATCAACATTTCCTTCGTTTCGATGCACATTTCCTTCATTTTGATCCCCTTTCCTTGTTACAATCAACATTTTATTCGTTATTAAATACAGAATTCCTTCTTTCTTATACTCGTTTTCTCATTAACATCAATATTTCCTTGGTTTCGATGCATATTTACTTCTTTTTGATGCTTGTTTTCTCATTATAATCATGTTTCCTTTATTTCGATGCATATTTCCTTCATTTTGATGCTCCTTTTCTCATTACGATCAACATTTCCTTCGTTTTGATGAATATTTCCTTCATTTTAATTCTCATTTCTCGATACGATCAACATTTCCTTCATTTCGATGCATATTTCCTTCATTTTGATGCTCCTTTTCTTGTTACGATCAACATTTCATTCGTTTTGATGCAGATTTCCTTCTTTTTGATGCTCGTTTTCTCGTTATGATCAATGTTTCCTTTGTTTCGATGCATATTTACTTCTTTTTGATGCTCGTTTTCTCGTTATGATCATGTTTCCTTTATTTCGATGCATATTTCCTTCATCTTGATGCTCCTTTTCTCATTACGATCAACATTTCCTTCGTTTTGATGAATATTTCGTTCATTTTAATTCTCATTTTCTCGATATGATCAACATTTCCTTCATTTTGATGCATATTTCCTTCATTTTGATTCTTATTTTCTCGTTACGATCAATATTACCTTCGTTTCGATGCATATTTCCTTCATTTTGATGCTCATTTTCTCGTTACGATCAACATTTCATTCGTTTCGATGCATATTTCCTTCATTTTGATGCACATTTTCTATTTACGATCAGTATTTCCTTCGTTTCGATGCATATTTACTTCATTTTGATGCTCATTTTCTTTTTACGATCAACATTTCATTCATTTCGATGTAAATTTCCTGCTTTTTGAGGCTCGTTTTCTCATTATTATCAATGTTTCCTTTCTTTCGATGCATATTTCCTTCATTTTGATGCTCCTTTTCTCGTTACGATCAATATTTTCTTCGTTTCGACGCATATTTCCTTCATTTTGATGTTGATTTTCTCGTTACGATCAATATTTCCTTTATTTCGATGAACATTTCATTCATTTTGATGCTCCTTTTCTTGTTACGATCAACATTTCATTCGTTTCGATGCAAATTTCCTTCTTTTTGATGCTCTTTTTCTCGTTATAATCAATGTTTCCTTTATTTCGATGCATATTTCCTTCTTTTTGATGCTCTTTTTCTCATTATGATCATGTTTCCTTTTTTTTGAAGCATATTTCCTTCATTTTGATGCTCCTTTTCTCTTTACGATCAACTTTCCTTCGTTTCGATGAATATTTCCTTCATTTTAATTCTCATTTTCTCGATACACTCAACATTTCCTTCATTTCGATGCATATTTCCTTCATTTTGATGCTCCTTTTCTTGGTACGATCAACATTTCATTCGTTTCGATGTAGATTTCCTTCTTTCTTATACTCATTTTCTCATTACGATCAATATTTCCTTGGTTTCGATGCATATTTCCTTCGTTTTGATTCTCATTTTCCCAATACGATCAACATTTCCTTCGTTTCGATGCATATTTCCTTCATTTTGATCCCCTTTCCTTGTTACAATCAACATTTTATTCGTTATTAAATACAGAATTCCTTCTTTCTTATACTCGTTTTCTCATTAACATCAATATTTCCTTGGTTTCGATGCATATTTACTTCTTTTTGATGCTTGTTTTCTCATTATAATCATGTTTCCTTTATTTCGATGCATATTTCCTTCATTTTGATGCTCCTTTTCTCATTACGATCAACATTTCCTTCGTTTTGATGAATATTTCCTTCATTTTAATTCTCATTTCTCGATACGATCAACATTTCCTTCATTTCGATGCATATTTCCTTCATTTTGATGCTCCTTTTCTTGTTACGATCAACATTTCATTCGTTTTGATGCAGATTTCCTTCTTTTTGATGCTCGTTTTCTCGTTATGATCAATGTTTCCTTTGTTTCGATGCATATTTACTTCTTTTTTATGCTCGTTTTCTCGTTATGATCATGTTTCCTTTATTTCGATGCATATTTCCTTCATCTTGATGCTCCTTTTCTCATTACGATCAACATTTCCTTCGTTTTGATGAATATTTCGTTCATTTTAATTCTCATTTTCTCGATATGATCAACATTTCCTTCATTTTGATGCATATTTCCTTCATTTTGATTCTTATTTTCTCGTTACGATCAATATTACCTTCGTTTCGATGCATATTTCCTTCATTTTGATGCTCATTTTCTCGTTACGATCAACATTTCATTCGTTTCGATGCATATTTCCTTCATTTTGATGCACATTTTCTATTTACGATCAGTATTTCCTTCGTTTCGATGCATATTTACTTCATTTTGATGCTCATTTTCTTTTTACGATCAACATTTCATTCATTTCGATGTAAATTTCCTGCTTTTTGAGGCTCGTTTTCTCATTATTATCAATGTTTCCTTTCTTTCGATGCATATTTCCTTCATTTTGATGCTCCTTTTCTCGTTACGATCAATATTTTCTTCGTTTCGACGCATATTTCCTTCATTTTGATGTTGATTTTCTCGTTACGATCAATATTTCCTTTATTTCGATGAACATTTCATTCATTTTGATGCTCCTTTTCTTGTTACGATCAACATTTCATTCGTTTCGATGCAAATTTCCTTATTTTTGATGCTCTTTTTCTCGTTATAATCAATGTTTCCTTTATTTCGATGCATATTTCCTTCTTTTTGATGCTCTTTTTCTCATTATGATCATGTTTCCTTTTTTTTGAAGCATATTTCCTTCATTTTGATGCTCCTTTTCTCTTTACGATCAACTTTCCTTCGTTTCGATGAATATTTCCTTCATTTTAATTCTCATTTTCTCGATACACTCAACATTTCCTTCATTTCGATGCATATTTCCTTCATTTTGATGCTCCTTTTCTTGGTACGATCAACATTTCATTCGTTTCGATGTAGATTTCCTTCTTTCTTATACTCATTTTCTCATTACGATCAATATTTCCTTGGTTTCGATGCATATTTCCTTCGTTTTGATTCTCATTTTCCCAATACGATCAACATTTCCTTCGTTTCGATGCATATTTCCTTCATTTTGATCCCCTTTCCTTGTTACAATCAACATTTTATTCGTTATTAAATACAGAATTCCTTCTTTCTTATACTCGTTTTCTCATTAACATCAATATTTCCTTGGTTTCGATGCATATTTACTTCTTTTTTATGCTTGTTTTCTCATTATAATCATGTTTCCTTTATTTCGATGCATATTTCCTTCATTTTGATGCTCCTTTTCTCATTACGATCAACATTTCCTTCGTTTTGATGAATATTTCCTTCATTTTAATTCTCATTTCTCGATACGATCAACATTTCCTTCATTTCGATGCATATTTCCTTCATTTTGATGCTCCTTTTCTTGTTACGATCAACATTTCATTCGTTTTGATGCAGATTTCCTTCTTTTTGATGCTCGTTTTCTCGTTATGATCAATGTTTCCTTTGTTTCGATGCATATTTACTTCTTTTTGATGCTCGTTTTCTCGTTATGATCATGTTTCCTTTATTTCGATGCATATTTCCTTCATTTTGATGCTCCTTTTCTCATTACGATCAACATTTCCTTCGTTCTGATGAATATTTCGTTCATTTTAATTCTCATTTTCTCGATATGATCAACATTTCCTTCATTTCGATGCATATTTCCTTCATTTTGATGCTCCTTTTCTTTTTAAGATCAACATTTCATTCGTTTCGATGCATATTTACTTCATTTTGATGCTCCTTTTCTTGTTACGATCAACATTTCATTCATTTCGATGCAGATTTCCTTCCTTTTAAGGCTCGTTTTTTCTCGTTATTTTCAATGTTTCTTTTGTTCCGATGCATATTTCATTCATTTTGATGCTCCTTTTCTCATTACGATCAACATTTCCTTTGTTTCGATGCATATTTCATTTGTTTTAATGCTCATTTTCTCATTACGATCAACATTGCCTTTGTTTCGATGCATATTTCCTTAATTTTGATGCTCCTTTTCTTGTTACGATCAACATTTCATTAGATTCGATGCATATTTCCTTCTTTTTATGTTAGTTTTCTGGTTATGATCAATATTTACTTTGTTTCGATGCATATTTCCTTTGTTTTGATTCTCATTTTTTCGTTATGATCAATATTTCCTTCGTTTCGATGCATATTTCCTTCATTTTGATGCTCCTTTTCTCGTTACGATCAACATTTCATTCGTTTCAATGCAGATTTTCTTCATTTTGATTTTGATGCTCCTTTGTCGTTACGATCAACATTTCATTCTTTTCGATGCATAGTTCCTTCATTTTAATGCTCATTTTCTCGTTACACTCAACATTACCTACGTTTCGATGCATATTTTCTTCGTTTTAATTCTTATTTTCTCCTTTCGATCAATATTACCTTTTTTCGATGCATATTTTCTTCATTTTGATGCTCCTTTTCTCGTTACGATCAACATTTCATTCGTTTCGATGCATATTTCCATCATTTTGATTTTGATGCTCATTTACTCGTTACGATCAAGATTTCCTTTGTTTCGATGCATATTTCCTTCATTTAGATGTATTTTTTCTCGTTACGATCAGCATTTCCTTCTTTTCGATGCATATTTACTCATTTTGGTGCTCCTTTTCTTTTTAAGATCAACATTTCATTCGTTTCGATGTAGATTTCCTTCTTTTTTATGCTCGTTTTCCCATTAACATCAATATTTCCTTTGTTTCGATGCATATTTCCTTCTTTTTGATGCTCATTTTCTCATTATGATCATGTTTCCTTAATTTTGATGCATATTTCCTTCATTTTGATGCTCCTTTTCTCATTACGATCAACATTTCCTTCATTTCGATGAGTATTTCCTTCATTTTGATGCTCCTTTTCTTGTTATGATCAACATTTCATTCGTTTTTAAATGCAAATTTCCTTCTTTCTTATACTCGTTTTCTCATTAACATCAATATTTTTTTGGTTTCGATGCATATTTCCTTCTTTTTGATGCTCGTTTCCTCATTATGATCATGTTTCCTTTATTTTGATGCTCATATTTCCTTCATTTTGATGCTCCTTTTCTCATTACGATCAACATTTCCTTCGTTTCGATGAATATTACCTTCATTTTAATTCTCATTTTCTCGATATGATCAAAATTTCCTTTATTTTGATTCATATTTCCTTTATTTTGATGCTCCTTTTCTCGTTACGATCAATATTTCATTCATTTCGACGCATATTTCTTTCATTTTGATATTGATTTTCTCGTTACGATCAATATTCCCTTTGTTTCGATGAATATTTCCTTCATATTGATGCTCCTTTTCTTGTTACGATCAACATTTCATTCGGTTCGATGCAAATTTCCTTCTTTTTGATGCTCGTTTTCTCATTATGATCAATATTTCCTTCATTTTGATGAATATTTCCTTAATTTTAATGCTCATTTTCAAGTTACGATCAGCATTTCCTTCGTTTTGATGCATATTTCCTTTATTTTGATGCAACTTTTCTTGTTACGACCAACATTTCATTAGTTTCGATGTAAATTTCCTTCTTTTTGAGGCTCGTTTTATCATTATTATCAATGTTTCCTTTGTTTCGAAGCATATTTCATTCATTTTGACGCTCCTTTTCTCATTACGATCAACATTTCCTTCGTTTGGATGCATATTTCCTTCATTTTAATGCTTATTTTCTCGTTACGATCAATATTTCTTTCGTTTCGAAGCATATTTCCTTCATTTTGATGCTCCTTTTCTTGTTACAATAAATATTTCGTTCGTTTTGATGCAGATTTCCCTCTTTTTATGATCATTTTCTCGTTATGGTCAATGTTTCTTTTGTTTCGATGCATATTTCCTTCATTTTGATGCTCCTTTTCTCATTACGATCAATATTTTCTTCGTTTCGATGAATATTTCCTTCACTTTTATTCTCATTTTCTTGATACGATCAACATTTCCTTCGGTTCGATGCATATTTCCTTCATTTTGATGCTCCTTTTCTTGTTACGATCAACATTTCATTCGTTTTTAAATGTAAATTTCCTTCCTTCTTATACTCGTTTTCTCATTAACATCAATATTTTCTTGGTTTCGATGAATATTTCCTTCTCTTTGATGCTCGTTTTCTCATTATGATCATGTTTCCTTTTTTTTGATGCATATTTCCTTCATTTTGATGCTCCTTTTCTCATTACGATCAACATTTCCTTCGTTTCGATGAATATTTCATTCATTTTAATTCTCATTTTCTCGATACGATCAACATTTCCTTCATTTCGATGCATATTTCCTTCATTTTGATGCTCCTTTTCTTTTTACGATCAACATTTCATTCGTTTCTATTCATATTTACTTCATTTTGATGCTCCTTTTCTTGTTACGATCAACATTTCATTCATTTCAATGCAGATTTCCTTCTTTTTAAGGCTCATTTTTTCTCGTTATTATCAACGTTTCCTTTGTTCTGATGCATATTTCATTCATTTTGAAGCTCCTTTCCTCATTACGATCAATATTTCCTTTGTTTCGATGCATCTTTCATTCATTTTAATGCTCATTTTCTCATTACGATCAACATTGCCTTTGTTTCGATAAATATTTCCTTTATTTTGATGTAACTTTTCTTGTTACGATCAACATTTCATTCGTTTCAACGCAGATTTTCTGCATTTTGATTTCGATGCTCCTTTTCTCGTTACGTTCAACATTTCCTTCTTTTCGATGCATATTTCCTTCATTTTGATGCTCATTTTCTCGTTACACTCAACATTACCTACGTTTCGATGCATATTTTCTTCGTTTTAATTCTTATTTTCTCCTTTTGATCAATATTATCTTTGTTTCGATGCATATTTCCTTCATTTTGATGCTCATTTTCTCGTTATAATCAACATTTCATTCGTTTCGATGCATATTTCCATCATTTTGATTTTGATGCTCATTTACTCGTTACTATCAATATTTCCTTTATTTCGATGCATATTTCCTTCATTTAGATGTATTTTTTTTCGTTACGATCAGCATTTCTTTTTTTTGGATGCATATTTACTCATTTTGATGCTCCTTTTCTTTTTACGATCAACATTTCATTCGTTTCGATGCAGATTTCCTTCTTTTTTATGCTCGTTTTCTCGTTATGATCAATATTTCCTTCGTTTCGATGCATATTTCCTTCATTTTGATGCTCCTTTTCTCGTTACGATCAATATTTCCTTCGTTTTGATGAATATTTCCTTCATTTTGATGCTCCTTTTCTTGTTTCGATCAACATTTCATTCATTTTGAAGCAGATTTCCATCTTTCTTATTATCGTTTTCCCATTAACATCAATATTTCCTTTTGTTTCGATGCATATTTCCTTCTTTTTGATGCTCGTTTTCTCATTATGATCATGTTTTCTTTATTTCGATGCATATTTCCTTCATTTTGATGCTCCTTTTCTCATTACGATCAACATTTCGTTCGTTTCGATGAATTTTTCCTTCACTTTTATTCTCATTTTCTTGATACGATCAACATTTCCTTCATTTCAATGCATATTTCCTTCATTTTGATGCTCCTTTTCTAGTTACGATCAACATTTTATTCGTTTTTAAATGCAAATTTCCTTCTTTCTTATACTCGTTTTCTCATTAACAACAATATTTTCCTCGTTTCGATGCATATTTCCTTCTTTTTGATGCTCGTTTTCTCATTATGATCATGTTTCCTTCATTTTGATGTATATTTTCTACATTTTGATGCTCTTCTCATTAGGATCAACATTTCCTTCGTTTCGATGAATATTACCTTTATTTTAATTCTCATTTTCTCGATACGATCAAAATTTCCTTCGTTTCGATTCATATTTCCTTCATTTTGATGCTCCTTTTCTCGTTACGATCAATATTTCATTCGTTTCGACGCATATTTCCTTCATTTTGATATTGATTTTCTCGTTACGATCAATATTTCCTTTGTTTCGATGAATATTTCCTTCATTTTGATGCTCCTTTTCTTGTTACTATTAACATTTCATTCGTTTCAACGCATATTTTCTTCATTTTGATTTTGATGCTCCTTTTCTCGTTACGATAAACATTTCCTTCTTTTCGATGCATATTTCCTTTATTTTGATGCTCATTTTCTCGTTAAACTCAACATTGCCTACGTTTTGATGCATATTTTCTTTGTTTTAATTCTTATTTTCTCCTTTTGATCAATATTACCTTTGTTTCGATACATATTTCCTTCATTTTGATGCTCCTTTTCTCATTACGATCAACATTTCCTTCGTTTCGATGCATATTTCCTTCATTTTAATGCTCATTTTCTTATTACAATCAAAATTTCCTTTGTTTCGACGCATATTTCCTTTATTTTGATGCTTCTTTTCACGTTACGATCAATATTTCCTTTGTTTTGATGCATATTTCCTTCGTTTTGATTCTTATTTTCTCGTTACGATCAATATTACCTTCGTTTCGATGCATATTTCCTTCATTTTGATGCTCCTTTTCTCGTTACGATCAACATTTCCTTCGTTTCGATGCATATTTCATTCATTTTGATGCTCATTTTCTCATTACGATCAATATTTCCTTTGTTTCGATGCATATTTCCTTCATTTTGATGCACATTTTATAGTTACGATCAGTATTTCCTTCGTTTCGATGCATATTTACTTCATTTTGATGCTCATTTTCTTTTTACGATCAACATGTCATTCATTTCGATGCAAATTTCCTGCTTTTTGAGGATCGTTTTCTCATTATTATCAATGTTTCCTTTCTTTCGATGCATATTTCCTTCATTTTGATGCCCCTTTTCTCGTTACGATAAATATTTTCTTCGTTTCGACGTATATTTCCTTCATTTTGATGTTGATTTTATCATTACGATCAATATTTCCTTTGTTTCGATGAATATTTCCTTCATTTTGATGCTCCTTTTCTTGTTACGATCAACATTTAATTCGTTTCGAGGCAAATTTCCTTCTTTTTGATGCTCGTTTTCTCGTTATAATAAATGTTTCCTTTATTTCGATGCATATTTCCTTCTTTTTGATGCTCTTTTTCTCATTATGATCATGTTTCCTTTTTTTTGAAGCATATTTCCTTCATTTTGATGCTCCTTTTCTCTTTACGATCAATATTTACTTCGTTTCGATGAATATTTCCTTCATTTTAATTCTCATTTTCTCGATACAATCAACATTTCCTTCATTTCGATGCATATTCCCTTCATTTTGATGCTCCTTTTCTTGTTAGGATCAACATTTCATTCGTTTCGATGCAGATTTCCTTCTTTCTTATACTCATTTTCTCATTACGATCAATATTTCCTTGGTTTCGATGCATATTTCCTTCGTTTTGATTCTCATTTTCCCGATACGATCAATATTTCCTTCATTTCGATGCATATTTTCTTCATTTTGATACCCCTTTCATTTTACAATCAACATTTTATTCGTTTTTAAATACAGAATTCCTTCTTTCTTATACTCGTTTTCTCATTAACATCAATATTTCCTGGGTTTCGATGCATATTTACTTCTTTTTGATGCTCGTTTTCTCATTATAATCATGTTTCCTTTATTTCGATGCATATTTCCTTCATTTTGATGCTCCTTTTCTCATTACGATCAACATTTCCTTCGTTTCGATGAATATTTCCTTCATTTTAATTCTCATTTCTCGATACGATCAACATTTCCTTCATTTCGATGCATATTTCCTTCATTTTGATGCTCCTTTTCTTGTTACGATCAACATTTCATTCGTTTTGATGCAGATTTCCTTCTTTTTGATGCTCGTTTTCTCGTTATGATCAATGTTTCCTTTGTTTCAATGCATATTTCCTTCTTTTTGATGCTCGTTTTCTCATTATGATCATGTTTCCTTTTTTTGAAGCATATTTCCTTCATTTTGATGCTCATTTTCTCATTACAATCAACATTTCCTTCGTTTTGATGAATATTTTGTTCATTTTAATTATCATTTTCTCGATATGATCAACATTTCCTTCATTTCGATGCATATTTCCTTCATTTTGATGCACCTTTTCTTTTTACGATCAACATTTCATTAGTTTTGATGCATATTTACTTCATTTTGATGCTCCTTTTCTTGTTACGATCAACATTTCATTCATTTCGATGCAGATTTCTTTCTTTCTAAGGCTCATTTTTTTCTCGTTATTATCAATGTTTCGTTTGTTCCGATGCATATTTCATTCATTTTGAAGCTCCTTTTCTCATTACGATCAACATTTCCTTTGTTTCGATGCATATTTCATTCATTTTAATGCTCATTTCCTCATTACGATCAACATTGCCTTTGTTTCGATGCATATTTCCTTAATTTTGATGCTCCTTTTCTTGTTACGATCAACATTTCATTAGATTCGATGCATATTTCCTTCTTTTTTATGCTCGTTTTCTCGTTATGATCAATATTTCTTTTGTTTTGATGCATATTTCCTTTGTTTTGATTCTCATTTTTTCGTTATGATCAATATTTCCTTCGTTTCGATGCATATTTCCTTCATTTTGATGCTCATTTTCTCATTAGGATCAACATTTCATTCGTTTCAATGCAGATTTTCTTCATTTTGATTTTGATGCCCCTTTTGTCATTACGATCAACATTTCCTTCTTTTCGATGTATATTTCCTTCATTTTGATGCTCATTTTCTCGTTACACTCAACATTGCCTACGTTTCGAAGCATATTTTCTTCGTTTTAATTCTTATTTTCTCCTTTCGATCAATATTACCTTTGTTTCGATGCACATTTCCTTCATTTTGATGCTCATTTTCTCGTTACAATCAACATTTCATTCGTTTCGATGCATATTTCCATCATTTTGATTTTGATGCTCATTTACTCGTTACGATCAAGATTTCCTTTGTTTCGATGCATATTTCCTTCATTTAGATGTATTTTTTCTCGTTACGATCAGCATTTCCTTCTTTTCGATGCATATTTACTCAATTTGATGCTCCTTTTCATTTTACGATCAACATTTCATTCGTTTCGATGTAGATTTCCTTCTTTTTTATGCTCGTTTTCCCATTAACATCAATATTTCCTTTGTTTCGATGCATATTTCCTTCTTTTTGATGCTCGTTTTCTCATTATGATCATGTTTCCTTAATTTCGATGCATATTTCCTTCATTTTGATGCTCCTTTTCTCATTACGATCAACATTTCCTTCGTTTTGATGAATATTTCATTCATTTTAATTCTCATTTTCTCGATACGATCAACATTTCCTTCATTTCGATGCATATTTCCTTCATTTTGATTCTCCTTTTCTTTTTACGATCAACATTTCATTCGTTTCGATGCATATTTACTTCATTTTGATGCTCCTTTTCTTGTTACGATCAACATTTCATTCATTTCAATGCAGATTTTCTTCTTTTTAAGGCTCGTTTTTTCTCGTTATTATCAATGTTTCCTTTGTTCCGATGCATATTTCATTCATTTTGAAGCTCCTTTTCTCATTACGATCAGCATTTCCTTTGTTTCGATGCATATTTCATTCATTTTAATGCTCATTTCCTCATTACGATCAACATTGCCTTTGTTTCGATGCATATTTCCTTAATTTTGATGCTCCTTTTCTTGTTACAATCAACATTTCATTAGATTCGATGCATATTTCCTTCTTTTTTATGCTCGTTTTCTCGTTATGATCAATATTTCTTTTGTTTTGATGCATATTTCCTTTGTTTTGATTCTCATTTTTTCGTTATGATCAATATTTCCTTCGTTTCGATGCATATTTCCTTCATTTTGATGCTCATTTTCTCATTACGATCAACATTTCATTCGTTTCAATGCAGATTTTCTTCATTTTGATTTTGATGCTCCTTTTGTCATTACGATCAACATTTCCTTCTTTTCGATGTATATTTCCTTCATTTTGATGCTCATTTTCTCGTTACACTCAACATTACCTACATTTCGATGCATATTTTCTTCGTTTTAATTCTTATTTTCTCCTTTCGATCAATATTACCTTTGTTTCGATGCACATTTCCTTCATTTTGATGCTCATTTTCTCGTTACAATCAACATTTCATTCGTTTTGATGCATATTTCCATCATTTTGATTTTGATGCTCATTTACTCGTTAATATCAAGATTTCCTTTGTTTCGATGCATATTTCCTTCATTTAGATGTATTTTTTCTCGTTACGATCAGCATTTCCTTCTTTTCGATGCATATTTACACATTTTGATGCTCCTTTTCATTTTACGATCAACATTTCATTCATTTCGATGTAGATTTCCTTCTTTTTTATGCTCTTTTCCCTTTAACATCAATATTTTCTTGGTTTCGATGCATATTTCCTTCTTTTTTATGCTCATTTTCTCATTATGATCATGTTTCCTTTATTTTGATGCATATTTACTTCATTTTGATGCTCCTTTTCTCATTACGATCAACATTTCCTTAGTTTCGATGAATATTCCCTTCATTTTAATTCTCATTTTCTCGATACGATCAAAATTTCCTTAATTTCAATTCATATTTCCTTCATTTTGATGCTCATTTTCTCGTTACGATCAATATTTCATTCGTTTCGACGCATATTTCTTTCATTTTGATATTTATTTTCTCGTTACGATCAATATTTCCTTTGTTTCGATGAATATTTCCTTCATTTTGATGCTCGTTTTCTTGTTACGATCAACATTTCATTCGTTTCGCTGCAAATTTCCTTCTTTTTGATGCTCGTTTTCTCGTTATGATCAATATTTCCTTCATTTCGATGAATATTTCCTTAATTTTAATGCTCATTTTCTCATTACGATCAATATTTTCTTCGTTTCGATGCATATTTCCTTTATTTTGATGCAACTTTTCTTGTTAAGATCAACATTTCATTAGTTTCGATGCAGATTTCCATCTTTTTGAAGCTCGTTTTATCATTATTATCAATGTTTCCTTTGTTTCGATGCATATTTCATTCATTTTGAT
This sequence comes from Pogostemon cablin, assembly GCA_023678885.1. NCBI lineage: Eukaryota > Viridiplantae > Streptophyta > Magnoliopsida > Lamiales > Lamiaceae > Pogostemon > Pogostemon cablin. The sequence goes on along the minus strand of CM043004.1, from coordinate 2,807,137 downwards.
GATCCTTTTCTAATTACGATCAACATTTCCTTCGTTTGAATGCATATTTCCTTCATTTTAATGTTTATTTTCTCGTTACGATCAATATTTCCTTCGTTTCGATGGATATTTCCTTCATTTTGACGCTCTTTTACTTGTAACAATAAATATTTCGTTCGTTTTGATGCAGATTTCCCTCTTTTTTATGCTCATTTACTCGTTATGGTCATTGTTTCCTTTGTTTCGATGCATATTTCCTTCATTTTGATGCTCCTTTTCTCATTACGATCAATATTTCCTTCGTTTCGATGAATATTTCCTTCACTTTTATTCTCATTTTCTTGATACGATCAATATTTCCTTCGTTTCGATGCAAATTTCCTTCTTTTTGAAACTCGTTTTCTCGTTATGATCAATATTTCCTTCATTACAATGAATATTTCCTTAATTTTAATGCTCATTTTCTCGTTACGATCAACATTTCCTTCGTTTCGAAGCATATTTCCTTTATTTTGATGCAACTTTTCTTGTTACGATCAACATTTGATTAGTTTCGATGCAGATTTCCTTCTTTTTGAGGCTCGTTTTATCATTATTATCAATGTTTCCTTTGTTTAGATGCATATTTCATTCATTTTGACGTTCCTTTTCTCATTACGATCAATATTTCCTTCATTTGGATGCATATTTCCTTCATTTTAATGCTCATTTTCTCATTACGATCAATATTTCCTTCGTTTTGATGCATATTTCCTTCAATTTGATGCTCCTTTTCTTGTTACAATCAACATTTCGTTCGTTTTGATGCAGATTTCCCTCTTTTTGATGCTCATTTACTCGTTATGATCAATGTTTCCTTTGTTTCGATGCATATTTCCTTCATTTTGATGCTCCTTTTCTCATTACGATCTATATTTCCTTCGTTTCGATGAATATTTCCTTCACTTTAATTCTCATTTTCTCATTACGATCAACATTTCCTTCGTTTCGATGCATATTTCCTTCATTTTGATGCTCCTTTTCTTGTTACGATCAACATTTCATTCGTTTCGATGCAGATTTCCTCCATTTTAATGCTCATTTTCTTGTTACGATCAACATTTCATTCATTTCGATGCAGATTTCCCTCATTTTGATGCTCATTTTCTCGTTATGAACAATGTTTCCTTTGTTTCGATGCATATATCCTTCATTTTGATGCTCATTTTCTAGTTACGATCAATATTTCCTTCATTTCGATGCATATTTCCCTCATTTTGATGCACTTTTTCTAGTTACGATCAGCATTTCCCAGGTTTCGATGCATATTTACTTCATTTTGATGCTCATTTTCTTGTTACGATCAACATTTCATTCATTTCGATGCATATTTCCTTTATTTTGGTGCTCCTTTTCTCGTTACGATTAATATTTCCTTTGTTTCGATGAATATTTCCTTCGTTTTGATTCTTATTTTCTCGTTACGATCAATATTACCTTCGTTTCGTTGCATATTTCCTTCATTTTGATGCTTCTTTTCTCGTTACGATCAACATTTACTTCGTTTCGATGCATATTTCCTTCATTTTGATGCTCATTTTCTGTTTCGATTAATATTTCTTTTTTTACGATGCATATTTCCTTCATTTTGATGCACTTTTTCTAGTTACGATCAGAATTTCCTTCGTTTCGATGCATATTTACTTTATTTTGATGCTCATTTTCTTTTTATGTTAAATATTTCATTCATTTCGATGCAAATTTCCTGCTTTTTAAGGCTCGTTTTCTCATTATTATCAATGTTTCCTTTCTTTCGATGCATATTTCCTTCATTTTGATGCTCCTTTTGTCGTTAAGATCAACATTTCCATCGTTTCGACGCATATTTCCTTCATTTTGATGCTGATTTTCTCGTTACGATCAATATTTCCTTTGTTTCGATGAATATTTCCTTCATTTTGATGCTCCTTTTCTTGTTACGATCAACATTTCATTCGTTTCGATGCAGATTTCCTTCTTTTTGATGCTCGTTTTCTCGTTATGATCAATGTTTCCTTTGTTTCGATGCATATTTCCTTTTTTTGATGCTTGTTTTCTGATTATGATCATGTTTCCTTTTTTTGAATCATATTTCCTTCATTTTGATGCTCCTTTTCTCATTACGATCAACATTTTCTTCGTTTTGATGCATATTTCCTTCATTTTGATGCTCATTTTCTCGTTAAGATCAATATTTCCTTCGTTTCGATGCATATTTCCTTCATTTTGATGCACTTTTTTCGTTACGATCAACATTTCCTTCGTGATGCATATTTCCTTCATTTTGATGCTACTTTTCTTGTTACGATCAACATTTAATTCGTTTCGATGCAGATTTCCTTCTTTTTGATGCTCGTTTTCTCGTTAAGTTCAATATTTCTATTGTTTCTATGCATATTTTCTTCATTTTAATGCTCCTTTTCTCGTTATGATCAACATTTCCTTCATTTCGACGCATATTTCCTTCATTTTGATGCTCCTTTTCTCGTTACGATCAACATTTCCTTGGTTTCGATGCATATTTCCTTCATTTTGATGCTCATTTTATCGTTACGATCAATCTTCCTTCGTTTCGATGCATATTTACTTCATTTTAATGCTCCTTTTCTTGTTACGATCAACATTACATTCGTTTCGATGCAGATTTCCTACTTTTTGATGCTCGTTTTCTCGTTATAATCAATATTTCTTTTGTTTCGATGCATATTTCCTTCATTTTGATTCTTATTTTCTCGTTACAATCTATATTACCTTCGTATCGATGCATATTTCCTTCATTTTTATGCTCCTTCTCTCGTTACGATCAACATTTCCTTTGTTTCGAGGCATATTTCCTTCATTTTCATGCACATTTTCTCATTATGTTCATTATTTCCTTCATTTCGATGCATATTTAATTTATTTTGATGCACTTTTTCTAGTTACGATAAGCATTTCCTTCGTTTCGATGCATATTTACTTCATTTTGATGATCCTTTTCTTGTTACGATCAACATTTCATTCAATTCGATGCAGATTTACTTCTTTTTAAGGTTCGTTTTTTCTCATTATTATCAATGTTTCCTTTGTTCCGATGCATATTTAATTCATTTTGAAGCTCCTTTTCTCATTACGATCAACATTTCCTTTGTTTCGATGCATATTTCATTCATTTTAATGCTCATTTTCTCATTACGATCAACATTGTCTTTGTTTCGATGCATATTTCCTTAATTTTGATGCTCCTATTCTTGTTACGTTCAACATTTCATTAGATTCGATGCATATTTCCTTCTTTTTTATGCTCGTTTTCTCGTTATGATCTATATTTCCTTCGTTTCGATGAATATTTCCTTCATTTTGATGCTCTTTTTCTCGTTACGATCAATATTTCCTTCGTTTCGATGAATATTTCCTACATTTTGATGCTCCTTTTCTTGATACGATCAATATTTCATTCGTTTCGATGCAGATTTTCTTCTTTTTGATGCTCGTTTTCTCGTTATGATCAATGTTTCCTTTGTTTTGATGCATATTTCCTTCTTTTTGATGCTCGTTTTCTTCATTTTGATGTATATTTCCTTCATTTTGATGCTCCTTTTCTCATTACGATCAACATTTCCTTTGTTTCGATGAATATTTCCTTCAATTTGATGCTCTTTTTCTCGTTACGATCAACGTTTCCTTCGTTTCGATGCATATTTCTTTCATTTTGATGCTCCTTTTCTTGTTACGATCAACATTTCATTCGTTTTGATGCAGATTTCCTTCTTTCTTATACTCGTTTTCTCATTAACATCAATATTTCCTTTGTTTCGATTCATATTTCCTTCTTTCTTATGCTCGTTTTCTCATTATGATCATGTTTCCTTTATTTCGATGCATATTTCCTTCATTTTGATGCTCCTTTTCTCATTACGATCAACATTTCCTTCGTTTCGATGAATATTTCCTTCATTTTAAAACTCATTTTCTCGATACGATCAAAATTTCCTTCGTTTCGATTCATATTTTCTTCATTTTGATGCTCATTTTCTCGTTACGATCAACATTTCATTCGTTTCGATGCAAATTTCCATCTTTTTTGTGCTCGTTTTCTCGTTATGATCAATATTTCCTTCACCTCGATGATTACTTCCTTAATTTTAATGCTCATTTTCTCGTTACGATCAACATTTCTTTCGTTTCGATGCATATTTCCCTTATTTTGATGCTACTTTTCTTGTTACGATCAACATTTCATTAGTTTCGATGCAGATTTCATTCTTTTTGAGGCTCGTTTTATCATTATTATCAATGTTTCCTTTGTTTATATGCATATTTCATTCATTTTGACGCTCCTTTCCTCATTACGATCAACATTTCCTTCGTTTCGATGCATATTTCCTCATTTTGATGCTCATTTTCTCGTTACGATCAATATTTCCTTCGTTTCGATGCATATTTCCTTCATTTTGATGCTCCTTTTCTTGTTACGATCAACATTTCATTCATTTTGATGCAGATTTCCCTCTTTTTGATGCTCATTTACTCGTTATGATTAGTGTTTCCTTTGTTTCGATGCATATTTCCTTCATTTTGATGCTCCTTTTCTCATTACGATCAATATTTCGTTCGTTTCGATGAATATTTCCTTCATTTTAATTCTCATTTTCTCATTACAATCAACATTTCCTTCGTTTCGATGCATATTTCCTTAATTTTGATGCCCATTTTCTTGTTACGATCAATATTTCATTCGTTTGGATGCAGATTTCCTTCTTTCTTATACTCGTTTTCTCATTATTATCAATGTTTCCTTTGTTTCAATGTATATTTATTCATTTTGATGCTCCTTTTCTCATTACGATCTGCATTTCCTTCGTTTCGATGCATATTTCCTTCATTTTGATGCTCCTTGTCTTGTTACGATCAACATTTCATTCGTTTCGATGCAAATTTCCTTCTTTTTGATGCTCTTTTTCTCGTTATAATCAATGTTTCCTTTATTTCGATGCATATTTCCTTCATTTTGATGTTCTTTTTCTCATTATGATCATGTTTCCTTTTTTTTGAAGCATATTTCCTTCATTTTGATGCTCCTTTTCTCTTTATGATCAACTTTCCTTCGTTTCGATGAATATTTCCTTCATTTTAATTCTCATTTTCTCGATACACTCAACATTTCCTTCATTTCGATGCATATTTCCTTCATTTTGATGCTCCTTTTCTTGGTACGATCAACATTTCATTCGTTTCGATGTAGATTTCCTTCTTTCTTATACTCATTTTCTCATTACGATCAATATTTCCTTGGTTTCGATGCATATTTCCTTCGTTTTGATTCTCATTTTCCCAATACGATCAACATTTCCTTCGTTTCGATGCATATTTCCTTCATTTTGATCCCCTTTCCTTGTTACAATCAACATTTTATTCGTTATTAAATACAGAATTCCTTCTTTCTTATACTCGTTTTCTCATTAACATCAATATTTCCTTGGTTTCGATGCATATTTACTTCTTTTTTATGCTTGTTTTCTCATTATAATCATGTTTCCTTTATTTCGATGCATATTTCCTTCATTTTGATGCTCCTTTTCTCATTACGATCAACATTTCCTTCGTTTTGATGAATATTTCCTTCATTTTAATTCTCATTTCTCGATACGATCAACATTTCCTTCATTTCGATGCATATTTCCTTCATTTTGATGCTCCTTTTCTTGTTACGATCAACATTTCATTCGTTTTGATGCAGATTTCCTTCTTTTTGATGCTCGTTTTCTCGTTATGATCAATGTTTCCTTTGTTTCGATGCATATTTACTTCTTTTTGATGCTCGTTTTCTCGTTATGATCATGTTTCCTTTATTTCGATGCATATTTCCTTCATTTTGATGCTCCTTTTCTCATTACGATCAACATTTCCTTCGTTTTGATGAATATTTCGTTCATTTTAATTCTCATTTTCTCGATATGATCAACATTTCCTTCATTTCGAAGCATATTTCCTTCATTTTGATGCTCCTTTTCTTTTTAAGATCAACATTTCATTCGTTTCGATGCATATTTACTTCATTTTGATGCTCCTTTTCTTGTTACGATCAACATTTCATTCATTTCGATGCAGATTTCCTTCCTTTTAAGGCTCGTTTTTTCTCGTTATTTTAAATGTTTCCTTTGTTCCGATGCATATTTCATTCATTTTGAAGCTCCTTTTCTCATTATGATCAACATTTCCTTTGTTTCGATGTATATTTCATTTATTTTAATGCTCATTTTCTCATTACGATCAACATTGCCTTTGTTTCGATGCATATTTCCTTAATTTTGATGCTTCTTTTCTTGTTACGATCAACATTTCATTAGATTCGATGCATATTTCATTCTTTTTTATGCTCGTTTTCTGGTTATGATCAATATTTCCTTTGTTTCGATGCATATTTCCTTTGTTTTGATTCTCATTTTTTCGTTATGATCAATATTTCCTTCGTTTCGATGCATATTTCCTTCATTTTGATGCTCCTTTTCTCGTTACGATCAACATTTCATTCGTTTCAATGCAGATTTTCTTCATTTTGATTTTGATGCTCCTTTTGTCGTTACGATCAACATTTCATTCTTTTCGATGCATAGTTCCTTCATTTTAATGCTCATTTTCTCGTTACACTCAACATTACCTACGTTTCGATGCATATTTTCTTCGTTTTAATTCTTATTTTCTCCTTTCGATCAATATTACCTTTTTTTCGATGCATATTTTCTTCATTTTGATGCTCCTTTTCTCGTTACGGTCAACATTTCATTCGTTTCGATGCATATTTCCATCATTTTGATTTTGATGCTCATTTACTCGTTACGATCAAGATTTCCTTTGTTTCGATGCATATTTCCTTCATTTAGATGTATTTTTTCTCGTTACGATCAGCATTTCCTTCTTTTCGATGCATATTTACTCATTTTGGTGTTCCTTTTCTTTTTAAGATCAACATTTCATTCGTTTCGATGTAGATTTCCTTCTTTTTTATGCTCGTTTTCCCATTAACATCAATATTTCCTTTGTTTCGATGCATATTTCCTTCTTTTTGATGCTCATTTTCACATTATGATCATGTTTCCTTAATTTTGATGCATATTTCCTTCATTTTGATGCTCCTTTTCTCATTACGATCAACATTTCCTTCATTTCGATGAATATTTCCTTCATTTTGATGCTCCTTTTCTTGTTATGATCAACATTTCATTCGTTTTTAAATGCAAATTTCCTTCTTTCTTATACTCGTTTTCTCATTAACATCAATATTTTCTTGGTTTCGATGCATATTTCCTTCTTTTTGATGCTCGTTTCCTCATTATGATCATGTTTCCTTTATTTTGATGCATATTTCCTTCATTTTGATGCTCCTTTTCTCATTACGATCAACATTTCCTTCGTTTCGATGAATATTACCTTCATTTTAATTCTCATTTTCTCGATATGATCAAAATTTCCTTTATTTTGATTTATATTTCCTTTATTTTGATGCTCCTTTTCTCGTTACGATCAATATTTCATTCGTTTCGACGCATATTTCTTTCATTTTGATATTGATTTTCTCGTTACGATAAATATTTCCTTTGTTTCGATGAATATTTCCTTCATATTGATGCTCCTTTTCTTGTTACGATCAACATTTCATTCGGTTCGATGCAAATTTCCTTCTTTTTGATGCTCGTTTTCTCATTATGATCAATATTTCCTTCATTTTGATGAATATTTCCTTAATTTTAATGCTCATTTTCAAGTTACGATCAACATTTCCTTCGTTTTGATGCATATTTCCTTTATTTTGATGCAACTTTTCTTGTTACGACCAACATTTCATTAGTTTCGATGCAGATTTCCTTCTTTTTGAGGCTCGTTTTATCATTATTATCATTGTTTCCTTTGTTTCGAAGCATATTTCCTTCATTTTAATGCTTATTTTCTCGTTACGATCAATATTTCTTTCGTTTCGAAGCATATTTCCTTCATTTTGATGCTCCTTTTCTTGTTACAATAAATATTTCGTTCGTTTTGATGCAGATTTCCCTCTTTTTATGCTCATTTACTCGTTATGGTCAATGTTTCTTTTGTTTCGATGCATATTTCCTTCATTTTGATGCTCCTTTTCTCATTACGATCAATATTTTCTTCGTTTCGATGAATATTTCCTTCACTTTTATTCTCATTTTCTTGATACGATCAACATTTCCTTCGTTTCGATGCATATTTCCTTCATTTTGATGCTCCTTTCTTGTTACGATCAACATTTCATTCGTTTTTAAATGTAAATTTCCTTCTTTCTTATACTCGTTTTCTCATTAACATCAATATTTTCTTGGTTTCGATGAATATTTCCTTCTCTTTGATGCTCGTTTTCTCATTATGATCATGTTTCCTTTTTTTGAAGCATATTTCCTTCATTTTGATCTTCTTTTCTCATTACGATCAATATTTCCTTCGTTTCGATGAATATTTCATTCATTTTAATTCTCATTTTCTCGATACGATCAACATTTCCTTCATTTCGATGCATATTTCCTTCATTTTGATGCTCCTTTTCTTTTTACGATCAACATTTCATTCGTTTCGATGCATATTTACTTCATTTTGATGCTCATTTTCTTGTTACGATCAACATTTCATTCATTTCAATGCAGATTTCCTTCTTTTTAAGGCTCATTTTTTCTCGTTATTATCAACGTTTCCTTTGTTCTGATGCATATTTCATTCATTTTGAAGCTCCTTTCCTCATCACGATCAATATTTCCTTTGTTTCGATGCATATTTCATTCATTTTAATGCTCATTTTCTCATTACGATCAACATTGCCTTTGTTTCGATAAATATTTCCTTTATTTTGATGTAACTTTTCTTGTTACGATCAACATTTCATTCGTTTCAACGCAGATTTTCTTCATTTTGATTTCGATGCTCCTTTTCTCGTTACGTTCAACATTTCCTTCTTTTCGATGCATATTTCCTTCAATTTGATGCTCATTTTCTCGTTACACTCAACATTACCTACGTTTCGATACATATATTCTTCGTTTTAATTCTTATTTTCTCCTTTTGATCAATATTACCTTTGTTTCGATGCATATTTCCTTCGTTTTGAAGCTCATTTTCTCGTTATAATCAACATTTCATTCGTTTCGATGCATATTTCCATCATTTTGATTTTGATGCTCATTTACTCGTTACGATCAATATTTCCTTTGTTTCGATGCATATTTCCTTCATTTAGATGTATTTTTTCTCGTTACGATCAGCATTTCTTTCTTTTCGATGCATATTTACTCATTTTGATGCTCCTTTTCTTTTTACGATCAACATTTCATTCGTTACGATACAGATTTCCTTCTTTTTTATGCTCGTTTTCTCGTTATGATCAATATTTCCTTCACTTCGATGCATATTTCCTTCATTTTGATGCTCCTTTTCTCGTTACGATCAATATTTCCTTCGTTTTGATGAATATTTCCTTCATTTTGATGCTCCTTTTCTTGTTTCGATCAACATTTCATTCATTTTGATGCAGATTTCCTTCTTTCTTATACTCGTTTTCCCATTAACATCAATATTTCCTTTTGTTTCGATGCATATTTCTTTCTTTTTGATGGTCGTTTTCTCATTATGATCATGTTTTCTTTATTTCGATGCATATTTCCTTCATTTTGATGCTCCTTTTCTCATTACGATCAACATTTCGTTTGTTTCGATGAATTTTTCCTTCACTTTTATTCTCATTTTCTTGATACGATCAACATTTCCTTCATTTCAATGCATATTTCCTTTATTTTGATGCTCCTTTTCTAGTTACGATCAACATTTCATTCGTTTTTAAATGCAAATTTCCTTCTTTCTTATACTCGTTTTCTCATTAACATCAATATTTTCCTCGTTTCGATGCATATTTCCTTCTTTTTGATGCTCGTTTTCTCATTATGATCATGTTTCCTTCATTTTGATGTATATTTTCTACATTTTGATGCTCTTCTCATTAGGATCAACATTTCCTTCGTTTCGATGAATATTACCTTTATTTTAATTCTCATTTTCTCGATACGATCAAAATTTCCTTCGTTTCGATTCATATTTCCTTCATTTTGATGCTCTTTTCTCGTTACGATCAATATTTCATTCGTTTCGACGCATATTTTCTTCATTTTGATATTGATTTCTCGTTACGATCAATATTTCCTTTGTTTCGATGAATATTTCCTTCATTTTGATGCTCCTTTTCTTGTTACTATTAACATTTCATTCGTTTCAACGCATATTTTCTTCATTTTGATTTTGATGCTCCTTTTCTCGTTACGATCAACATTTCCTTCTTTTCGATGCATATTTCCTTTATTTTGATGCTCATTTTCTCGTTAAACTCAACATTACCTACGTTTCGATGCATATTTTCTTTGTTTTAATTCTTATTTTCTCCTTTTGATCAATATTACCTTTGTTTCGATACATATTTCCTTCATTTTGATGCTCCTTTTCTCATTACGATCAACATTTCCTTCGTTTCGATGCATATTTCTTTCATTTTAATGCTCATTTTCTTATTACAATCAAAATTTCCTTTGTTTCGACGCATATTTCCTTTATTTTGATGCTTCTTTTCACATTACGATCAATATTTCCTTTGTTTCGATGCATATTTACTTTGTTTTGATTCTCATTTTTTCGTTATGATCAATATTTCCTTCGTTTCGAGGCATATTTACTTCATTTTGATGCTCATTTTCTTTTTACGATCAACATGTCATTCATTTCGATGCAAATTTCCTGCTTTTTGAGGATCGTTTTCTCATTATTATCAATGTTTCCTTTCTTTCGATGCATATTTCCTTCATTTTGATGCCCCTTTTCTCGTTACGATAAATATTTTCTTCGTTTCGACGCATATTTCCTTCATTTTGATGTTGATTTTATCATTACGATCAATATTTCCTTTCATTCGATGAATATTTCCTTCATTTTGATGCTCCTTTTCTTCTTACGATCAACATTTCATTCGTTTCGATGCAAATTTCCTTCTTTTTGATGCTCGTTTTCTATTTATAATAAATGTTTCCTTTATTTCGATGCATATTTCCTTCTTTTTGATGCTCTTTTTCTCATTATGATCATGTTTCCTTTTTTTTGAAGCATATTTCCTTCATTTTGATGCTCCTTTTCTCTTTACGATCAATATTTCCTTCGTTTCGATGAATATTTCCTTCATTTTAATTCTCATTTTCTCGATACAGTCAACATTTCCTTCATTTCGATGCATATTTCCTTCATTTTGATGCTCCTTTTCTTGTTACGATCAACATTTCATTCGTTTCGATGCAGATTTCCTTCTTTCTTATACTCATTTTCTCATTACGATCAATATTTCCTTGGTTTCGATGCATATTTCCTTCGTTTTGATTCTCATTTTCCCGATACGATCAATATTTCCTTCATTTCGATGCATATTTTCTTCATTTTGATACCCCTTTCTTTGTTTCGATGCAGATTTACTTCTTTTTAAGGTTCGTTTTTTCTCATTATTATCAATGTTTCCTTTGTTCCGATGCATATTTAATTCATTTTGAAGCTCCTTTTCTCATTACGATCAACATTTCCTTTGTTTCGATGCATATTTCATTCATTTTAATGCTCATTTTCTCATTACGATCAACATTGTCTTTGTTTCGATGCATATTTCCTTAATTTTGATGCTCCTATTCTTGTTACGTTCAACATTTCATTAGATTCGATGCATATTTCCTTCTTTTTTATGCTCGTTTTCTCGTTATGATCTATATTTCCTTCGTTTCGATGAATATTTCCTTCATTTTGATGCTCCTTTTCTCGTTACGATCAATATTTCCTTCGTTTCGATGAATATTTCCTACATTTTGATGCTCCTTTTCTTGATACGATCAATATTTCATTCGTTTCGATGCAGATTTTCTTCTTTTTGATGCTCGTTTTCTCGTTATGATCAATGTTTCCTTTGTTTTGATGCATATTTCCTTCTTTTTGATGCTCGTTTTCTTCATTTTGATGTATATTTCCTTCATTTTGATGCTCCTTTTCTCATTACGATCAACATTTCCTTTGTTTCGTTGAATATTTCCTTCAATTTGATGCTCTTTTTCTCGTTACGATCAACGTTTCCTTCGTTTCGATGCATATTTCTTTCATTTTGATGCTCCTTTTCTTGTTACGATCAACATTTCATTCGTTTTGATGCAGATTTCCTTCTTTCTTATACTCGTTTTCTCATTAACATCAATATTTCCTTTGTTTCGATTCATATTTCCTTCTTTCTTATGCTCGTTTTCTCATTATGATCATGTTTCCTTTATTTCGATGCATATTTCCTTCATTTTGATGCTCCTTTTCTCATTACGATCAACATTTCCTTCGTTTCGATGAATATTTCCTTCATTTTAAAACTCATTTTCTCGATACGATCAAAATTTCCTTCGTTTCGATTCATATTTTCTTCATTTTGATGCTCCTTTTCTCGTTACGATCAACATTTCATTCGTTTCGATGCAAATTTCCATCTTTTTTGTGCTCGTTTTCTCGTTATGATCAATATTTCCTTCACCTCGATGATTACTTCCTTAATTTTAATGCTCATTTTCTCGTTACGATCAACATTTCTTTCGTTTCGATGCATATTTCCCTTATTTTGATGCTACTTTTCTTGTTACGATCAACATTTCATTAGTTTCGATGCAGATTTCATTCTTTTTGAGGCTCGTTTTATCATTATTATCAATGTTTCCTTTGTTTATATGCATATTTCATTCATTTTGACGCTCCTTTCCTCATTACGATCAACATTTCCTTCGTTTCGATGCATATTTCCTTCATTTTGATGCTCATTTTCTCGTTACGATCAATATTTCCTTCGTTTCGATGCATATTTCCTTCATTTTGATGCTCCTTTTCTTGTTACGATCAACATTTCATTCATTTTGATGCAGATTTCCCTCTTTTTGATGCTCATTTACTCGTTATGATTAGTGTTTCCTTTGTTTCGATGCATATTTCCTTCATTTTGATGCTCCTTTTCTCATTACGATCAATATTTCGTTCGTTTCGATGAATATTTCCTTCATTTTAATTCTCATTTTCTCATTACAATCAACATTTCCTTCGTTTCGATGCATATTTCCTTAATTTTGATGCCCATTTTCTTGTTACGATCAATATTTCATTCGTTTGGATGCAGATTTCCTTCTTTCTTATACTCGTTTTCTCATTATTATCAATGTTTCCTTTGTTTCAATGTATATTTATTCATTTTGATGCTCCTTTTCTCATTACGATCTGCATTTCCTTCGTTTCGATGCATATTTCCTTCATTTTATGCTCCTTTTCTTGTTACGATCAACATTTCATTCGTTTCGATGCAGATTCACCTCTTTTTGATGCTCATTTTCTCGTTATGATCAATGTTTCCTTTGTTTCGATGCATATTTCCTTCATTTTGATGCTCCTTTTCACATTACGATCAACATTTCCTTCGTTTCGATGCATATTTCCTTCATTTTAATGCTCATTTTCTCATTACGATCAAAATTTCCTTCGTTTCGACGCATATTTCCTTTATTTTGATGCTTCTTTTCTCGTTACGATCAATATTTCCTTTGTTTTGATGCATATTTCCTTCATTTTGATTCTTATTTTCTCGTTACGATCAATATTACCTTCGTTTCGATGCATATTTCCTTCATTTTGATGCTCATTTTCTCGTTACGATCAACATTTCCTTCGTTTCGATGCATATTTCCTTCATTTTGATGCACATTTTCTAGTTACGATCAGTATTTCCTTCGTTTCGATGCATATTTACTTCATTTTGATGCTCATTTTCATTTTAAGATCAACATTTCATTCATTTCGATGTAAATTTCCTGCTTTTTTATGCTCGTTTTCTCATTATTATTAATGTTTCCTTTCTTTCGATGCATATTTCCTTCATTTTGATGCTCCTTTTCTCGTTACGATCAATATTTTCTTCGTTTCGACGCATATTTCCTTCATTTTGATGTTGATTTTCTCGTTACGATCAATATTTCCTTTATTTCGATGAACATTTCATTCATTTTGATGCTCCTTTTCTTGTTACGATCAACATTTCATTCGTTTCGATGCAATTTTCCTTCTTTTTGATGCTCTTTTTCTCGTTATAATCAATGTTTCCTTTATTTCGATGCATATTTCCTTCATTTTGATGCTCTTTTTCTCATTATGATCATGCTTCCTTTTTTTTGAAGCATATTTCCTTCATTTTGATGCTCCTTTTCTCTTTACGATCAACTTTCCTTCGTTTCGATGAATATTTCCTTCATTTTAATTCTCATTTTCTCGATACACTCAACATTTCCTTCATTTCGATGCATATTTCCTTCATTTTGATGCTCCTTTTCTTGGTACGATCAACATTTCATTCGTTTCGATGTAGATTTCCTTCTTTCTTATACTCATTTTCTCATTACGATCAATATTTCCTTGGTTTCGATGCATATTTCCTTCGTTTTGATTCTCATTTTCCCAATACGATCAACATTTCCTTCGTTTCGATGCATATTTCCTTCATTTTGATCCCCTTTCCTTGTTACAATCAACATTTTATTCGTTATTAAATACAGAATTCCTTCTTTCTTATACTCGTTTTCTCATTAACATCAATATTTCCTTGGTTTCGATGCATATTTACTTCTTTTTTATGCTTGTTTTCTCATTATAATCATGTTTCCTTTATTTCGATGCATATTTCCTTCATTTTGATGCTCCTTTTCTCATTACGATCAACATTTCCTTCGTTTTGATGAATATTTCCTTCATTTTAATTCTCATTTCTCGATACGATCAACATTTCCTTCATTTCGATGCATATTTCCTTCATTTTGATGCTCCTTTTCTTGTTACGATCAACATTTCATTCGTTTTGATGCAGATTTCCTTCTTTTTGATGCTCGTTTTCTCGTTATGATCAATGTTTCCTTTGTTTCGATGCATATTTACTTCTTTTTGATGCTCGTTTTCTCGTTATGATCATGTTTCCTTTATTTCGATGCATATTTCCTTCATTTTGATGCTCCTTTTCTCATTACGATCAACATTTCCTTCGTTTTGATGAATATTTCGTTCATTTTAATTCTCATTTTCTCGATATGATCAACATTTCCTTCATTTCGATGCATATTTCCTTCATTTTGATGCTCCTTTTCTTTTTAAGATCAACATTTCATTCGTTTCGATGCATATTTACTTCATTTTGATGCTCCTTTTCTTGTTACGATCAACATTTCATTCATTTCGATGCAGATTTCCTTCCTTTTAAGGCTCGTTTTTTCTCGTTATTTTAAATGTTTCCTTTGTTCCGATGCATATTTCATTCATTTTGAAGCTCCTTTTCTCATTATGATCAACATTTCCTTTGTTTCGATGTATATTTCATTTATTTTAATGCTCATTTTCTCATTACGATCAACATTGCCTTTGTTTCGATGCATATTTCCTTAATTTTGATGCTCCTTTTCTTGTTACGATCAACATTTCATTAGATTCGATGCATATTTCACTCTTTTTTATGCTCGTTTTCTGGTTATGATCAATATTTCCTTTGTTTCGATGCATATTTCCTTTGTTTTGATTCTCATTTTTTCGTTATGATCAATATTTCCTTCGTTTCGATGCATATTTCCTTCATTTTGATGCTCCTTTTCTCGTTACGATCAACATTTCATTCGTTTCAATGCAGATTTTCTTCATTTTGATTTTGATGCTCCTTTTGTCGTTACGATCAACATTTCATTCTTTTCGATGCATAGTTCCTTCATTTTAATGCTCATTTTCTCGTTACACTCAACATTACCTACGTTTCGATGCATATTTTCTTCGTTTTAATTCTTATTTTCTCCTTTCGATCAATATTACCTTTTTTTCGATGCATATTTTCTTCATTTTGATGCTCCTTTTCTCGTTACGGTCAACATTTCATTCGTTTCGATGCATATTTCCATCATTTTGATTTTGATGCTCATTTACTCGTTACGATCAAGATTTCCTTTGTTTCGATGCATATTTCCTTCATTTAGATGTATTTTTTCTCGTTACGATCAGCATTTTCTTCTTTTCGATGCATATTTACTCATTTTGGTGTTCCTTTTCTTTTTAAGATCAACATTTCATTCGTTTCGATGTAGATTTCCTTCTTTTTTATGCTCGTTTTCCCATTAACATCAATATTTCCTTTGTTTCGATGCATATTTCCTTCTTTTTAATGCTCATTTTCACATTATGATCATGTTTCCTTAATTTTGATGCATATTTCCTTCATTTTGATGCTCCTTTTCTCATTACGATCAACATTTCCTTCATTTCGATGAATATTTCCTTCATTTTGATGCTCCTTTTCTTGTTATGATCAACATTTCATTCGTTTTTAAATGCAAATTTCCTTCTTTCTTATACTCGTTTTCTCATTAACATCAATATTTTCTTGGTTTCGATGCATATTTCCTTCTTTTTGATGCTCGTTTCCTCATTATGATCATGTTTCCTTTATTTTGATGCATATTTCCTTCATTTTGATGCTCCTTTTCTCATTACGATCAACATTTCCTTCGTTTCGATGAATATTACCTTCATTTTAATTCTCATTTTCTCGATATGATCAAAATTTCCTTTATTTTGATTTATATTTCCTTTATTTTGATGCTCCTTTTCTCGTTACGATCAATATTTCATTCGTTTCGACGCATATTTCTTTCATTTTGATATTGATTTTCTCGTTACGATCAATATTTCCTTTGTTTCGATGAATATTTCCTTCATATTGATGCTCCTTTTCTTGTTACGATCAACATTTCATTCGGTTCGATGCAAATTTCCTTCTTTTTGATGCTCGTTTTCTCATTATGATCAATATTTCCTTCATTTTGATGAATATTTCCTTAATTTTAATGCTCATTTTCAAGTTACGATCAACATTTCCTTCGTTTTGATGCATATTTCCTTTATTTTGATGCAACTTTTCTTGTTACGACCAACATTTCATTAGTTTCGATGCAGATTTCCTTCTTTTTGAGGCTCGTTTTATCATTATTATCATTGTTTCCTTTGTTTCGAAGCATATTTCATTCATTTTGACGCTCCTTTTCTCATTACAATCAACATTTCCTTCGTTTGGATGCATATTTCCTTCATTTTAATGCTTATTTTCTCGTTACGATCAATATTTCTTTCGTTTCGAAGCATATTTCCTTCATTTTGATGCTCCTTTTCTTGTTACAATAAATATTTCGTTCGTTTTGATGCAGATTTCCCTCTTTTCATGCTCATTTACTCGTTATGGTCAATGTTTCTTTTGTTTCGATGCATATTTCCTTCATTTTGATGCTCCTTTTCTCATTACGATCAATATTTTCTTCGTTTCGATGAATATTTCCTTCACTTTTATTCTCATTTTCTTGATACGATCAACATTTCCTTCGTTTCGATGCATATTTCCTTCATTTTGATGCTCCTTTTCTTGTTACGATCAACATTTCATTCGTTTTTAAATGTAAATTTCCTTCTTTCTTATACTCGTTTTCTCATTAACATCAATATTTTCTTGGTTTCGATGAATATTTCCTTCTCTTTGATGCTCGTTTTCTCATTATGATCATGTTTCCTTTTTTTGAAGCATATTTCCTTCATTTTGATCTTCTTTTCTCATTACGATCAATATTTCCTTCGTTTCGATGAATATTTCATTCATTTTAATTCTCATTTTCTCGATACGATCAACATTTCCTTCATTTCGATGCATATTTCCTTCATTTTGATGCTCCTTTTCTTTTTACGATCAACATTTCATTCGTTTCGATGCATATTTACTTCATTTTGATGCTCCTTTTCTTGTTACGATCAACATTTCATTCATTTCAATGCAGATTTCCTTCTTTTTAAGGCTCATTTTTTCTCGTTATTATCAACGTTTCCTTTGTTCTGATGCATATTTCATTCATTTTGAAGCTCCTTTCCTCATTACGATCAATATTTCCTTTGTTTCGATGCATATTTCATTCATTTTAATGCTCATTTTCTCATTACGATCAACATTGCCTTTGTTTCGATAAATATTTCCATTATTTTGATGTAACTTTTCTTGTTACGATCAACATTTCATTCGTTTCAACGCAGATTTTCTTCATTTTGATTTCGATGCTCCTTTTCTCGTTACGTTCAACATTTCCTTCTTTTCGATGCATATTTCCTTCAATTTGATGCTCATTTTCTCGTTACACTCAACATTACCTACGTTTCGATACATATATTCTTCGTTTTAATTCTTATTTTCTCCTTTTGATCAATATTACCTTTGTTTCGATGCATATTTCCTTCGTTTTGATGCTCATTTTCTCGTTATAATCAACATTTCATTCGTTTCGATGCATATTTCCATCATTTTGATTTTGATGCTCATTTACTCGTTACGATCAATATTTCCATTGTTTCGATGCATATTTCCTTCATTTAGATGTATTTTTTCTCGTTACGATCAGCATTTCTTTCTTTTCGATGCATATTTACTCATTTTGATGCTCCTTTTCTTTTTACGATCAACATTTCATTCGTTACGATACAAATTTCCTTCTTTTTTATGCTCGTTTTCTCGTTATGATCAATATTTCCTTCATTTCGATGCATATTTCCTTCATTTTGATGCTCCTTTTCTCGTTACGATCAATATTTCCTTCGTTTTGATGAATATTTCCTTCATTTTGATGCTCCTTTTCTTGTTTCGATCAACATTTCATTCATTTTGATGCAGATTTCCTTCTTTCTTATACTCGTTTTCCCATTAACATCAATATTTCCTTTTGTTTCGATGCATATTTCCTTCTTTTTGATGCTCGTTTTCTCATTATGATCATGTTTTCTTTATTTCGATGCATATTTCCTTCATTTTGATGCTCCTTTTCTCATTACGATCAACATTTCGTTTGTTTCGATGAATTTTTCCTTCACTTTTATTCTCATTTTCTTGATACGATCAACATTTCCTTCGTTTCAATGCATATTTCCTTCATTTTGATGCTCCTTTTCTAGTTACGATCAACATTTCATTCGTTTTTAAATGCAAAATTCCTTCTTTCTTATACTCGTTTTCTCATTAACATCAATATTTTCCTCGTTTCGATGCATATTTCCTTCTTTTTGATGCTCGTTTTCTCATTATGATCATGTTTCCTTCATTTTGATGTATATTTTCTACATTTTGATGCTCTTCTCATTAGGATCAACATTTCCTTCGTTTCGATGAATATTACCTTTATTTTAATTCTCATTTTCTCGATACGATAAAAATTTCCTTCGTTTCGATTCA
Organism: Pogostemon cablin; assembly: GCA_023678885.1. NCBI lineage: Eukaryota > Viridiplantae > Streptophyta > Magnoliopsida > Lamiales > Lamiaceae > Pogostemon > Pogostemon cablin. Next base: position 2,787,783 of record CM043004.1, on the reverse strand, counting down.
TATTTCCTTCATTTTGATGCTCCTTTTCTCGTTACGATCAATATTTCATTCGTTTCGACGCATATTTCCTTCATTTTGATATTGATTTCTCGTTACGATCAATATTTCCTTTGTTTCGATGAATATTTCCTTCATTTTGATGCTCCTTTTCTTGTTACTATTAACATTTCATTCGTTTCAACGCATATTTTCTTCATTTTGATTTTGATGCTCCTTTTCTCGTTACGATCAACATTTCCTTCTTTTCGATGCATATTTCCTTTATTTTGATGCTCATTTTCTCGTTAAACTCAATATTACCTACGTTTCGATGCATATTTTCTTTGTTTTAATTCTTATTTTCTCCTTTTGATCAATATTACCTTTGTTTCGATACATATTTCCTTCATTTTGATGCTCCTTTTCTCATTACGATCAACATTTCCTTCGTTTCGATGCATATTTCTTTCATTTTAATGCTCATTTTCTTATTACAATCAAAATTTCCTTTGTTTCGACGCATATTTCCTTTATTTTGATGCTTCTTTTCACATTACGATCAATATTTCCTTTGTTTCGATGCATATTTACTTTGTTTTGATTCTCATTTTTTCGTTATGATCAATATTTCCTTCGTTTCGATGCATATTTACTTCATTTTGATGCTCATTTTCTTTTTACGATCAACATGTCATTCATTTCGATGCAAATTTCCTGCTTTTTGAGGATCGTTTTCTCATTATTATCAATGTTTCCTTTCTTTCGATGCATATTTCCTTCATTTTGATGCCCCTTTTCTCGTTACGATAAATATTTTCTTCGTTTCGACGCATATTTCCTTCATTTTGATGTTGATTTTATCATTACGATCAATATTTCCTTTCATTCGATGAATATTTCCTTCATTTTGATGCTCCTTTTCTTCTTACGATCAACATTTCATTCGTTTCGATGCAAATTTCCTTCTTTTTGATGCTCGTTTTCTATTTATAATAAATGTTTCCTTTATTTCGATGCATATTTCCTTCTTTTTGATGCTCTTTTTCTCATTATGATCATGTTTCCTTTTTTTTAAGCATATTTCCTTCATTTTGATGCTCCTTTTCTCTTTACGATCAATATTTCCTTCGTTTCGATGAATATTTCCTTCATTTTAATTCTCATTTTCTCGATACAGTCAACATTTCCTTCATTTCGATGCATATTTCCTTCATTTTGATGCTCCTTTTCTTGTTACGATCAACATTTCATTCGTTTCGATGCAGATTTCCTTCTTTCTTATACTCATTTTCTCATTACGATCAATATTTCCTTGGTTTCGATGCATATTTCCTTCGTTTTGATTCTCATTTTCCCGATACGATTAATATTTCCTTCATTTCGATGCATATTTTCTTCATTTTGATACCCCTTTCTTGTTACAATCAACATTTTATTCGTTTTTAAATACAGAATTCCTTCTTTCTTATACTCGTTTTCTCATTAACATCAATATTTCCTTGGTTTCGATGCATATTTACTTCTTTTTGATGCTTGTTTTCTCATTATAATCATGTTTCCTTTATTTCGATGTATATTTCCTTTATTTTGATGCTCCTTTTCTCATTACGATCAACATTTCCTTCGTTTTGATGAATATTTCCTTCATTTTAATTCTCATTTCTCGATACGATCAACATTTCCTTCATTTCGATGCATATTTCCTTCATTTTGATGCTCCTTTTCTTGTTACGATCAACATTTCATTCGTTTTGATGCAGATTTCCTTCTTTTTGATGCTCGTTTTCTCGTTATGATCAATGTTTCCTTTGTTTCAATGCATATTTCCTTCTTTTTGATGCTCGTTTTCTCATTATGATCATGTTTCCTTTTTTTGAAGCATATTTCCTTCATTTTGATGCTCATTTTCTCATTACAATCAACATTTCCTTCGTTTTGATGAATATTTTGTTCATTTTGATTTTCATTTTCTCGATATGATCAACATTTCCTTCATTTCGATGCGTATTTCCTTCATTTTGATGCACCTTTTCTTTTTACGATCAACATTTCATTCGTTTTGATGCATATTTACTTCATTTTGATGCTCCTTTTCTTGTTACGATCAACATTTCATTCATTTCGATGCAGATTTCCTTCTTTTTAAGGCTCGTTTTTTTCTCGTTATTATCTATGTTTCCTTTGTTCCGATGCATATTTCATTCATTTTGAAGCTCCTTTTCTCATTACGATCAACATTTCCTTTGTTTCGATGCATATTTCATTCATTTTAATGATCATTTCCTCATTACGATCAACATTGCCTTTGTTTCGATGCATATTTCCTTAATTTTGATGCTCCTTTCCTCATTACGATCAACATTGCCTTTGTTTCGATGCATATTTCCTTAATTTTGATGCTCCTTCTTTTTGATGCTCGTTTTCTCATTATGATCATGTTTTCTTTATTTCGATGCATATTTCCTTCATTTTGATGCTCCTTTTCTCATTACGATCAACATTTCGTTTGTTTCGATGAATTTTTCCTTCACTTTTATTCTCATTTTCTTGATACGATCAACATTTCCTTCGTTTCAATGCATATTTCCTTCATTTTGATGCTCCTTTTCTAGTTACGATTAACATTTCATTCGTTTTTAAATGCAAAATTCCTTCTTTCTTATACTCGTTTTCTCATTAACATCAATATTTTCCTCGTTTCGATGCATATTTCCTTCTTTTTGATGCTCGTTTTCTCATTATGATCATGTTTCCTTCATTTTGATGTATATTTTCTACATTTTGATGCTCTTCTCATTAGGATCAACATTTCCTTCGTTTCGATGAATATTACCTTTATTTTAATTCTCATTTTCTCGATACGATCAAAATTTCCTTCGTTTCGATTCATATTTCCTTCATTTTGATGCTCCTTTTCTCGTTACGATCAATATTTCATTCGTTTCGACGCATATTTCCTTCATTTTGATATTGATTTCTCGTTACGATCAATATTTCCTTTGTTTCGATGAATATTTCCTTCATTTTGATGCTCCTTTTCTTGTTACTATTAACATTTCATTCGTTTCAACGCATATTTTCTTCATTTTGATTTTGATGCTCCTTTTCTCGTTACGATCAACATTTCCTTCTTTTCGATGCATATTTCCTTTATTTTGATGCTCATTTTCTCGTTAAACTCAACATTACCTACGTTTCGATGCATATTTTCTTTGTTTTAATTCTTATTTTCTCCTTTTGATCAATATTACCTTTGTTTCGATACATATTTCCTTCATTTTGATGCTCCTTTTCTCATTACGATCAACATTTCCTTCGTTTCGATGCATATTTCTTTCATTTTAATGCTCATTTTCTTATTACAATCAAAATTTCCTTTGTTTCGACGCATATTTCCTTTATTTTGATGCTTCTTTTCACATTACGATCAATATTTCCTTTGTTTCGATGCATATTTACTTTGTTTTGATTCTCATTTTTTCGTTATGATCAATATTTCCTTCGTTTCGATGCATATTTACTTCATTTTGATGCTCATTTTCTTTTTACGATCAACATGTCATTCATTTCGATGCAAATTTCCTGCTTTTTGAGGATCGTTTTCTCATTATTATCAATGTTTCCTTTCTTTCGATGCATATTTCCTTCATTTTGATGCCCCTTTTCTCGTTACGATAAATATTTTCTTCGTTTCGACGCATATTTCCTTCATTTTGATGTTGATTTTATCATTACGATCAATATTTCCTTTCATTCGATGAATATTTCCTTCATTTTGATGCTCCTTTTCTTCTTACGATCAACATTTCATTCGTTTCGATGCAAATTTACTTCATTTTGATGCTCCTTTTCTCATTACGATCAACATTTCCTTAGTTTCGATGAATATTACCTTCATTTTAATTCTCATTTTCTCGATACGATCAAAATTTCCTTAATTTCGATTCATATTTCCTTCATTTTGATGCTCATTTTCTCGTTACGATCAATATTTCATTCGTTTCGACGCATATTTCTTTCATTATGATATTGATTTTCTCGTTACGATCAATATTTCTTTTGTTTCGATGAATATTTCCTTCATTTTGATGCTCCTTTTCTTGTTACGATCAACATTTCATTCGTTTCGATGCAAATTTCCTTCTTTTTGATGCTCGTTTTCTCGTTATGATCAATATTTCCTTCATTTCGATAAATATTTCATTAATTTTAATGCTCATTTTCTCGTTACGATCAATATTTTCTTCGTTTCGATGCATATTTCCTTTATTTTGATGCAACTTTTCTTGTTAAGATCAACATTTCATTAGTTTCGATGCAGATTTCCATCTTTTTGAGGCTCGTTTTATCATTATTATCAATGTTTCCTTTGTTTCGATGCATATTTCATTCATTATGATGCTCCTTTTCTCAATACGATCAACATTTCCTTCGTTTGGATGCATATTTCCTTCATTTTAATGCTTATTTTCTCGTTACGATCAATATTTCCTTCGTTTCGATGGATATTTCCTTCATTTTGACGCTCTTTTACTTGTTACAATAAATATTTCGTTCGTTTTGATGCAGATTTCCCTCTTTTTTATGCTCATTTACTCGTTATGGTCATTGTTTCCTTTGTTTCGATGCATATTTCCTTCATTTTGATGCTCCTTTTCTCATTACGATCAATATTTCCTTAGTTTCGATGAATATTTCCTTCACTTTTATTCTCATTTTCTTGATACGATCAATATTTCCTTCGTTTCGATGCATATTTCCTTCATTTTGATGCTCCTTTTCTTGTTACGATCAACATTTCATTCGTTTTTAAATGCAAATTTCCTTCTTTCTTATACTCGTTTTCTCATTAACATCAATATTTTCTTGGTTTCGATGCATATTTCCTTCTCTTTGATGCTCGTTTTCTGATTATGATCATGTTTCCTTTTTTTTTGAAGCATATTTCCTTCATTTTGATGCTTCTTTTCTCATTATGATCAATATTTCCTTCGTTTCGATGAATATTTCATTCATTT
>CM043004.1:2535070-2782286 GCA_023678885.1 Pogostemon cablin | reverse complement strand
TTGTTTTGATGCTTATTTAATTCATTTTGATGCTCATTTTCTCATTACGATCAACATTTCCTTCGTTTCGATGCATATTTCCTTCATTTTAATGCTCATTTTCTCGTTACGATCAATATTTCCTTCATTTTGATGCACCTTTTCTTGTTACGATCAACATTTCATTCGTTTCGATGCAGATTTCCTTCATTTTAATGCTCCTTTTCTTGTTACGATCAACATTTCATTCGTTTCGATGTAGATTTCCCTTTTTTTTATGCTCGTTTTCTCGTTATGATCAATGTTTCCTTTGTTTCGATGCATATTTCCTTCATTTTGATGCTCATTTTCTGATTAAGATAAATATTTCCTTCGTTTTCGAGGCATATTTCCTTCATTTTGATGCACTTTTTCTAGTTACGATTATCATTTCCTTCGTTTCAATGCATATATACTTCATTTTGATGCTCATTTTCTTGTTACGATAAACATTTCATTCATTTCGATGCAGATTTCCTTCTTTTTGAGGCTCGTTTTCTCATTATTATCAATGTTTCCTTTGTTTCGATGCATATTTATTCGTTTTGATGCCCCTTTTCTCATTACGATCAGCATTTCCTTCGTTTCGATGCATATTTCTTTCATTTTGATGCACCTTTTCTTGTTACGATCAACATTTCATTCATTTCGATGCAGATTTCCCTCTTTTTGATGCTCATTTTCTCGTTATGATCAATGTTTCCATTGTTTCAATGCATATTTCCTTCATTTTGATGCTTCTTTTCTCATTACGATCAACATTTCCTTCATTTCGATGCATATTTCCTTCATTTTAATGCTCATTTTCTCATTACGATCAATATTTCCTTCGTTTCGATGCATATTTCCATTATTTTGAAGCTCATTTTCTCGTTACGATCAATATTTCCTTTGTTTCGATGCATATTTCCTTCGTTTTGATTCATATTTTCTCGTTACGATCAATATTACCTTCGTTTCTATGCATATTTCCTTCATTTTGATGCTCCTTTTCTCATTACGATCAATATTTCCTTCGTTTCGATGAATATTTCCTTCATTTTAATTCTCATTTTCTCGATACGATCAACATTTCCTTCGTTTCGATGCATATTTCCTTCCTTTTGATGCTACTTTTCTTGTTACGATCAATATTTCATTCGTTTTTAAATGCAGATTTCCTTCTTTCTTATACTCGTTTTCTCATTAACTTCAATATTTCCTTGGTTTCGATCCATATTTCCTTCTTTTTGATGCTCGTTTTCTCATTATGATCATGTTTCCTTTATTTCGATGCATATTTTCTTCATTTTGATGCTCCTTTTCTCATTACGATCAACATTTCCTACGTTTCGATGAATATTTCCTTCATTTTAATTCTCATTTTCTCGATACGATCAATATTTCCTTCGTTCGATGCATATTCCCTTCATTTTGATGCTTCTTTCCTCGTTACGATCAACATTTCCTTCGTTTCGATGCATATTTCATTCATTTTGATGCTCATTTTCTCGTTACAATTAATATTTCTTTTGTTTCGATGCATATTTCCTTCATTTTGATACACTTTTTCTAGTTACTATCAGAATTTCCTTCGTTTCGATGCATATTTAATTTATTTTGATGCTCATTTTCTTTTTACGATCAACATTTCATTAGTTTCGATGCAAATTTCGAACTTTTTAAGGCTCGTTTTCTCATTATTATCAATGTTTCCTTTCTTTCGACACATATTTCCTTCATTTTGATGCTCTTTTTGTCGTTAAGATCAACATTTCCATCATTTCGACGCATATTTCCTTCATTTTGATGCTGATTTTCTCGTTACGATCAATATTTCCTTTGTTTCGATGAATATTTCCTTCATTTTGATGCTCCATTTCTTTTTACGATCAACATTTCATTCATTTCGATGCAGATTTCCTTCTTTTTGATGCTCATTTTCTCGTTATGATCAATGTTTCCTTTGTTTCGATGCATATATCCTTCTTTTTGATGCTTGTTTTCTCATTTTGATCATGTTTTCTATTTTTGAAGCATATTTCCTTCATTTTGATGCTCATTTTCTCATTACGATCAACATTTCCTTCGTTTCGATGAATACTTCCTTCCTTTTAATTCTCATTTTCTCGATACGTTCAACATTTCCTTCATTTCAATGCATATTTCCTTCATTTTGACGCTCCTTTTCTTGTTACGATCAACATTTCATTCGTTTCGATGCCAATTTCCTTCTTTCTTATACTCATTTTCTCATTACGATCAATATTTCCTTGGTTTCGATGCATATTTCCTTCGTTTTGATTCTCATTTTCCCGATACGATCAACATTTCCTTCGTTTCGATGCATATTTCCTTCATTTTGATGCTCCTTTTATTATGATCAACATTTTATTCGTTTTTAAATGCAGATTTCCTTCTTTCTTATACTCGTTTTCTCATTAACATTAATATTTCTTTGGTTTGGATGCATATTTCCTTCTATTTGATGCTCGTTTTCTCATTATGATCATGTTTCCTTTATTTTGATGCATATTTCCTTCATTTTCATGCTCCTTTACTCATTACGATCAACATTTCTTACGTTTCGATGAATATTTCCTTCATTTTAATTCTCATTTTCTCGATACGATCAACATTTCCTTCGTTTCGATGCATATTTTCTTCATTTTGATGCTCCATTTCTTGTTACGATCAACATTTCATTAGTTTCGATGCAAATTTCCTTCTTTCTTATACTCGTTTTCTCATTAACATCAATATTTCCTTGGTTTCGAAGCATATTTCCTTCATTTTGATTTTTATTTTCTCGTTACGATCAAAATTACCTTCGTTTGGATTCATATTTTCTTCATTTTGATGCTTATTTTCTCGTTACGATCAACATTTCTTTCGTTTCGATGCAGATTTCCTTCTTTTTGATGCTCGTTTTCTCGTTATGATCAATATTTCCTTTATTTCGATGAATATTTCCTTAATTTTAATGCTCATTTTCTCGTTACGATCAACATTTCCTTCATTTCGATGCATATTCCCTTTATTTTGATGCTACTTTTCTTGTTACGATCAATATTTCATTCGTTTCGATGCAGATTTCATTCTTTTTGAGGCTCGTTTTATCATTATTATCAATGTTTCCTTTGTTTTGATGCTTATTTAATTCATTTTGATGCTCATTTTCTCATTACGTTTAACATTTCCTTCGTTTGATGCATATTTCCTTCATTTTAATGCTCATTTTCTCATTACGATCAATATTTCCTTCGTTTCGATGCATATTTCCTTCATTTTGATGCTCCTTTTCTTGTAACGATCAACATTTCATTCGTTTTGATGCAGATTTCCCTCTTTTTGATGCTCATTTACTCGTTATGATCAATGTTTCCTTTGTTTCGATGCACATTTTTTCATTTTGATGCTCCTTTTCTCATTACGATCAATATTTCCTTCGTTTCGATGAATATTTCCTTCATTTTAATTCTCATTTTCTCATTACGATCAACATTTTCTTGGTTTCGAAGCATATTTCCTTCATTTTGATGCTCCTTTTCTTGTTACGATCAACATTTCATTCGTTTCGATGCAGATTTCCTCCATTTTAATGCTCCTTTTCTTGTTACGATCAACATTTCATTTATTTCGATGTTGATTTCCCTCATTTTGATGCTCATTTTCTCGTTATGAACAATGTTTCCTTTGTTTCGATGCATATATCCTTCATTTTGATGCTCATTTTCTAGTTACGATCAATATTTCCTTCATTTCGATGCATATTTCCCTCATTTTGATGCACTTTTACTAGTTACGATCAGCATTTCCCAGGTTTCAATGCATATTTACTTCATTTTGATGCTCATTTTCTTGTTACGATCAACATTTCATTCATTTCGATGCAGATTTCCTTCTTTTTGAGGCTCGTTTTCTCATTATTATCAATGTTTCCTTTGTTTCGATGCATATTCATTCATTTTGATGCTCCTTTTCTCATTACGATCAACATTTCCTTTGTTTCGATGCATATTTTCTTCATTTTGATGCTCCTTTTCTTGTTGCGATCAACATTTCATTTTTTCGATGCTGATTTCCCTCCTTTTTATGCTCATTTTCTCATTATGATCAATGTTTCCTTTGTTTCGATGCATATTTCCTTCATTTTGATGCTCCTTTTCTCATTACGTTCAACATTTCCTTCGTTTTGATGCATATTTCCTTCATTTTAATGCTCATTTTCTCATTACGATCAACATTTTCTTCATTTCGACGCATATTTCCTTTATTTTTGTGCTCCTTTTCTCGTTACGATCAATATTTCCTTTGTTTCGAAGAATATTTCCTTTGTTTTGATTCTTATTTTCTCGTTACGATCAATATTACCTTCGTTTCGATGCATATTTCCTTCATTTTGATGCCTCTTTTCTCGTTACGATCAACATTTCCTTCGTTTCGATGCATATTTCCTTCATTTTGACGCTCATTTTCTCGTTACGATTAATATTTCTTTTGTTTCGATGCATATTTCATTCATTTTGATGCACTTTTTCTAGTTACGATCAGAATTTCCTTCGTTAAGATGCATATTTACTTTATTTTGATGCTCATTTTCTTTTTATGATAAATATTTCATTCATTTCGATGCAAATTTCCTGCTTTTTAAGGCTCGTTTTCTCATTATTATCAATGTTTCCTTTCTTTCGATGCATATTTCCTTCATTTTGATGCTCCTTTTGTCGTTAAGATCAACATTTCCATCGTTTCGACGCATATTTCTTTCATTTTGATGCTGATTTTCTCGTTACGATCAATATTTCCTTTTTTTCGATGAATATTTCCTTCATTTTGATGCTCCTTTTCTTGTTACGATCAACATTTCATTCGTTTCGATGCAGATTTCCTTCTTTTTGATGCTCGTTTTCTCGTTATGATCAATGTTTCCTTTGTTTCGATGCATATTTCCTTTTTTTTATGCTTGTTTTCTGATTATGATCATGTTTCCTTTTTTTGAAGCATATTTCCTTCATTTTGATGCTTCTTTTCTCATTATGATCAATGTTTCCTTCGTTTCGATGAATACTTCCATCATTTTAATTCTCATTTTCTCGATACGATCAACATTTCCTTCATTTCGATGCATATTTCCTTCATTTTGACGCTCCTTTTCTTGTTACGATCGACATTTCATTCGTTTCGATGCAAATTTCTTCTTTCTTATACTCATTTTCTCATTACGATCAATATTTCCTTGTTTTCGATGCATATTTCCTTCGTTTTGATTCTCATTTTCCCGATACGATCAACATTTCCTTCGTTTCGATGCATATTTCCTTCATTTTGATGCTCCTTTTCTGATTACGATAAACATTTTATTCGTTTTTAAATGCAGATTTCATTCTTTCTTATACTCGTTTTCTCATTAACATTCATATTTCTTTGGTTTCAATGCATATTTCCTTCTATTTGATGCTCCTTTTCTCATTATGATCATGTTTCCTTTATTTCGATGAATATTTCCTTCATTTTGATGCTCCTTTTCTCATTACGATCAACATTTCCTACGTTTCGATGAATATTTCCTTCATTTTAATTCTCATTTTCTCGATACGATCAATATTTCCTTCGTTTCGATGCATATTTTCTTCATTTTGATGCTCCATTTCTTGTTACGATCAACATTTCATTAGTTTCGATGCAGATTTCCTTCTTTGTTATACTAGTTTTCTCATTAACATCAATATTTCCTTGGTTTCGAAGCATATTTCCTTCATTTTGATTTTCATTTTCTTGTTACGATCAATATTAGCTTCGTTTTGATTCATATTTCCTTCATTTTGATGCTTATTTTCTCGTTACGATCAACATTTCTTTCTTTTCGATGCAGATTTCCTTCTTTTTGATGCTCGTTTTCTCGTTATGATCAATATTTCCTTCATTTCGATGAATATTTCCTTAATTTTAATGCTCATTTTCTCGTTACGATCAACATTTCCTTCATTTCGATGCATATTCCCTTTATTTTGATGCTACTTTTATTGTCACGATCAATATTTCATTCGTTTCGATGCAAATTTCCTCCTTTTTGAGGCTCGTTTTATCATTATTATCAATGTTTCCTTTGTTTTGATGCTTATTTAATTCATTTTGATGCTCATTTTCTCATTACGATCAACATTTCCTTCGTTTCGATGCATATTTCCTTCATTTTAATGCTCATTTTCTCGTTACGATCAATATTTCCTTCATTTTGATGCACCTTTTCTTGTTACGATCAACATTTCATTCGTTTCGATGCAGATTTCCTTCATTTTAATGCTCCTTTTCTTGTTACGATCAACATTTCATTCGTTTCGATGCAGATTTCCCTTTTTTTGATGCTCGTTTTCTCGTTATGATCAATGTTTCCTTTGTTTCGATGCATATTTCCTTCATTTTGATGCTCATTTTCTGATTACGATAAATATTTCCTTCGTTTTCGATGCATATTTCCTTCATTTTGATGCAATTTTTCTAGTTACGATCAGCATTTCCTTCGTTTCAATGCATATTTACTTCATTTTGATGCTCATTTTCTTGTTACAATCAACATTTCATTCATTTCGATGCAGATTTCCTTCTTTTTGAGGCTCGTTTTCTCATTATTATCAATGTTTCCTTTTTTTTGATGCATATTTATTCGTTTTGATGCCCCTTTTCTCATTACGATCAGCATTTCCTTCGTTTCGATGCATATTTCCTTCATTTTGATGCTCCTTTTCTTGTTACGATCAACATTTCATTCATTTCGATGCAGATTTCCCTCTTTTTGATGCTCATTTTCTTGTTATGATCAATGTTTCCTTTGTTTCAATGCATATTTCCTTCATTTTGATGCTTCTTTTCTCATTACGATCAACATTTCCTTCATTTCAATGCATATTTCCTTCATTTTAATGCTCATTTTCTCATTACGATCAATATTTCCTTCGTTTCGATGCATATTTCCTTTATTTTGAAGCTCATTTTCTCGTTACGATCAATATTTCCTTTGTTTCGATGCATATTTCTTTCGTTTTAATTCATATTTTCTCGTTACGATTAATATTACCTTCGTTTCTATGCATATTTCCTTCATTTTGATGCTCCTTTTCTCATTACGATCAATATTTCCTTCGTTTCGATGAATATTTCCTTCATTTTAATTCTCATTTTCTCGATACGATCAACATTTCCTTCGTTTCGATGCATATTTCCTTCATTTTGATGCTACTTTTCTTGTTACGATTAATATTTCATTCGTTTTTAAATGCAGATTTCCTTCTTTCTTATACTCGTTTTCTCATTAACTTCAATATTTCCTTGGTTTCGATGCATATTTCCTTCTTTTTGATGCTCGTTTTCTCATTATGATCATGTTTCCTTTGTTTCGATGCATATTTTCTTCATTTTGATGCTCTTTTTCTCATTACGATCAACATTTCCTACGTTTGGATGAATATTTCCTTCATTTTAATTCTCATTTTCTCGATACGATCAATATTTCCTTCGTTTCGATGCATATTCCCTTCATTTTGATGCTTCTTTTCTCGTTACGATCAACATTTCCTTCGTTTCGATGCATATTTCCTTCATTTTGATGCTCATTTTCTCGTTACAGTTAATATTTCTTTTGTTTCGATGCATATTTCCTTCATTTTGATGCACTTTTTCTAGTTACGATCAGAATTTCCTTCGTTTCGATGCATATTTACTTTATTTTGATGCTCATTTTCTTTTTACGATCAACATTTCATTAGTTTCGATGCAAATTTCCTACTTTTTAAGGCTCGTTTTCTCGTTATTATCAATGTTTCCTTTCTTTCGACGCATATTTCCTTCATTTTGATGCTCCTTTTGTCGTTAAGATCAACATTTCCATCGTTTCGACGCATATTTCCTTTATTTTGATGCTGATTTTCTCGTTACGATCAATATTTCCTTTGTTTCGATGAATATTTCCTTCATTTTGATGCTCCATTTCTTTTTACGATCAACATTTCATTCGTTTCGATGCAGATTTCCTTCTTTTTGATGCTCGTTTTCTCGTTATGATCAATGTTTCCTTTGTTTCGATGCATATATCCTTCTTTTTTATGCTTGTTTTCTCATTTTGATCATGTTTTCTTTTTTTGAAGCATATTTCCTTCATTTTGATTCTCATTTTCTCATTACTATCAACATTTCCTTCGTTTCGATGAATACTTCCTTCCTTTTAATTCTCATTTTCTCGATACGTTCAACATTTCCTTCATTTCAATGCATATTTCCTTCATTTTGACGCTCCTTTTCTTGTTACGATCAACATTTCATTCGTTTCGATGCCAATTTCCTTCTTTCTTATACTCATTTTCTCATTACGATCAATATTTCCTTGGTTTCGATGCATATTTCCTTCGTTTTGATTCTCATTTTCCCGATACGATCAACATTTCCTTCGTTTCGATGCATATTTCCTTCATTTTGATGCTCCTTTTATTACGATCAACATTTTATTCGTTTTTAAATGCAGATTTCCTTCTTTCTTATACTCGTTTTCTCATTAACATTAATATTTCTTTGGTTTGGATGCATATTTCCTTCTATTTGATGCTCGTTTTCTCATTATGATCATGTTTCCTTTATTTTGATGCATATTTCCTTCATTTTCATGCTCCTTTACTCATTACGATCAACATTTCTTACGTTTCGATGAATATTTCCTTCATTTTAATTCTCATTTTCTCGATACGATCATCATTTCCTTCGTTTCGATGCATATTTTCTTCATTTTGATGCTCCATTTCTTGTTACGATCAACATTTCATTAGTTTCGATGCTAATTTCCTTCTTTCTTATACTCGTTTTCTCACTAACATCAATTTTTCCTTGGTTTCGAAGCATATTTCCTTCATTTTGATTTTTATTTTCTCGTTACGATCAAAATTACCTTCGTTTGGATTCATATTTTCTTCATTTTGATGCTTATTTTCTCGTTACGATCAACATTTCTTTCGTTTCGATGTAGATTTCCTTCTTTTTGATGCTCGTTTTCTCGTTATGCTCAATATTTCCTTCATTTCGATGAATATTTCCTTAATTTTAATGCTCATTTTCTCATTACGATCAACATTTCCTTCATTTCGATGCATATTCCCTCAATTTTGATGCTACTTTTCTTGTTACGATCAATATTTCATTCGTTTCGATGCAAATTTCCTTCTTTTTGAGGCTCGTTTTATCATTATTATCAATGTTTCCTTTGTTTTGATGCTTATTTAATTCATTTTGATGCTCATTTTCTCATTACGTTTAACATTTCCTTCGTTTGATGCATATTTCCTTCATTTTAATGCTCATTTTCTCGTTACGATCAATATTTCCTTCGTTTCGATGCATATTTCCTTCATTTTGATGCTCCTTTTCTTGTAACGATCAACATTTCATTCGTTTTGATGCAGATTTACCTCTTTTTGATGCTCATTTACTCGTTATGATCAATGTTTCCTTTGTTTCGATGCACATTTTCTTCATTTTGATGCTCCTTTTCTCATTACGATCAATATTTCCTTCGTTTCGATGAATATTTCCTTCATTTTAATTCTCATTTTCTCATTACGATCAATATTTTCTTGGTTTCGAAGCATATTTCCTTCATTTTGATGCTCCTTTTCTTGTTACGATCAACATTTCATTCGTTTCGATGCAGATTTCCTTCATTTTAATGCTCCTTTTCTTGTTACAATCAACATTTCATTCGTTTCGATGGAGATTTCCCTTTTTTTATGCTCATTTTCTCGTTATGATCAATGTTTCCTTTGTTTCGATGCTTATTTCCTTCATTTTGATGCACATTTCTCATTACGATCAATATTTCCTTCGTTTTCGATGCATATTTCCTTCATTTTGATGCACTTTTTCTAGTTACGATCAGCATTTCCTTCGTTTCAATGCATATTTACTTCATTTTGATGCTCATTTTCTTGTTACGATCAACATTTCATTCATTTTGACGCAGATTTCCTTCTTTTTGAGGCTCGTTTTCTCATTATTATCAATGTTTCCTTTGTTTCGATGCATATTTATTCATTTTGATGCCCCTTTTCTCATTACGATCAGCATTTGCTTCGTTTCGATGCATATTTCCTTTATTTTGATGCTCCTTTTCTTGTTACGATCAACATTTCATTCATTTCGATGCAGATTTCCCTCTTTTTGATGCTCATTTTCTCGTTATGATTAATGTTTCCTTTGTTTCGATGCATATTTCCTTCATTTTGATGCTTCTTTTCTCGTTACGATCAACATTTCCTTCATTTTAATACTCATTTTCTCATTACGATCAACATTTCCTTCGTTTCGATGCATATTTCCATTATTATAATGCTCATTTTCTCGTTACGATCAATATTTCTTTTATTTCGATGCATATTTCCTTCGTTTTGATTCATATTTTCTAAATTACGATCAATATTACCTTCGTTTCTATGCCTATTTCCTTCATTTTGATGCTCCTTTTCTCATTACGATCAATATTTCCTTCGTTTCGATGTATATTTCCTTCATTTTAATTCTCATTTTCTCATTACGATCAATATTTCCTTCGTTTCGATGCATATTTCCTTCATTTTGATGCTCCTTTTCTTGTTACGATCAACATTTCATTAGTTTCGATGCAGATTTCCTCCATTTTAATGCTCCTTTTCTTGTTACGATCAGCATTTCAATCATTTCGATGCAGATTTCCCTCTTTTTGATGCTCATTTTCTCGTTATGAACAATGTTTCCTTTGTTTCGATGTATATATCCTTCATTTTGATGCTCATTTTCTCATTACGATCAATATTTCCTTCGTTTCGATGTATATTTACTTCATTTCGATGCACTTTTTCTAGTTACGATCAGCATTTCCTAGGTTTAGATGCATATTTCCTTCTTTTTGAGGCTCGTTTTCTCATTATTATCAATGTTTCTTTTGTTTTGATGCATATTCATTCATTTTGATGCTCCTTTTCTCATTACGATCAACATTTCCTTCATTTCGATGCATATTTCCTTCATTTTGATGCTCCTTTTCTTGTTGCGATCAACATTTCATTCGTTTCGATGCAGATTTCCCTCTTTTTGATGCTCATTTTCTCATTATGATCAATGTTTCCTTTGTTTCGATGCATATTTCCTTCATTTTGATGCTCCTTTTCTCATTACGTTCAACATTTCCTTCGTTTCGATGCATATTTCCTTCATTTTAATGCTCATTTTCTCATTACGATCAACATTTTCTTCATTTCGACGCATATTTCCTTTATTTTTGTGCTCCTTTTCTCGTTACGATCAATATTTCCTTTGTTTCGAAGAATATTTCCTTTGTTTTGATTCTTATTTTCTCGTTACGATCAATATTTCCTTCGTTTCGATGCATATTTCCTTCATTTTGATGCCTCTTTTCTCGTTACGATCAACATTTCCTTCGTTTCGATGCATATTTCCTTCATTTTGACGCTCATTTTCTCGTTACGATTAATATTTCTTTTGTTTCGATGCATATTTCATTCATTTTGACGCACTTTTTCTCGTTACGATCAGAATTTCCTTCGTTTCGATGCATATTTCCTTCAATTTGATGCTCATTTTCTCATTACGGTCAACATTTCCTTCGTTTCGATGCAAATTTCCTGCTTTTTAAGGCTCGTTTCCTCATTATTATCAATGTTTCCTTCATTCGATGCATATTTTCTTCATTTTGATGCTCCTTTTGTCATTAAGATCAACATTTCCTTCGTTTCGACGCATATTTCATTCATTTTGATGCTGATTTTCTCGTTACGATCAATATTTCCTCTATTTCGATGAATATTTCCTTCATTTTGATGCTCATTTTCTTGTTACGATCAACATTTCATTCGTTTCGATGCAGATTCCCTTCTTTTTGATGCTCGTTTTCTTGTTATGATCAATGTTTCCTTTGTTTCGATGCATATTTCCTTCTTTTTGATGCTTGTTTTCTCATTATGATCATGTTTCCTTTTTTTGAAGCATATTTCCTTCATTTTGATGCTCATTTTCTCATTACGATCAACATTTCCTTCATTTCGATGAATACTTCCTTCATTTTAATTCTCATTTTCTCGATACGATCAACATTTCCTTCAATTCGATGCATATTTCCTTCATTTTGACGCTCATTTTCTTGTTACGATCAATATTTCATTCGTTTCGATGCAAATTTCATTCTTTCTTATACTCATTTTCTCATTACGATCAATATTTCCTTGGTTTCCATGCATATTTTCTTCGTTTTGATTCTCATTTTCCCGATACGATCAACATTTCCTTTGTTTTGATGCATATTTCCTTCATTTTGATGCTCCTTTTCTTGTTGCGATCAACATTTTATTCGTTTTTAAATGCAGATTTCCTTCTTTCTTATACTCGTTTTCTCATTAACATCAATATTTCCTTGGTTTCGATGCATATTTCCTTCTATTTGATGCTCGTTTTCTCATTATGATCGTGTTTCCTTTATTTCGATGCATATTTCCTTCATTTTGATGCTCCTTTTCTCATTACGAGAAACATTTCCTTCTTTTTGATGAATATTTCCTTCATTTTAATTCTCATTTTCTCGATACGATCAACATTTCCTTAGTTTCGATGCATATTTTCTTCATTTTGATGCTCCATTTCTTGTTACGATCAACATTTCATTAGTTTCGATGCAGATTTCCTTCTTTCTTATACTCGTTTTCTCATTAACATCAATATTTCCTTGGTTTCGAAGCATAATTCCTTCATTTTGATTTTCATTTTCTCGTTACGATCAATATTACCTTCGTTTCGATTCATATTTCCTTCATTTTGATGCTTATTTTCTCGTTACGATCAACATTTCATTCGTTTCGATGCAGATTTCCTTCTTTTTGATGCTCGTTTTCTCGTTATGGTCAATATTTCCTTCATTTCGATGAACATTTCCTTAATTTTAATGCTCATTTTCTCATTACGATCAACATTTCCTTCATTTCGATGCATATTCCCTTTATTTTGATGCTACTTTTCTGGTTACGATCAATATTTCATTCGTTCCGATGCAGATTTCCTTCTTTTTGAGGCTCGTTTTATCATTATTATCCTTTGTTTTGATGCATATTTAATTCATTTTGATGCTCATTTTCTCATTACGATCAACATTTCCTTCCTTTCGATGCATATTTCCTTATATTTTAATGCTTATTTTCTCGTTACGATCAATATTTCCTTCGTTTCAATGTATATTTCCTTCATTTTGATGCTTCTTTTCTTGTTACGATCAACATTTCATTCGTTTTTATGTAGATTTCCCTCTTTTTGATGCTCATTTACTCGTTATGATCAATGTTTCCTTTGTTTCGATGCATATTTTCTTCATTTTGATGCTCCTTTTCTCATTACGATCAATATTTCCTTCGTTTCGATGAATATTTCCTTCATTTTAATTCTCATTTTCTTATTACGATCAACATTTTCTTCGTTTCGATGCATATTTCTTTCATTTTGATGCTCCTTTTCTTGTTACGATCAACATTTCATTCGTTTCTATGCAGATTTCCTTCATTTCAATGCTCCTTTTCTTGTAACGATCAACATTTCATTCGTTTCGATGCAGATTTTCTTCATTTTAATGCTCCTTTTCTTGTAACGATCAACATTTCATTCGTTTCGATGCAAATTTCCCATTTTTATGCTCATTTTCTCGTTATGATCAATGTTTCCTTTGTTTCGATGCATATTTCCTTCATTTTGATGTACTTTTTCTAGTTACGATCAGCATTTCCTTCGTTTCCATGCATATTTACTTCATTTTGATGCTCATTTTCTTGTTACGATCAACATTTCATTCGTTTTGATGTAGATTTTCTTCTTTTTGAGGCTCGTTTTCTCATTATTATCAATGTTTCCTTTGTTTCGATGCATATTTATTCATTTTGATGCCACTTTTCTTATTACGATCAACATTTCCTTCATTTCGATGCATATTTCCTTCATTTTAATGCTTATTTTCTCGTTACGATCAATATTTTCTTCGTTTCGATGTATATTTCCTTCATTTTGATGCTTCTTTTCTTGTTACGATCAACATTTCATTCGTTTTTATGTAGATTTCCCTCTTTTTGATGCTCATTTACTCGTTATGATCAATGTTTCCTTTGTTTCGATGCATATTTTATTCATTTTGATGCTCCTTTTCTCATTAGGATCAATATTTCCTTCGTTTCGATGAATATTTCCTTCATTTTAATTCTCATTTTCTTATTACGATCAACATTTTCTTCGTTTCGATGCATATTTCTTTCATTTTGATGCTCCTTTTCTTGTTACGATCAACATTTCATTCGTTTCTATGCAGATTTCCTTCATTTCAATGCTCCTTTTCTTGTAACGATCAACATTTCATTCGTTTCGATGCAGATTTTCTTCATTTTAATGCTCCTTTTCTTGTAACGATCAACATTTCATTCGTTTCGATGCAAATTTCCCATTTTTATGCTCATTTTCTCGTTATGATCAATGTTTCCTTTGTTTCGATGCATATTTCCTTCATTTTGATGTACTTTTTTTAGTTACGATCAGCATTTCCTTCGTTTCCATGCATATTTACTTCATTTTGATGCTCATTTTCTTGTTACGATCAACATTTCATTCGTTTTGATGTAGATTTTCTTCTTTTTGAGGCTTATTTTCTCATTATTATCAATGTTTCCTTTGTTTCGATGCATATTTATTCATTTTGATGCCCCTTTTCTCATTACGATCAGCATTTCCTTCGTTTCGATGCATATTTTCTTCATTTTGATGCTCCTTTTCTTGTTACGATCAACATTTTATTCATTTCGATGCAGATTTTCCTCTTTTTGATGCTCATTTTCTCGTTATGATCAATGTTTCCTTTGTTTCGATGCATATTTCCTTCATTTTGATGCTTCTTTTCTCATTACTATCAAGATTTCCTTCATTTCGATGCATATTTCCTTCATTTTGATGCTCCTTTTCTTGTTGCGATCAACATTTTATTCATTTTTAAATGCAGATTTCCTTCTTTCTTATACTCGTTTTCTCATTAACATCAATATTTCTTTGGTTTCGATGCATATTTCCTTCTATTTGATGCTTGTTTTCTCATTATGATCGTGTTTCCTTTATTTCGATGCATATTTCCTTCATTTTGATGCTCCTTTTCTCATTACGAGAAACATTTCCTTCTTTTTGATGAATATTTCCTTCATTTTAATTCTCATTTTCTCGATACGATCAACATTTCCTTAGTTTCGATGCATATTTTCTTCATTTTGATGCTCCATTTCTTTTTACGATCAACATTTCATTAGTTTCGATGCAAATTTCCTTCTTTCTTATACTCGTTTTCTCATTAACATCAATATTTCCTTGGTTTCGAAGCATAATTCCTTCATTTTGATTTTCATTTTCTCGTTACGATCAATATTACCTTCGTTTCGATTCATATTTCCTTCATTTTGATGCTTATTTTCTCGTTACGATCAACATTTCATTCGTTTTGATGCAGATTTCCTTCTTTTTGATGCTCGTTTTCTTGTTATGATCAATATTCCCTTCATTTCGATGAATATTTCCTTAATTTTAATGCTCATTTTCTCGTTACGATCAACATTTCCTTCATTTCGATGCATATTCTCTTTATTTTGATGCTACTTTTCTTGTTACGATCAATATTTCATTCGTTCCGATGCAGATTTCCTTCTTTTTGAGGCTCGTTTTATCATTATTATCAATGTTTCCTTTGTTTTGATGCATATTTAATTCATTTTGATGCTCATTTTCTCATTACGATCAACATTTCCTTCATTTCGATGCATATTTCCTTCATTTTAATGCTTATTTTCTCGTTACGATCAATATTTCCTTCGTTTCGATGTATATTTCCTTCATTTTGATGCTCCTTTTCTTGTTACGATCAACATTTCATTCGTTTTGATGTAGATTTCCCTCTTTTTTATGCTCATTTACTCATTATGATCAATGTTTCCTTTGTTTCGATGCATATTTCCTTCATTTTGATGCTCATTTTCTCTTTACGATAAATATTTTCTTCGTTTTAGATGCATATTTCCTTCATTTTAATGTACTTTTTCTAGTTACGATCAGCATTTCCTTCGTTTCAATGCATATTTACTTCATTTTGATGCTCATTTTCTTGTTACGATCAACATTACATTCGTTTTGATGCAGATTTTCTTCTTTTTGAGGCTCGTTTTCTCATTATTATCAATGTTTCCTTTGTTTCGATGCATATTTATTCATTTTGATGCCACTTTTCTTATTACGATCAACATTTCCTTCATTTCGATGCATATTTCCTTCATTTTAATGCTTATTTTCTCGTTACGATCAATATTTTCTTCGTTTCGATGTATATTTCCTTCATTTTGATGCTCCTTTTCTTGTTACGATCAACATTTCATTCGTTTTGATGTAGATTTCCCTCTTTTTGATGCTCATTTACTCATTATGATCAATGTTTCCTTTGTTTCGATGCATATTTTCTTCATTTTGATGCTCCTTTTCTCATTACGATCAATATTTCTTTCGTTTCGATGAATATTTCCTTCATTTTAATTCTCATTTTCTTATTACGATCAATATTTTCTTCGTTTCGATGCATATTTCTTTCATTTTGATGCTCCTTTTCTTGTTACGATCAACATTTCATTCGTTTCGATGCAGATTTGCTTCATTTTAATGCTCCTTTTCTTGTAACGATCAACATTTCATTCGTTTCGATGCAAATTTCCCATTTTTGATGCTCATTTTCTCGTTATGATCAATGTTTCCTTTGTTTCGATGCATATTTCCTTCATTTTGATGCTCATTTTCTCTTTACGATAAATATTTTCTTCGTTTTAGATGCATATTTCCTTCATTTTAATGTACTTTTTCTAGTTACGATCAGCATTTCCTTCGTTTCAATGCATATTTACTTCATTTTGATGCTCATTTTCTTGTTACGATCAACATTTCATTCGTTTTGATGCAGATTTTCTTCTTTTTGAGGCTCGTTTTCTCATTATTATCAATGTTTCCTTTGTTTCGATGCATATTTATTCATTTTGATGCCACTTTTCTCATTACGATCAGCATTTCCTTCATTTTGATGCTCCTTTTCTTGTTACGATCAACATTTCATTCATTTCGATGTAGATTTCCCTCTTTTTTATGCTCATTTTCTCGTTATGATCAATGTTTCCTTTGTTTCGATGCATATTTCCTTCATTTTGATGCTTCTTTTCTCATTACGATCAACATTTCCTTCATTTCGATGCATATTTCCTTCATTTTATTGCTAATTTTCTCAATACGATCAACATTTCCTTCATTTCGATGCATATTTCCTTTATTTTGATGATCATTTTCTCGTTACGATCAATATTTCCTTTGTTTCGATGCATATTTTCTTCGTTTTGATTCATATTTTCTCTTTACGATCAATATTACCTTCGTTTCTATGCATATTTCCCTCATTTTGATGCTCCTTTTCTCGTTACGATCAACATTTCCTTCGTTTCGATGCATATTTACTTCATTTTGATGCTTATTTTCTCGTTACGATCAATATTTCCTTTGTTTCGATGCATATTTCCTTAATTTTGATGCACTTTTTCTAGTTACGATCAGCATTTCCTTCGTTTCGATGCATATTTACTTCATTTTTATGCTCATTTTCTTGTTACGATCAACATTTACGTTTCGATGCAAATTTCCTGCTTTTTGAGGCTCGTTTTCTCATTATTATCAATGTTTCCTTTCTTTTGATGCATATTTCCTTCATTTTGATGCTCCTTTTCTCGTTACAATCAACATTTCCTTCGTTTCGACGTATATTTCCTTCATTTTGATGCTCATTTTCTCTTTACGATCAATATTTCCTTCGTTTCGATGAATATTTCCTTCATTTTGATGCTACTTTTCTTGTTACGATCAATATTTCATTCGTTTCGATGCAGAATTCCTTCTTTTTGATGCTCATTTTCTCGTTATGATCAATGTTTCCTTTGTTTCGATGCATATTTCCTTCTTTTTTATGCTCGTTTTCTCATTATGATCATGTTTCCTTTATTTTGATGTATATTTCCTTCATTTTGATGATCCTTTTCTCATTAAGATTAACATTTCCTTCGTTTCGATGAATATTTCCTTCATTTTAATTCTCATTTTCTCGATACGATCAACATTACGTTCGTTTCAATGCATATTTCCTTTATTTTGATGCTCCTTTTCTTGTTACGATCAACATTTCATTCGTTTCGATGCAGATTTCCTTCTTTCTTATACTCATTTTCTCATTACGATCAATATTTCCTTGGTTTCGATGCATATTTCCTTCGTTTTGATTCTCATTTTCTCGATACGATCAACATTCCTTTGTTTCGATGCATATTTCCTTCATTTTGATGCTCCTTTTCTTGTTACGATCAACATTTTATTCGTTTCTAAATGCAGATTTCCTTCTTTCTTATACTCGTTTTCTCATTAACATTAATATTTCCTTGGTTTCGATGCATATTTTCTTCTTTTTGATGCTCATTTTCTCATTATGATCATGTTTCTTTTATTTCGATGCATATTACCTTCATTTTGATGCTCCTTTTCTCATTACGATCAACATTCCCTTCGTTTCGATGAATATTTCCTTCATTTTAATTCTCATTTTCTCGATACGATCAACATTTCCTTCGTTTCGATGCATATTTCCTTCATTTTGATGCTCCTTTTCTTGTTACGATCAACATTTCATTCATTTCGATGCAGATTTCCTTCTTTCTTATACTCGTTTTCTCATCAACATCAATGTTTCCTTGGTTTCGATGCATATTTCTTAATTTTGATAATCATTTTCTAGTTACGATCAATATTACCTTCGTTTCGATTCATATTTTCTTCATTTTGATGCTCCTTTTCTCGTTATGATCAACATTTCATTCATTTCGATGCAGATTTCCTTCTATTTGTTGCTCGTTTTCTCATTATGATCAATATTTCCTTCATTTCGATGAATATTTCCTTAATTTTAATGCTCATTTTCTCGTTACGATCAATATTTTCTTCGTTTCGATGCATATTTCCTTTATTTTGATGCTACTTTTCTTGTTATGATCAACATTTCATTAGTTTCGATGCAGATTTCCTTCTTTATGAGGCTCGTTTTATCATTATTATCAATGTTTCCTTTGTTTTGATGCAAATTTAATTCATTTTGATGCTCCTTTTCTCATTACGATCAACATTTCCTTCGTTACGATGCATATTTCTTCATTTTAATGCTCATTTTCTCGTTACGATCAATATTTCCTTCGTTTCGACGCATATTTCCTTCATTTTGATGCTCCTTTTCTTGTCACGATCAACATTTCATTCGTTTTGATGAAGATTTCCCTCTTTTTGATGCTCATTTACTCGTTATGATCAATGTTTCCTTTGTTTCGATGCATATTTCCTTCATTTTGATGCTTCTTTTCTCAACACGATCAATATTTCCTTCTTTTCGATAAATATTTCCTTCATTTAAATTCTCATTTTGTCATTACGATCAACATTTTCTTCGTTTCGATGCATATTTCCTTCATTTTGATGCTCCTTTTCTTGTTACGATCAATATTTATTTCGTTTCGATGCAAATTTACTTCATTTTAATGCTTCTTTTCTTGTTACGATCAACATTTCATTCGTTTCGATGCGGATTTCCCTTTTTTTGATGCTCCTTTTCTTGTTACGATCAAGATTTCATTCGTTTCGATGCGGAATTCCCTTTTTTGATGCTCCTTTTCTTGTTACGATCAACATTTCATTCGTTTCGACGCAGATTTCTTTCATTTTGATGCTCGTTTTCTCATTAATGATCAATATTACCTTCGTTTCGATGCAGATTTCCCTCTTTTTGATGCTCATTTTCTCGTTATGATCAATGTTTCCTTTGTTTTGATGCATATTTCCTTCATTTTGATGCTCCTTTTCTCATTACGATCAACATTTCCTTCGTTTTGATGCATATTTCCTTCATTTTAATGCTCATTTTCTCATTATGACCAACATTTCCTTCGTTTCGACGCCTATTTCCTTTATTTTGATGCTCCTTTTCTCGTTACGATCAATATTCCTTTGTTTCGATGCATATTTCCTTTGTTTTGATTCTTATTTTCTCATTACGATCAATATTACCTTCGTTTCGATGTATATTTCCTTCATTTTGATGCTCCTTTTCTCGTTACGATCAACATTTTCTTCGTTTCGATGCATATTTCCTCCATTTTGATGCTCATTTTTTCGTTACGATCAATATTTCCTTTGTTTCGATGCATATTTCCTTCTTTTTGATGCACTTTTTCTAGTTGCGATCAGCATTTCCTTCGTTTCGATGCATATTTACTTCATTTTGATGCTCATTTTCTTTTTACGATCAACATTTCATTCGTTTCGATGCAAATTTCCTGCTTTTTGAGGTTCGTTTTCTCATTATTATCAATGTTTCCTTTCTTTCGATGCATATTTCCTTCATTTTGATGCTCATTTCCTCGTTAAGATCAACATTTCCTTCGTTTCGACGCATATTTCCTTCATTTTGATGCTGATTTTCTTGTTACGATCTATATTTCCTTTGTTTCGATGAATATTTCCTTCATTTTGATGCTCCTTTTCTTGTTACGATCAACATTTCATTCGTTTCGATGCAGATTTCCTTTATTTTGATGCCCTTTTTCTCATTACGATCAACATTTCCTTCGTTTCGATGAATATTTCCTTCATTTTAATTCTCACTTTCAAGATACGATTAACATTTCCTTCGTTTCGATGCATATTTCCTTCATTTTGATGCCACTTTTCTTGTTACGATCAACATTTCATTAGTTTCTATGCAGATTTCCTTCTTTCTTATACTCGTTTTCTAATTAACATCAATATTTCCTTGGTTTCGATGCATATTTTGTTCATTTTGATTTTAATTTTCTTGTTACGATCAATATTACCTTCGTTTCGATTCATATTTCCTTCATTTTGATGCTTCTTTTCCCGTTATGATCAACATTTCATTCCTTTCGATGCAGATTTCCTTCTTTTTGATGCTCGTTTTCTCGTTATGATCAATATTTCCTTCATTTCGATGAATATTTCCTTAATTTTAATGCTCATTTTCTCGTTACGGTCAACATTTCCTACGTTTCGATGCATATTTCCTTTATTTTGGTGCTACTTTTCTTGTTACGATCAACATTTCATTCGTTTCGATGCAGATTTCCTTCTTTTTGAGGCTCGTTTTATCATTATTATCAATGTTTCCTTTGTTTTGATGCATATTTAATTAATTTTGATGCTCATTTTCTCATTACGATCAACATTTCCTTCGTTTCGATGCATATTTCCTTCATTTTAATGCTCATTCTCTCGTTACGATCAATATTTCCTTCGTTTCGATGCATATTTCCTTCATTTTGATGCTCCTCTTCTTGTTACGATCAACATTTCATTCGTTTTGATGCAGGTTTCCATCTTTTTGATGCTCATTTACTCGTTATGATCAATGTTTACTTTGTTTCTATGCATATTTTCTTCATTTTGATGCTCCTTTTCTCATTACGATCAATATTTCCTTCGTTTCGATAAATATTTCCTTCATTTTAATTCTCATTTTCTCATTACGATCAACATTTTCTTAGTTTCGATGCACATTTCCTTCATTTTGATGCTCCTTTTCTTGTTACGATCAACATTTCATCCGTTTCGATGCAGATTTCCCTTTTTTGATGCTCATTTTCTCGTTATGATCAATGTTTCCTTTGTTTCGATGCATATTTCCTTCATTTTGATGTTCATTTTCTCATTATGATCAATATTTCCTTCATTTTCGATGCATATTTCATTCATTTTGATGCACTTTTTCTAGTTACTATCAGTATTTCCTTCATTTCGATGCATATTTACTTCATTTTGATGCTCCTTTTCTTGTTACGATCAACATTTCATTTATTTCGATGCAGATTTCCCTCTTTTTGATGCTCATTTTCTCGTTATGATCAATGTTTCCTTTGTTTCGATGCATATTTCCTTCATTTTGATGTTCCTTTTCTCATTATGATCAACATTTCCTTCATTTCGATGCATGTTTCCTTCATTTTAATGCCCATTTTCTCATTATGATCAACATTTCCTTCGTTTCGATGCATATTTCCTTTATTTTGATGCTCCTTTTCTCGTTACGATCAATATTTCCTTTGTTTCGATGCATATTTCCTACGTTTTGATTCGTATTTTCTCGTTACGATCAATATTACTTTCATTTCGATGCATATTTCCTTCATTTTGATGCTCCTTTTCTCGTTACGATCAACATTTCCTTCTTTTCAATGCATATTTCCTTCATTTTAATGCTCATTTTCTCGTAACGATCAACATTTTCTTTGTTTCGATGCATATTTCCTTCATTTTGATGCACTTTTTCGAGTTACGATCACATTTCCTTCGTTTCGATGCATATTTACTTCATTTTAATGCTCACTTTCTTGTTATGATCAACATTTCATTCGTTTCGATGCAAATTTCCTGCTTTTTGAGGCTCGCTTTCTCATTATTATCAATGTATCCTTCATTTTGATGCTCATTTTCTCGTTACGATCAACATTTCCTTCGTTTCGTTGCATATTTCCTTCATTTTGATGTTGATTTTCTCGTTACGATCAATATTTCCTTCGTTTCGATGAATATTTCCTTCATGTTCCTTTTCTTGTTACGGTTAACATTTCATTCGTTTCGATGCAGATTTCCTTCTTTTTAATGCTCGTTTTCTCGTTATGATCAATGTTTCCTTTGTTTCGATGCATATTTCCTTCTTTTTGATGCTTGTTTTCTCATTATGATCATGTTTCTTTTATTTTGATGCATATTTCCTTCATTTTGATGCTCCTTTTCTCACTACGATCAACATTTCCTTCGTTTAGATGAATATTTCCTTTGTTTCGATGCATATTTCCTTCGTTTTGATTCTCATTTTCTCGATACGATCAATATTCCTTCATTTCGATGCATATTTCCTTCATTTTGATGCTCCTTTTCTTGTTACGATCAACATTTTATTTATTTTAAATGCAGATTTCCTTCTTTCTTATACTTGTTTTCTCATTAACATCAGTATTTCCTTGGTTTCGATGCATATTTCCTTCTTTTTGATGCTCGTTTTCTCATTATGATCATGTTTCCTTTATTTCGATGCATATTTCCTTCATTTTGATGCTCCTTTTCTCATTACGATCAACATTTCCTTCGTTTCGATGAATATTTCCTTCATTTTAATTCTCATTTCTCGATACGATCAACATTTCCTTCATTTCGATGCATATTTCCTTCATTTTGATACTCCTTTTCTTGTTACGATCAACATTTCATTCGTTTCGATGCAGATTTCCTTCTTTCTTATACTCGTTTTCGCATTAACATCAATATTTCCTTGGTTTCGATGCAGATTTCCTTCTTTTTGATTCTCGTTTTCTCGTTATGATCAATATTTCCTTCGTTTCGATGCATATTTCCTTCATTTTAATGCTTATTTTCTCGTTACGATCAATAATTCCTTCGTTTTGATGCATATTTCCTTTATTTTGATGCTCCTTTTCTCTTACGATCAATATTTCCTATGTTTCGATGCATATTTCCTTCGTTTTGATTCTTATTTTCATGTTACGATGAATATGACCTTCGTTTCGATGCATATTTCCTTCATTTTGATGCTCCTTTTTCTCGTTACGATCAACATTTCCTTCGTTTCGTTGCATATATCCTTCATTTTAATGCTCATTTTCTCATTACGATCAACATTTCTTTCGTTTCGATGCATATTTCCTTTATTTTGATGCTCCTTTTCTTATTACGATCATCATTTCCTTCATTTCGATGCATATTTACTTCATTTTGATGCTTATTTTCTTGTTACGATAAACATTTCATTTGTTTCGATGCAAATTTCCTGCTTTTTGAGGCTCGTTTTCTCATTATTATCAATGTTACCTTTCTTTCGATGCATAATTCATTCATTTTGATGCTCCTTTTCTCATTACGATCAATATTTCCTTCGTTTCAATGCATATTTCCTCCATTTTAATGCTCATTTTCTCGTTACGATCAATATTTCCTTCATTTAGATGCACATTTCCATTATTTTGATCCTACTTTTCTTGTTACGATCAACATTTCATTCGTTTCGATGCAGATTTCCCTCTTTTTGATGCTCATTTTCTCGTTATGATCAATGTTTCCTTTATTTCGATGCATATTTCCTTCATTTTGATGCTCCTTTTCTAATTACGATCAATATTTCCTTCGTTTCGAGGCATATTTCCTTCATTTTAATGCTCATTTTCTCAATACGATCAACATTTCCTTTGTTTCGATGCATATTTACTTCATTTTGATGCATTTTTTCTCGTTACGATCAGCATTTCCTTCTTTTCAATGCATATTTACTCATTTTATGGGCATTTTCTTTTTACGATCAACATTTCATTCGTTTCGATGCAGATTTCCATATTTTTTGTGCTCGTTTTCTCGTTATGATCAATATTTCCATTGTTTCGATGCATATTTCCTTCATTTTGATGCTCCATTTCTCGTTACGATCAACATTTCCTTCGTTTCGATGCATATTTCCTTCATTTTGATGCTCATTTTCTTGTTACGATCAACATTTCATTAGTTTCGATGCAGATTTCCTTCTTTTTATGCTCGTTTTCTCGTTATGATCAATATTTCCTTTGTTTCAATGCATATTTCTTTCGTTAAGATTCTCATTTTTTCGTTATGATCAATATTACCTTCATTTCGATGCATATTTCCTTCATTTTGATGCTCCTTTTCTCGTTACGATCAACATTTCCTTTGTTTCGATGCATATTTCCTTCATTTTGATGCTCATTTTCTCGTTACGATCAATATTTACTTTGTTTCGATGCATATTTACTTCATTTTGATGCAGTTTTACTAGTTACGATCAATAATTCCTTCATTTTGATGCATATTTCTTCATTTTGATGCTCATTTTCTTTTTATGATCAACATTTCATTCGTTTCGATGCAGATTTCCTTCTTTTCGAGGCTAATTTTCTCATTATTATCAATGTTTCCTTTGTTTCGATGCAGATTTCCTTCGTTTTGATGCATATTTCCTTCATTTAAATGCTCATTTTCTCGTTACGATCAATATTTCCTTCGTTTTGATGCAAATTTCCTTAATGTTGATGCTCCTTTTCTAGTTTCGATCAACATTTCATTCGTTTCGATGCAGATCTCCCTCCTTTTGATGCTAATTTTCTCGTTATGATCAATGTTTCCTTTGTTTCGATGCATATTTCCTTCTTTTTGATGCTCATATTCTTGTTACGATCAATATTTCCTTCGTTTCGATGCATATTTACTTCATTTTGATGCTCCTTTTATTGTTACGGTCAACATTTCATTCGTTTCGACGCAGATTTCCTTCTTTTTGATGCTCGTTTTCTCGTTGCGATCAATATTTCCTTTGTTTCGATGCATATTTCCTTCGTTTTGATTCTTATTTTCTTGTTACGATCAATATGACCTTCGCTTCGATGCATATTTCCTTCATTTTGATGCTCTTTTTCTTTACGATCAATATTTCCTTCGTTTCAATGAATATTTCCATCATTTTGATGCTCATTTTCTCGTTACGATCAATATTTCCTTTGTTTCGATGCATATTTCCTTAATTTTGATGCACTTTTTCTAGTTACGAACAGCATTTCCTTTGTTTCGATGCATATTTACTTCATTTTGATGCTCATTTTATTGTTACGATCAACATTTCATTGGTTTCGATGCAGATTTCCTGCTTTTTTAGGCTCGTTTTCTCATTATTATCAATGTTTCCCTTCTTTCGATGCATATTTCATTCATTTTGATGCTCCTTTTCTATTTACGATCAACATTTCCTTCATTTCGATGCATATTTCCTTCATTTTAACGCTCAATTTCTCGTTACGATCAATATTTCCTTCGTTTCGATGCATATTTCCTTCGTTTTGATGCTCTTTTTCTTGTTACGATCAAAATTTCATTCGTTTTGATGCAGATTTCCCTCTTTTTGATGCTCATTTACTTGTTATGATCAATGTTTCCTTTGTTTCGATGCATATTTACTTCATTTTGTTGCATTTTTTCTCGTTACGATCATCATTTCCTTCTTTTCGATGCATACTTACTCATTTTGATGCTACTTTTCTTTTTACGATCAACATTTCATTAGTTTCGATGAAGATTTCCTTATTTTTTATGCTCGTTTTCTCGTTATGATCAATATTTCCTTTATTTCGATGCATATTTCCTTCGTTTTTATGCTCCTTTTCTCGTTACAATTTATATTTCATTCGTTTCGATGAATATTTTCTAAATTTTGATGCTCCTTTTCTTGTTAAGATCAACATTTCATTCATTTCGATGCAGATTACCTTCTTTTTGATGCTCGTTTTCTCGTTATGATCAACGTTTCCTTTGTTTCAATGCATATTTCCTTCTTTTTGATGCTCCTTTTCTCATTACGATCATGTCTCCTTCGTTTCGATGAATATTTCCTTCATTTTAATTCTTATTTTCTCATTACGATCAACATTTCCTTCGTTTCGATGAATATTTCCTTCATTTTAATTCTTATTTTCTCGATCGATCAACATTTCCTTCATTTCGATGCATATTTCCTTCATTTTGATGCTCGTTTTCTTGTTAAGATCAACATTTCATTCGTTTCGATGCAGATTTCCTTCTTTCTTATACTCATTTTCTCGTTACGATCAATATTTCCTTGGGTTCAATGCATATTTCCATAGTTTTGATTCTCATTTTCTCGTTACTATCAATATTACCTTAGTTTCGATTCATATTTCCTTCATTTTTATGCTCCTTTTCTCGTTACGATCAACATTTCATTCGTTTCGATGCAGATTTCCTTCTTTTTGATGCTCGTTTTCTCGTTATGATTAATATTTCCTTCGTTTCGATGAATATTTCCTCAATTTCAATGCTCATTTTCTCGTTACGATCAATATTTCCTTCGTTTCGATGCATATTTCCTTTATTTTGATGCTACTTTTCTTGTTACGATCAATATTTCATTCGTTTCGATGCAGATTTCTTTCTTTTTGATGCTCGTTTTCTCGTTATGATCAATATTTCCTTTGTTTTGATTCATATTTTCTTCGTTTTGATGCTCATTTTCTCATTACGATCAGCATTTCCTTCGTTTCGATGAATATTTCCTTCATTTTGATGCTACTTTTCACGTTATGATCAATATTTCCTTCATTTCGATGCATATTTCCTTCATTTTTATGCTCCTTTTCTCGTTACTATCAACATTTCCTTCGTTTCGACGCATATTTCCTTCATTTTGACGTTCATATTCTCGTTACGATCAATATTTCCTTCGTTTTGATACATATTTACTTCATTTTGATGCTCCATTTCTTGTTACGATCAATATTTCATTCATTTCGATGCAGATTTCCTTCTTTTTGATGCATATTTTCTCGTTACGATCAATAATTTCTTTGTTTCGATGCATATTTCCTTTATTTTAAATCTTATTTTCTCGTTACGATCAATATTACCTTCATTTCGATGCATATCTCCTTCATTTTGATGCTCCTTTTCTCGTTACAATCAACATTTCCTTCATTTTGATGCATATTTCCCTCATTTTGATGCTCATTTTCTCGTTACGATCAATATTTCCTCTGTTTTGATGCATATTTCCTTCATTTTGACGCATTTTTTCTAGTTACGATCAACATTTCCTTCATTTCAATGCATATTTACTTCATTTTGATGTTCATTTTCTTGTTACGATCAACATTTCATTCGTTTGGATGTAGATTTCCCTCTTTTTGATGCTCATTTCTCGTTATGATCAATGTTTCCTTTGTTTCGATGCATATTTAATTCGTTTTGATGCTCCTTTTCTTGTTACGATCAACATTTCATTCGTTTTGATGTAGATTTCCTTTTTTTTTATACTCGTTTTCTCGTTACGATCAATATTTCCTTTGTTTCGATGCATATTTCCTTTGTTTTGATTCTTATTTTCTCATTACGATTAATATTACATTCGTTTCGATGCATATTTCCTTCATTTTGACGCTCCTTTTCTCGTTACGATCAACATCTCCTTGTTTTGATGCATATTTCCCTCATTTTGATGCTCATTTTCTCGTTACGATCAATATTTCTTTCGTTTTGATGCATATTTCCTTCATTTTGATGCACTTTTTCTAGTTAAGATCAGCATTTCCTTCATTTCGATGCATATTTCCTTCATTTTGATGATCATTTTCTTGTTATGATCAACATTTCATTCGTTTCGATGCAGATTTCCTTCTTTTTGAGGTTCGTTTTCTCATTATTATCAATGTTTCCTTTGGTTCGATGCATATTTCATTCATTTTGATGTTCTTTTTCTAGTTAAGATCAATATTTCCTTCGTTTTGATGCATATTGCCTTCATTTAAAGCTCATTTTCTCGTTACGATCAATATTTCCTTCGTTTTGATGCATATTTCCTTAATTTTGATGCTCCTTTTCTTGTTTCAATCAACATTTCATTCGTTTCTATAATATCTTAGCTCAACTAGATTTTTTTAGAAAACCCAAACTTATTTATTTATTTATTTTGTGGCCCAAAGTTTCAGCCCACTTAAATGGCCTGATATATAATTATTAAGGCTAAAGTTAAAAAAAAGAGAGAAGAACGGGAGAAGAAAAACAAAAGAGGGGAAATAAGAGAGTGAAGAGGAGAAACCCTTGTTGATCAAATTCTCCCTTACAACCCTCATCCTAGGTGGTTTCTAAGTTGTTTTGAGGTAAGTGATGTGTGAATTAAGCTTTCTCCTTCCATGGTTTTGTAATTTGTGGTGTTTTTTTTTTGGTATGTGGGTAATTCACAGACTGTTTGAAGTGATTTTGACATAGCTATTGCCATCAAAAGTTAGCAAACTTAATTTCTGAACATAGCTGAACTCGTTAGCTTTCCGTAGCCACTTGAAACGCCTCAATCCGATTATTCTACAATTAGTTATGATTTTTCACGTAAACTGCCGCTAGCTAGAAAATTTCAGAATTTTTAGGTCGAATTCAAATTTATTTTCTATCGTTTCGTTTAGTTAACATATTGAAACGGGTTATGTGGGATTTGGAACTGATGTTAAGGAGTTACATGCCATTTTTATTTAATATCGACTCGTTCGAACTCGATTAGGATTTATTTTTAGTAATGAAAGGTGATGTTACCGCTAATAGTTAGTTATATTTGATTTGTCTTTAATTGCTCATCTCCTTTCTAGGTAAAGAACCATCGATGAAGGGCAAGGGACTGACTTCAGATTCCGGAGAGAGTTAGTCACTTCCTTGTGAGTTGATAATTCGGGAACGCCTTCTCTTGTGGGAAGTGTGGACCCTCGATAAATGTGCATTTATTTTAATTTTAGTTAATTGATAAGAAAATTATTTGGTATTGTGTTATGTGGTAAAGAGACTGATTGGCTCGATTGCTCTGGTTAGAGTCCTGTTAGCCATTATATGAGTATTAATGATTTTAACTTATGTTGAAGAGCCTTGCCGGCTCGATATCTGATAGCATTTATTGTGAATTATTTGAGAATTGATTTCTGGTTATTCTTGTGTGCCAATTAAGACTCTAACTTGAGTCGTTATTCATCTTATGATGCATATGCATATGTATGCCTGGTACCAAGGTTAAGTAGCCCGAATTGGTCATGGTTTGGGTGAGTTGGAGCGACATTGATTAAGTAGCCCGAATTGTCGCGGTTCGAGTGAGTTAGAGTGACAACCAAGTTTCCCGTTGCTTGGCAAACCCGGCTGAGTTAGATCTAACGGGGCACCTTTCCATTTGCCAAATACTGATACTCTTGAGGGTGATCGTTAGATAGATCAGTCTATTATAGGCTCAGTCAACGTCACCGGTGTGGGACATACATGTCATATATATTTATATGTTTGATCATTTCAAGTATTCACGTCGATATTGAATTGTGAACTTTAACACTTGGCGTGTTGAGAAAGAATATTAATGTGCATTTTATCTAGAGTAACGGTGACGGGCTTGGACTGTCTCTCGACGGAGAGCTCAGTTCGAGGAGGATATTAACTACCCATGCGTCTTTTATGTGATAACATGTTGTTTGAACTAATTGTGTTATTCGTAAATGTGCACTAAGGTTTTTATTTTCATTAATATGTACACTGAGTGAGAAATTGTTATTGTGGGACGAAATGTTGGATTTTATATTATGAACCGCGAGTGGGAATACATGCTTCGTATAAGGTTCGGGGTGACCGGCTTATCACCTCACTGAGCTAGTGGTTTTGCTCACCCCCATCATTCTTTCCTTTTCAGGCTGTTGATATCCTTTTGGTTGGAGGTTTGCCTATCGTTTGCTCGTCATCCAATCAGTGTTTTGGTTACTTTCCCTTTTATGTAAATTGACGAATTCATTGGCGAGATTGTATAGTTTATATTTGGTGAACCCCTTGATGTTCTTTTTGGTACTTTCGCGATGTTATATCATTCATGTATATTTTCTTTAAACTAAGTTACATCGTTGTATTTTATATATTTATAATTCCTTATGATACTTTATGAGATGATTTCCTTGGGTTGTACCCGTTGTTATCAGTTGTTCAGTTCTACAGGTACTTGATACCAAGCCTTACGTTTTCTATAAACTTTGTGGAGTGGAGTGCACCCATTCCACGAAATTTATGGTTAACGTGGCGATTGTCGCGTTCTATCTAGGGTCGGGGCGTGACAACTTTCTTGGTATCAGAGCCTGGTTTTTTGATTCTCATTCTTTTTGAGTCGAGCCAATGGGTCCAACTTTATTTCTATGTCATCCTAAGGTATCGTATTGCCTTGATGTTGACCTTGCATTTTCTTTCCTTTCTTCCTTTCAGTCATTATGGCACCTCCAGTTCGTCGTCGAGGTCAAGGACACGCTCCTCGTGATCCTCCGAGTCCTCTACTCTCTTCTGTTCCTCGTGGACCTCGAGGACACGTTTCTTCTGATCATGCTGTTACTCCGACGGTTATGGACCCTATCAATTCTGATCATAGGGTGCCGGTTTCCCAGGTAGAGCAACCACGGGCCCAGTTGCGGGTTGAGTACATGATGGCACCGGAACAGTACCAATTGTATTATGATCATATTCGAATACATGGTGTTCCACCACCTACAATGGCTCATACGACTACGACTGTCACTGAAGAGGTTCTTCGTGCTAATGAACTGATTTGACCTACAACCAATGTACCAGTTTTTACTCCAGAAATGGCTTTAGGAGGTTCTACTTCTCGAGGTGCACTTTTTATACCTGATTTGGTGAAAGCAGTTGAAAACATGGGGACTTCAAAATTTGACGGTGCAAAAGATGCTTCTAAAGCGGGGGCATGGTTAAAGGAGATTACAGAGACCTTTGACACCATGATGATTGAAGAATGTTATCGTGTGGTCATTGCGACCAAGCTGTTAGGCCCAGATGCACGACGATGGTGGAAGAATCTAAAAGAGACATCTTCGGTTACTATTACGTGAGCAATCTTTGTGGAACGATTCAAAGATCGATACTTCTCTCATTACATCAAGGATCAGAAGAGAAAGGAGTTCTTCAACCTCTTTCAAGGCATTATGTCGGTCGTGGAGTACGAAAGTAAATTTCTAGAATTGCGAGAATTCGCTCCTAAGTCATACACGACGAGAGACTTATGCAAGAGATTTGAAGATGGTCTTAATTTAAATATTCGAGATCCCATCAAGTCTGGAGACAAGTACGAGAGTCTTGATGATCTCGTAGAAGAAGCCCTGTGGGTAGAAGGTTTAGTTCAGGCGAGACATAAGCTTGTAAAACGATCTCAAAAGAAAAGGCAAGGGAGCGCATTTCCAGGAAATGCATCGAAGGTGTATACGGGTGTGGGATCTTCGCGTGGCGCACCAAGTTCGGTATCTATTAGTCTTTCTCAAACTCGTGAGCAGTTTAGTAGAGGCGGGAGCAATGTCTCGGGATCGGTTGGTGAAATCGCAAGTGCCAGAATTGCTTAAAATATCACGACGGCCCCTGTAAGGCTCCTCAAGTATGTTTTCAGTGTCGACAGCAGGGGCATATGCGAAGTTCTTGTCCTCAGCTTATGGGAGCGAGCAGTCAGGGTTCTGGTTAGCTTCGTGGTAAACTAACATATTCTACACCCAAAGATACTCGATCTTCAGCTACCAGAGTGCCCGATGCCTCAAGCAGCCCTTGTACTCAATCACATATGCAAGGAAGGAAGCAAACTAGAGTATTTCATATTTCCCAGGAAGAGGCTCGCTCAGATCCGAAGGTTGTGACAGGTAATTTATAATCTGAGTATTTTCACATGCTAGATCTAACCCCGCCTTGTTATGCCACTTGATTACGAATAAAACATTTGTAAGAAATTATATCTTTTCGAATTTTTAAATCACAATCTCACCTAATATTGCTTCTTTAGGCCATGTGTTTGTGGGAGACCATCAGGTCTACGCTTTATTTGACCCAGGTTCTGATAGTCTTATATCCGGGATGATCTTACTGCGATCTTAGATTATCCTATCTCTCATTTTTCACCTGGAATCAACGTTCATACCCCTCTTGGAGAGCATCTAATTCGTGATTCGGTATTCCTTGGTTGTCCATTGAAAATCAAAGATGTCATTCTAGAGGCTGAATTGATACCATTGCCTTTGATTGATCTTGATGTTATTCTTGGCATGGATTGACTTTCTTCTCATCATGCAATTATCGACAGCCACGAGAAACTTGTTATTTTTAGTAGACCAGGATTCTCAGAACTTGTTTTTGAAGGTAAACTTCAAACGAGATCCCTCTCTTTTATTTCAATGTTGACTGCACATAAATTAATGCGTAAGGGTTGTGAGGCATTCTTGGCATTTGTCATCGATACTTCTCTTTCTGAAACTAAACTAGATGACATCCCTATCGTGAATGAATTTCCTGATGTCTTTCCCGAAGACTTACCAGGACAACCTCCGAATCGAGAGATTGATTTTTCCATTGACGTATCACACCTATATCAATTACTCCATATCGAATGTCGCCTGCTGAGCTCAAGGAACTCCAAACACAACTTGGGGAATTATTGGAGAAGGGGTTCATATGAACTAGCACATCTCCGTGGGGTGCTCCAGTTCTTTTTGTCAAGAAGAAAGATGGATCACTTCGCCTATGTGTCGACTACCGTCAATTGAACAAGGTGACAATTAAGAACAAATATCCTCTTCCAAGAATCTATGATCTGTTTGATCAATTGCAAGGAGCAACTTTGTTCTCAAAAATTGATTTGCGATCCGGTTATCACCAACTCAAGATTAGGGAATCTGATATCCCTAAGTCTGCTTTTCGAACCAGATACGGTCATTTTGAATTCTGTGTTATGCCTTTTGGACTCACAAATGCTCCTGCAGCTTTTATGGATATTATGAATCGGGTCTTTCGGCCGTACTTAGATAAGTTTGTCATCATCTTCATTAATGACATTCTTATTTATTCTAAATCGGACGACGATCATTCTCATCATCTAAGAATTGCTCTGAACATTCTCAGAGAAAATCAGCTTTATGCTAAATTCTCGAAGTGTGAATTTTGGCTTCGTGAGGTAAGCTTTTTGGGTCATTACATTTCTAAAGAAGGAATCTACGTCGATCCAGTGAAGATTCAAGTTATACTAGATTGGGAGCGTCCAAAGAACGTGACAGAGATTCGTAGTTTTATGGGATTAGCTGGATATTATCGACGGTTTTTCAAAGACTTTTCGTTATTGGCTTCATCTTTGACTAAATTGACTCGGAAAGGGGTAAAATTTTAATGGAATGAAGAATGCGAGGAAGCATTTCAAGAATTGAAAAGATGACTCGTTTCAGCTCCTATTCTTGCTTTGCCAGACCCAACTATTGGAGAATTTACCATTTATAGTGACGCCTTGAGACAAGGATTAGGATGCGTTCTCATGCAAGAAGGAAAGGTTATTGCCTACGCTTCAAGGAAATTGAAGAAGAACGAAGAAAATTATCCTACACATGATTTAGAGTTGGCTGCAATCGTCTTTGCGTTGAAGATCTGGAGGCACTATCTGTACGGTGCAACTTGTCGGGTTTTCACTGAACACAGGAGCTTAAAGTATATCACTACGCAAAAGGAGCTCAACCTTAGGCAAAGGCGATGGATGGAGTTGATTAGTGACTATGACTTAGTCATCGATTATCATCCTGGCAAGGCGAACGTTGTTGCAGATGCTCTGAGTAGAAAGTCTTCTACCTCACTTGTGTGCGGCTAACAAAGCGTGATCAGCCTTCTATATTGTACGATGCCAGTCAGCTTGCGGATGTAGATAATCGACCGATGCTGAACCCGCTTCGATTCAATCTTTTTATTTTCCTATGTTGGAGTAATTTAAATCTTTACACATATCACTCGATTGTGAAGAGTCTAATGATTCTGCCTTAATCTCCAAATTCGAGGTTAGACCTACCTTGTTCGAGCAAATTCGAGAAAGACATTCACACGATGTTCATTTACAACAGAAGATGGTGAAGCTAAATCAAGGAAAAGAAATAGAATTTCAAATTCGGGATGATGGACTTCTTACTTTTAAAAATCGTGTTTGTGTTCCATCAGAACTTTATGTTCGTAGAGCTATTCTTGAGGAAGCCCATTCTTCAGCCTATGCTATGCATCCTGGTAGTACCAAAATGTAAAGAACACTTCGGGAGCATTATTGGTGGCCAGGTATGAAACGGGACATTGCTGAATTTGTATCAAAGTGCTTATCATGCCAACAGATTAAAGCAGAACACAAAAAACCAGCCGGCATGCTTCAACCACTACCTATTCCTGAGTGGAAATGGGAAAACATCACAATGGATTTTGTTTCGGGTTTACCTCGAACCCAAAAGGGTCATGACTCAATTTGGGTCATTGTCGATCGTCTGACGAAATCAGCACATTTCCTTCCAGTGCATACCAACGAATCTTTAGAAAAACTTGCTAAGTTATATGTCGATGAGATCGTGAGATTGCACAGAGTACCAATGTCAATCATATCTGACCGTGATCCAAGATTCACTTCCCGTTTTTGGCCTAGTCTGCAGAAAGCGCTAGGTACAAAATTACTATTCAGTACCTCGTTTCATCCACAGACTGATGGACAGTCAGAGAGAACTATACATACACTAGAAGACATGCTACGTGCAGTGGTGTTGAATTTGGGAGGTAGCTGAGATAAGTACGTGACTTTGGTGGAGTTAGCTTATAACAACAATTATCATTCAAGCATTGGAATGCCCCCGTACGAAGCTCTATATGGCTGAAAGTGTTGAACACCGCTCTTTTAGGATGAGGTTGGCGAGAGACAAATCGAACAAGTAGAGCTTATCGAAGATGCGAAGGCAAAAATACAACTTATTCGAGACAGACTTAAGGCAGCGCAAGATTGACAGAAAAGCTACGCAGATAATAGGAGGCGCGATTTGGAGTTTAATGAAGGAGACAAAGTTTTTCTGAAAGTTTCTCCATGGAAGGGCGTGTTGCGATTCCGCCGTCGAGGAAAGTTGAGTCCAAGGTATATTGGCCCGTTTACGATCGTGCAAAAGATTGGTCGTGTCGCGTATCGAATTGAGTTACCATCGGAATTGTCGAAGATTCATGATGTCTTCCATGTCTCTATGCTTAGAAAATATGAACCTGATCCTTCGCACGTGCTCAAATATCCCCCAGTTGTATTAAAGGAAAATCTATCGTACGAAGTACAACCTGTTCAAATTGTATATCGCCGAGAGAAAATGCTTCGTAACAAATCCATTCCTATGGTGAGAGTTTTATGGAGAAGTGATCAAATTGAAGAAGAAACATGGGAACCAGAGTCAGTCATGCGTTAACACCATCCAAATCTCTTTTTATCTCTAGGTACGTTTATGTTTCGAGGACGAAACTTTTTAGAGGAGGGGATACTTTATATTATCTTAGCTCAACTAGATTTTTTAAGAAAGCCCAAAACCTATTTATTTATTTTTATGGCCCAAAAGACAAGCCCTATCTTAGCCCAACTAGATTTTTTTTAGAAAGCCCAAACTTATTTATTTATTTATTTTGTGGCCCAAAGTTTCAGCCCACTTAAATGGCCTGATATATAATCATTAAGACTAAAGTTAAAAAAAAAAAAAGAGAAGAAGGGGAGAAGAAAAACAAAAGAGGGAAAAGAAGAGAGTGAAGAGGAGAAACTCTTGTTGATCAAATTCTCCCTTACAACCCTCATCGTAGGTGGTTTCTAAGTTGTTTTCAGGTAAGTGGTGTGTGAATTAAGCTTCCTTCTTCCATGATTTTGTAATTTTGTGGGATTTTTCTATTTGGTATGTGGGTAATTCGCAGACTGTTCGAACTGATTTTGACATAGCTATTGCCCTCGAAAGATTGCAATTTAATTTCTGTACGTAGCTGAACTCGTTAGCATTCCGTAGCCACTTAAAACGTCTCAATCCGATTATTCTACAATTAGTTATGATTTTTCTTGTAAACTGCCGCTAGCTGGAAAATTTCAGAATTTTTATGTCGAATTCAAACTTATTTTCTATCGTTTCGTTTAGTTAATGTATTGAAACGGGTTATGTGGGATTGGGAACTAATGTTGGGATTGGGAACTGATGTTAAGGAGTTACATGCCATTTTTATTTAATATCGACTCGTTCGAACTCGATTAGGATTTGTTTTTAGCAATGAAAGGGATGTTACCGCTAATAGTTAGTTATATTTGATTTGTCTTTAATTGCTCATCTCCTTTCTAGGTAAAGAACCATCGACGAAGGGCAAGGGACCGACTTCAGATTCTGGAGAGAGTTAATCACTTCCTTGTGAGTTGATAATTCGGGAACGCCTTCTCTTGTGGGAA
This sequence comes from Pogostemon cablin, assembly GCA_023678885.1. Classification (NCBI taxonomy): domain Eukaryota; kingdom Viridiplantae; phylum Streptophyta; class Magnoliopsida; order Lamiales; family Lamiaceae; genus Pogostemon; species Pogostemon cablin. Next base: position 2,745,256 of record CM043004.1, on the reverse strand, counting down.
GTGTGGACCCTCGATAAATGTGCATTTATTTTAGTTTTAGTTAATTGATAAGAAAATTATTTGGTATTGTGTTATGTTGTAAAAAGTCTGATTGTCTCGATTGCTCTGGTTAGAGTCCTGTTAGCCATTTTATGAGTATTATTGATTTTATCTTATGTTGAAGAGCCTTGCCGGCTCGATATCTGATAGCATTTATTGTGAATTATTTGAGAATTGATTTCTGGTTATTCTTGACTCTAACTTGAGTCGTTATTCACATTATGATGCATATGCATATGCATATGTATGCCTGGTACCAAGGTTAAGTAGCCCGAATTGGTCACAAGTAGCCCGAATTATCATGGTTCGGGTGAGTTAGAGTGACAACCAAGTTGCCCGTTGCTTGACAAACCTGGGTGAGTTAGATCTAACGGGGCACCTGTCCATTTGCCAAATACTGATACTCTGAAGGGTGATCGTTAGATGGATCAGTCTATTATAGGCTCAGTCAACGTCACTGGTGTCGGACATGCATGTCATATATGTTTATATGTTTGATCATTTCACGTATTCACGTCGATATTGAATGGTGAACTTTAGCACTTGGCGTGTTGAGAAAGAATATTAATGTGCATTTTATCTAGAGTAACGGTGACGTGCTTGGACTGTCTCTCGACGGAGAGCACAGTTCGAGGAGGATATTGATTACCCACGCGTCTTTTATGTGATAACATGTTGTTTGAACTAATTGTGTTATTCGTAAATGTGCAATAAGGTTTTTATTTTCATTAATATGTATACTGAGCGAGAAATAGTTATTGTGGGATGAAATGTTGGATTTTATGTTATGAACCGCGAGTGGGAATACATGCTTCGTATAAGGGTCGGGGTGACCGGCTTATCACCTCACTGAGCTAGTGGTTTTGCTCACCCCCATCATTCTTTCCTTTTCAGGCTGTTGATATCGTTTTGGTTGGAGGTTTGCCTATCGTTTGCTCGTTTTTGTAAATTCTTGTTGATACTTTATGAGATGATGTCATCGGGTTGTACCCGTTGTTATCAGTTGTTCAGTTCTACAGGTACTTGATAGCAAGCCTTACGTTTTCTATAAATTTTGTGGAGTGGAGTGCACCTCTTCCGCAAAATTTATGGTTAACGTGGCGGTTGTCGCGTTCTGTCTGGGGTCGGGGCGTGACAACTTTAAATTTTTAGTGACACTATGGTGTAAGCTTCCTAGCATTTTGATACTTTGAAAATATGTTCTCTAACTATATTCTCATGTGTGAGAACTAATTTAGTCATAAAAATGGCAAGAAATTGCTCACTTTAAGTAGTTTTAGACTTGGCTCACAGAATAGAATCAGCTCTGCACTTTGACTTTTTAGTTACTCTATTATGCAAGCTTCTAGAATTTTTATACTCTGCAAACATGTTTTCCAACATCATTCTCATGTCTAATAACTAATTTGACTATAAAAAAAGTAAGAAAACGGCTCATAGAGTAGAATCAACTCTGAACTGTCTTTTTAGTGAGTCTATGGTGCAAGTTTTCTAGCATTTTTAAACTCTGAAAACATGTTCTCGAACTATATTCTCATGTTTAATAACTAATTTGACCATAAAAATGGCAAGAAAATGCTCATTTCAAGGAGTTCTTGACCTGGCTCACGGAGTAGAATCAGCTCTACATTATGAGTTTTTGGTGACTCTATGGTGAAAGCTTTATAGCAGTTATATGCTCTAAAAACATGTTATCCAAATATAATAGCAAGTCTAATAACTAATTTGGCCATAAAAATGAAAAGAAAATGCTCGCTTCAAGGATTTGTTGACCTAGCTCACAGAGTAGAATCAACTCTTCACTTTGACTTTTTAGCAACTCTATGGTGCAATCTTCCAAGCATTTTTATACTCTAAAAACTTGTTCTCAAACTATATTCGTATGTCTAATAACTAATTTGACCATAAAAATGGCTAGAAAATGCTCATTTCAATGAGTTCTTGACCTGCCTCACGGAGTTGAATCAACTCTGCACTTTAACTTTTTAGTGACTCTATGGTGAAAGCTTACTAGCCTTTTTTTACTATTAAATCATATCCTCCAACTATATTCTCATGTCTCATAACTAATTTGACCATAAAAATGGCAAGAAAATGCTCACTTCAATGAGTTCTTGACATGGTTCACAAAGAAGAATCAGCTCTGCACTGTGAGTTTTTTATGATTCTATGGAACAAGATTCATAGTAGTTATATACACTAAAATATGTTATCCAATAATATTAGCAAGTCTAATAACTAATTTATCCATAAAAAAGGAAATAAAAATCTCACTTTAAGGACTTCTGGCTGAAGGAGTAGAATAAGCTCTGCACTTTGACTTTTTAGAGTCTCTATAGCGCATGTTTCCTAGCATTTTGATACTCTGAAAATGTTTTCTTCAACAAAATTCTCATGTCTCAGAACTAATTTGACAAGAAAATGCTCAGTTTAAATAGTTCTAGACCTGGCTCTCGGAATAGAATAAACTTTGCACTTTAACTTTTTAGTTACTCAATTATGCAAGCTGTATAGAATTTTTACACTCTGTAAATATGTTCTCCAACAATATTCTCATGTCTAATAATTAATTTGACCATTAAAGTGGCAAGAAAAGGGTCAAGGAGTAGAATAAACTCTGCACTTTGACTTTTTAGTGGCTCTATGGTGAAAGCTTCCTAGAATTTTTATACTCTGAAGACATGTTCTCTAGCTATATTCTCATGTCTAATAACTAATTTGATGATAAAAATGGCAAGAAAATGCTCACTTCAAGGAGTTCTTCACCTGGCTCACGAAGTAAAATCAGCTTCGCACTGTGAATTTTTAATGACTCTATGGAACAAGCTTCATAGCAGTTATATAATCTAAAAACATTTTATCTAATAATATTTGCAAGACTAATAACTAATTTATCCATAGAAAAGGAAATAAAATGCTCACTTCAAGGACTTCTGGCTCACGGAGTAGAATCAGCTCTGCACTTTAACTTTTTAGTGACTCTATTGCGCAGGCTTTCTAGCATTTTTATACTCTGAAAATATGTTCTCCAACTATATTCTCATGTATGAGAACTAATTTGACCGTAAAAATGGCAAGAAAATGCTCACTTCAAGGAGTTCTTGACCTGGCTCACGGAGTAGAATCAACTCTGCACTTTGACTTTTTAGTGACTATATCGTGCAAGCTTCCTAGCCTTTTTTACTCTGAAATCATATTCTCCAACTATATTCTCATGTCTTAGAACTAATTTGACTATAAAAATGGCAAGAAAATGCTCACTTCAAAGAGTTCTTGATATGGTTCACAAAGAAGAATCAGCTTTGTGCTTTGAATTTTTAATGATTCTATGGAACAAGCTTCGTAGTAGTTATATATGCTAAAACATGTTATCCTACAATATTAGCAAGTCTAATAACTAATTTGTCCAAAAAAAGGAAATAAAATGCTCACTCAAGGACTTCTGGCTCATGGAGTAGAATCAGCTCTACACTTTGACTTTTTAATGACTCTATGGCGTAAGTTTCCTAGAATTTTGATACTCTGAAAATGTGTTCTCCAACAATATTCTCATGTCTCATGATTAATTTGACCATTAAAATGACAAGAAAATGCTAACTTTAAATAGTTCTAGACCTTGCTCTCGGAATAGAATAAACTATGCATTTTAATTTTTTAGTTACTCTATTATGCAAGCTTCCTAGAATTTTTATACTCTGCAAACATGTTCTCCAACAATATTCTTATATCTAATAATTATTTTGACCATAAAAATAGCAAGAAAACAGCTCACGGAGTAGAATCAGCTCTACACTATGAGTTTTTGGTGACTCTATGGTGCAAGCTTCATAGCAGTTATACACTCTAAAAACATGTTATCCAAATATTCATAGTAGTTATATACACTAAAACATGTTATCCAATAATATTAGCAAGTCTAATAACTAATTTATCCATAAAAAAGGAAATAAAAATCTCACTTTAAGGACTTCTGGCTGAAGGAGTAGAATAAGCTCTGCACTTTGACTTTTTAGAGTCTCTATAGCGCATGTTTCCTAGCATTTTGATACTCTGAAAATGTTTTCTTCAACAATATTCTCATGTCTCAGAACTAATTTGACAAGAAAATGCTCAGTTTAAATAGTTCTAGACTTGGCTCTCGGAATAGAATAAACTTTGCACTTTAACTTTTTAGTTACTCTATTATGCAAGTTGTCTAGAATTTTTACACTCTGTAAATATGTTCTCCAACAATATTCTCATGTCTAATAATTAATTTGACCATTAAAGTGGCAAGAAAACAGCTCAAGGAGTAGAATCAACTCTGCACTTTGACTTTTTAGTGGCTCTATGGTGAAAGCTTCCTAGAATTTTTATACTCTGAAGACATGTTCTCTAGCTATATTCTCATGTTTAATAACTAATTTGATGATAAAAATGGCAAGAAAATGCTCACTTCAAGGAGTTCTTCACCTGGCTCACGAAGTAAAATCAGCTCCGCACTGCGAATTTTTAATGACTCTATGTAACAAGCTTCATAGCAGTTATATAATCTAAAAACATGTTATCTAACAATATTTGCAAGACTAATAACTAATTTATCCATAGAAAAGGAAATAAAATGCTCACTTCAAGGACTTCTGGCTTACGGAGTAGAATCAGCTCTGCACTTTAACTTTTTAGTGACTCTATTGTGCAGGCTTTCTAGCATTTTTATACTCTGAAAATATGTTCTCCAACTATATTCTCATGTATGAGAACTAATTTGACCGTAAAAATGGCAAGAAAATGCTCACTTCAAGGAGTTCTTGACCTGGCTCACGGAGTAGAATCAACTCTGCACTTTGACTTTTTAGTGACTATATGGTGCAAGCTTCCTAGCCTTTTTTACTCTGAAATCATATTCTCCAACTATATTCTCATGACTTAGAACTAATTTGACCATAAAAATGGCAAGAAAATGCTCACTTCAAAGAGTTCTTGATATGGTTCACAAAGAAGAATCAGCTTTGTGCTTTGAATTTTTAATGATTCTATGTAACAAGCTTCGTAGTAGTTATATATGCTAAAACATGTTATCCTACAATATTAGCAAGTCTAATAACTAATTTTTCCAAAAAAAGGAAATAAAATGCTCACTCAAGGACTTCTGGCTCATGGAGTAGAATCAGCTCTACACTTTGACTTTTTAATGACTCTATGGCGTAAGTTTCCTAGAATTTTGATACTATGAAAATGTGTTCTCCAACAATATTCTCATGTCTCATGATTAATTTGACCATTAAAATGACAAGAAAATGCTAACTTTAAATAGTTCTAGACCTTGCTCTCGGAATAGAATAAACTATGCATTATGACTTTTTAGTTACTCTATTATGCAAGCTTCCTAGAATTTTTATACTCTGCAAACATGTTCTCCAACAATATTCTTATATCTAATAATTATTTTGACCATAAAAATAGCAAGAAAACAGCTCACGGAGTAGAATCAGCTCTACACTATGAGTTTTTGGTGACTCTATGGTGCAAGCTTCATAGCAGTTATACACTCTAAAAACATGTTATCCAAATATAATAGCAAGTCTAATAACTAATTTGGCCATAAAAATGAAAAGAAAATGCTAGCTTCAATGATTTGTTGACCTAGCTCACATAGTAGAATCATCTCTCCATTTTGACTTTTTAGCAACTCTATGGTGCAAGCTTCCTAGCATTTTTAAACATTAAAAACTTGTTCTCCAACTATATTCGTATGCCTAATAACTAATTTGACCATAAAAATGGCAAGAAAATGCTCATTTCAATGTGTTCTTGACCTGCCTCACGGAGTTGAATCAACTCTGCACTTTGACTTTTTAGTGACTCTATGGTGAAAACTTACTAGCCTTTTTTTACTATTAAATCATATCCTCCAACTATATTCTCATGTCTCATAACTAATTTGACCATAAAAATGGCAAGAAAATGCTCACTTCAATGAGTTCTTGACATGGTTCACAAAGAAGAATCAGCTCTGCACTGTGAGTTTTTTATGATTCTATGGAACAAGATTCATAGTAGTTATATACACTAAAACATGTTATCCAATAATATTAGCAAGTCTAATAACTAATTTATCCATAAAAAAGGAAATAAAAATCTCACTTTAAGGACTTCTGGCTGAAGGAGTAGAATAAGCTCTGCACTTTGACTTTTTAGAGCCTCTATAGCGCATGTTTCCTAGCATTTTGATACTCTGAAAATGTTTTCTTCAACAAAATTCTCATGTCTCAGAACTAATTTGACAAGAAAATGCTCAGTTTAAATAGTTCTAGACCTGGCTCTCGGAATATAATAAACTTTGCACTTTAACTTTTTAGTTACTCTATTATGCAAGCAGTATAGAATTTTTACACTCTGTAAATATGTTCTCCAACAATATTCTCATGTCTAATAATTAATTTGACCATTAAAGTGGCAAGAAAAGGGTCAAGGAGTAGAATAAACTCTGCACTTTGACTTTTTAGTGGCTCTATGGTGAAAGCTTCCTAGAATTTTTATACTCTGAAGACATGTTCTCTAGCTATATTCTCATGTCTAATAACTAATTTGATGATAAAAATGGCAAGAAAATGCTCACTTCAAGGAGTTCTTCACCTGGCTCACGAAGTAAAATCAGCTCCGCACTGTGAATTTTTAATGACTCTATGGAACAAGCTTCATAGCAGTTATATAATCTAAAAACATGTTATCTAATAATATTTGCAAGACTAATAACTAATTTATCCATAGAAAAGGAAATAAAATGCTCACTTCAAGGACTTCTGGCTCACGGAGTAGAATCAGCTCTGCACTTTAACTTTTTAGTGACTCTATTGCGCAGGCTTTCTAGCATTTTTATACTCTGAAAATATGTTCTCCAACTATATTCTCATGTATGAGAACTAATTTGACCGTAAAAATGGCAAGAAAATGCTCACTTCAAGGAGTTCTTGACCTGGCTCACGGAGTAGAATCAACTCTGCACTTTGACTTTTTAATGACTATATCGTGCAAGCTTCCTAGCCTTTTTTACTCTGAAATCATATTCTCCAACTATATTCTCATGTCTTAGAACTAATTTGACTATAAAAATGGCAAGAAAATGCTCACTTCAAAGAGTTCTTGATATGGTTCACAAAGAAGAATCAGCTTTGTGCTTTGAATTTTTAATGATTCTATGGAACAAGCTTCGTAGTAGTTATATATGCTAAAACATGTTATCCTACAATATTAGCAAGTCTAATAACTAATTTGTCCAAAAAAAGGAAATAAAATGCTCACTCAAGGACTTCTGGCTCATGGAGTAGAATCAGCTCTACACTTTGACTTTTTAATGACTCTATGGCGTAAGTTTCCTAGAATTTTGATACTCTGAAAATGTGTTCTCCAACAATATTCTCATGTCTCATGATTAATTTGACCATTAAAATGACAAGAAAATGCTAACTTTAAATAGTTCTAGACCTTGCTCTCGGAATAGAATAAACTATGCATTTTAATTTTTTAGTTACTCTATTATGCAAGCTTCCTAGAATTTTTATACTCTGCAAACATGTTCTCCAACAATATTCTTATATCTAATAATTATTTTGACCATAAAAATAGCAAGAAAACAGCTCACGGAGTAGAATCAGCTCTACACTATGAGTTTTTGGTGACTCTATGGTGCAAGCTTCATAGCAGTTATACACTCTAAAAACATGTTATCCAAATATAATAGCAAGTCTAATAACTAATTTGGCCATAAAAATGAAAAGAAAATGCTAGCTTCAATGATTTGTTGACCTAGCTCACATAGTAGAATCAGCTCTCCATTTTGACTTTTTAGCAACTCTATGGTGCAAGCTTCCTAGCATTTTTAAACATTAAAAACTTGTTCTCCAACTATATTCGTATGCCTAATAACTAATTTGACCATAAAAATGGCAAGAAAATGCTCATTTCAATGTGTTCTTGACCTGCCTCACGGAGTTGAATCAACTCTGCACTTTGACTTTTTAGTGACTCTATGGTGAAAACTTACTAGCCTTTTTTTACTATTAAATCATATCCTCCAACTATATTCTCATGTCTCATAACTAATTTGACCATAAAAATGGCAAGAAAATGCTCACTTCAATGAGTTCTTGACATGGTTCACAAAGAAGAATCAGCTCTGCACTGTGAGTATTTTATGATTCTATGGAACAAGATTCATAGTAGTTATATACACTAAAACATGTTATCCAATAATATTAGCAAGTCTAATAACTAATTTATCCATAAAAAAGGAAATAAAAATCTCACTTTAAGGACTTCTGGCTGAAGGAGTAGAATAAGCTCTGCACTTTGACTTTTTAGAGTCTCTATAGCGCATGTTTCCTAGCATTTTGATACTCTGAAAATGTTTTCTTCAACAATATTCTCATGTCTCAGAACTAATTTGACAAGAAAATGCTCAGTTTAAATAGTTCTAGACTTGGCTCTCGGAATAGAATAAACTTTGCACTTTAACTTTTTAGTTACTCTATTATGCAAGTTGTCTAGAATTTTTACACTCTGTAAATATGTTCTCCAACAATATTCTCATGTCTAATAATTAATTTGACCATTAAAGTGGCAAGAAAACGGCTCAAGGAGTAGAATCAACTCTGCACTTTGACTTTTTAGTGGCTCTATGGTGAAAGCTTCCTAGAATTTTTATACTCTGAAGACATGTTCTCTAGCTATATTCTCATGTTTAATAACTAATTTGATGATAAAAATGGCAAGAAAATGCTCACTTCAAGGAGTTCTTCACCTGGCTCACGAAGTAAAATCAGCTCCGCACTGCGAATTTTTAATGACTCTATGGAACAAGCTTCATAGCAGTTATATAATCTAAAAACATGTTATCTAACAATATTTGCAAGACTAATAACTAATTTATCCATAGAAAAGGAAATAAAATGCTCACTTCAAGGACTTCTGGCTTACGGAGTAGAATCAGCTTTGCACTTTAACTTTTTAGTGACTCTATTGTGCAGGCTTTCTAGCATTTTTATACTCTGAAAATATGTTCTCCAACTATATTCTCATGTATGAGAACTAATTTGACCGTAAAAATGGCAAGAAAATGCTCACTTCAAGGAGTTCTTGACCTGGCTCACGGAGTAGAATCAACTCTGCACTTTGACTTTTTAGTGACTATATGGTGCAAGCTTCCTAGCCTTTTTTACTCTGAAATCATATTCTCCAACTATATTCTCATGTCTTAGAACTAATTTGACCATAAAAATGGCAAGAAAATGCTCACTTCAAAGAGTTCTTGATATGGTTCACAAAGAAGAATCAGCTTTGTGCTTTGAATTTTTAATGATTCTATGGAACAAGCTTCGTAGTAGTTATATATGCTAAAACATGTTATCCTACAATATTAGCAAGTCTAATAACTAATTTGTCCAAAAAAAGGAAATAAAATGCTCACTCAAGGACTTCTGGCTCATGGAGTAGAATCAGCTCTACACTTTGACTTTTTAATGACTTTATGGCGTAAGTTTCCTAGAATTTTGATACTATGAAAATGTGTTCTCCAACAATATTCTCATGTCTCATGATTAATTTGACCATTAAAATGAAAAGAAAATGTTAACTTTAAATAGTTCTAGACCTTGCTCTCGGAATAGAATAAACTATGCATTTTAATTTTTTAGTTACTCTATTATGCAAGCTTCCTAGAATTTTTATACTCTGCAAACATGTTCTCCAACAATATTCTTATATCTAATAATTATTTTGACCATAAAAATAGCAAGAAAACAGCTCACGGAGTAGAATCAGCTCTACACTATGAGTTTTTGGTGACTCTATGGTGCAAGCTTCATAGCAGTTATACAATCTAAAAACATGTTATCCAAATATAATAGCAAGTCTAATAACTAATTTGGCCATAAAAATGAAAAGAAAATGCTAGCTTCAATGATTTGTTGACCTAGCTCACATAGTAGAATCATCTCTCCATTTTGACTTTTTAGCAACTCTATGGTGCAAGCTTCCTAGCATTTTTAAACATTAAAAACTTGTTCTCCAACTATATTCGTATGCCTAATAACTAATTTGACCATAAAAATGGCAAGAAAATGCTCATTTCAATGTGTTCTTGACCTGCCTCACGGAGTTGAATCAACTCTGCACTTTGACTTTTTAGTGACTCTATGGTGAAAGCTTACTAGCCTTTTTTTACTATTAAATCATATCCTCCAACTATATTCTCATGTCTCATAACTAATTTGACCATAAAAATGGCAAGAAAATGCTCACTTCAATGAGTTCTTGACATGGTTCACAAAGAAGAATCAGCTCTGCACTGTGAGTTTTTTATGATTCTATGGAACAAGATTCATAGTAGTTATATACACTAAAACATGTTATCCAATAATATTAGCAAGTCTAATAACTAATTTATCCTTAAAAAAGGAAATAAAAATCTCACTTTAAGGACTTCTGGCTGAAGGAGTAGAATAAGCTCTGCACTTTGACTTTTTAGAGTCTCTATAGCGCATGTTTCCTAGCATTTTGATACTCTGAAAATGTTTTCTTCAACAAAATTCTCATGTCTCAGAACTAATTTGACAAGAAAATGCTCAGTTTAAATAGTTCTAGACCTGGCTCTCGGAATAGAATAAACTTTGCACTTTAACTTTTTAGTTACTCTATTATGCAAGCTGTATAGAATTTTTACACTCTGTAAATATGTTCTCCAACAATATTCTCATGTCTAATAATTAATTTGACCATTAAAGTGGCAAGAAAAGGGTCAAGGAGTAGAATAAACTCTGCACTTTGACTTTTTAGTGGCTCTATGGTGAAAGCTTCCTAGAATTTTTATACTCTGAAGACATGTTCTCTAGCTATATTCTCATGTCTAATAACTAATTTGATGATAAAAATGGCAAGAAAATGCTCACTTCAAGGAGTTCTTCACCTGGCTCACGAAGTAAAATCAGCTCCGCACTGTGAATTTTTAATGACTCTATGGAACAAGCTTCATAGCAGTTATATAATCTAAAAACATGTTATCTAATAATATTTTCAAGACTAATAACTAATTTATCCATAGAAAAGGAAATAAAATGCTCACTTCAAGGACTTCTGGCTTACGGAGTAGAATCAGCTCTGCACTTTAACTTTTTAGTGACTCTATTGTGCAGGCTTTCTAGCATTTTTACACTCTGAAAATATGTTCTCCAACTATATTCTCATGTATGAGAACTAATTTGACCGTAAAAATGGCAAGAAAATGCTCACTTCAAGGAGTTCTTGACCTGGCTCACGGAGTAGAATCAACTCTGCACTTTGACTTTTTAGTGACTATATGGTGCAAGCTTCCTAGCCTATTTTACTCCGAAATCATATTCTCCAACTATATTCTCATGTCTTAGAACTAATTTGACTATAAAAATGGCAAGAAAATGCTCACTTCAAAGAGTTCTTGATATGGTTCACAAAGAAGAATCAGCTTTGTGCTTTGAATTTTTAATGATTCTATGGAACAAGCTTCGTAGTAGTTATATATGCTAAAACATGTTATCCTACAATATTAGCAAGTCTAATAACTAATTTGTCCAAAAAAAGGAAATAAAATGCTCACTCAAGGACTTCTGGCTCATGGAGTAGAATCAGCTCTACACTTTGACTTTTTAATGACTCTATGGCGTAAGTTTCCTAGAATTTTGATACTCTGAAAATGTGTTCTCCAACAATATTCTCATGTCTCATGATTAATTTGACCATTAAAATGACAAGAAAATGCTAACTTTAAATAGTTCTAGACCTTGCTCTCGGAATAGAATAAACTATGCATTTTAATTTTTTAGTTACTCTATTATGCAAGCTTCCTAGAATTTTTATACTCTGCAAACATGTTCTCCAACAATATTCTTATATCTAATAATTATTTTGACCATAAAAATAGCAAGAAAACAGCTCACGGAGTAGAATCAGCTCTACACTATGAGTTTTTGGTGACTCTATGGTGCAAGCTTCATAGCAGTTATACACTCTAAAAACATGTTATCCAAATATAATAGCAAGTCTAATAACTAATTTGGCCATAAATATGAAAAGAAAATGCTAGCTTCAATGATTTGTTGACCTAGCTCACATAGTAGAATCAGCTCTCCATTTTGACTTTTTAGCAACTCTATGGTGCAAGCTTCCTAGCATTTTTAAACATTAAAAACTTGTTCTCCAACTATATTCGTATGCCTAATAACTAATTTGACCATAAAAATGGCAAGAAAATGCTCATTTCAATGTGTTCTTGACCTGCCTCACGGAGTTGAATCAACTCTGCACTTTGACTTTTTAGTGACTCTATGGTGAAAGCTTACTAGCCTTTTTTTACTATTAAATCATATCCTCCAACTATATTCTCATGTCTCATAACTAATTTCACCATAAAAATGGCAAGAAAATGCTCACTTCAATGAGTTCTTGACATGGTTCACAAAGAAGAATCAGCTCTGCACTGTGAGTTTTTTATGATTCTATGGAACAAGATTCATAGTAGTTATATACACTAAAACATGTTATCCAATAATATTAGCAAGTCTAATAACTAATTTATCCATAAAAAAGGAAATAAAAATCTCACTTTAAGGACTTCTGGCTGAAGGAGTAGAATAAGCTCTGCACTTTGACTTTTTAGAGTCTCTATAGCGCATGTTTCCTAGCATTTTGATACTCTGAAAATGTTTTCTTCAACAATATTCTCATGTCTCAGAACTAATTTGACAAGAAAATGCTCAGTTTAAATAGTTCTAGACCTGGCTCTCGGAATAGAATAAACTTTGCACTTTAACGTTTTAGTTAATCTATTTTGCAAGTTGTCTAGAATTTTTACACTCTATAAATATGTTCTCCAACAATATTCTCATGTCTAATAATTAATTTGACCATTAAAGTGGCAAGAAGACGGCTCAAGGAGTATAATCAACTCTGCACTTTGACTTTTTAGTGGCTCTATGGTGAAAGCTTCCTAGAATTTTTATACTCTGAAGACATGTTCTCTAGCTATATTCTCATGTCTAATAACTAATTTGATGATAAAAATGGCAAGAAAATGCTCACTTCAAGGAGTTCTTCACCTGGCTCACGAAGTAAAATCAGCTCCGCACTGTGAATTTTTAATGACTCTATGGAACAAGCTTAATAGCAGTTATATACTCTAAAAACATGTTATCTAACAATATTAGCAAGACTAATAACTAATTTATCCATAGAAAAGGAAATAAAATGCTCACTTCAAGGACTTCTGGCTCACGGAGTAGAATCAGCTCTGCACTTTAACTTTTTAGTGACTCTATTGCGCAGGCTTTCTAGCATTTTTATACTCTGAAAATATGTTCTCCAACTATATTCTCATGTATGAGAACTAATTTGACCGTAAAAATGGCAAGAAAATGCTCACTTCAAGGAGTTCTTGACCTGGCTCACGGAGTAGAATCAACTCTGCACTTTAACTTTTTAGTGATATATGGTGGAAGCTTCCTAGCCTATTTTACTCTAAAATCATATTCTCCAACTATATTCTCATGTCTTAGAACTAATTTGACCATAAAAATGGCAAGAAAATGCTCACTTCAAACAGTTCTTGATATGGTTCACAAAGAAGAATCAGCTTTGTGCTGTGAATTTTTAATGATTCTATGGAACATGCTTCGTAGTAGTTATATATGCTAAAACATGTTATCCTACAATATTAGCAAGTCTAATAACTAATTTGTCCAAAAAAAGGAAATAAAATGCTCACTCAAGGACTTCTGGCTCATGGAGTATAATCAGCTCTAGACATTGACTTTTTAATGACACTATGGCGTAAGTTTCCAAGCATTTTGATACTCTGAAAATGTGTTCTCCAACAATATTCTCATGTCTCATGACTAATTTGACCATTAAAAAGACAAGAAAATGCTAACTTTAAATAGTTCTAGACCTGGCTCTCGGAATTGAATAAACTATGCATTTTAATTTTTTAGTTACTCTATTATGCAAGCTTCCTAGAATTTTTATACTCTGCAAACATGTTCTCCAACAATATTCTTATATCTAATAATTATTTTGAACATAAAAATAGTAAGAAAACAGCTCACGGAGTAGAATCAGCTCTACACTATGAGTTTTTGGTGACTCTATGGTGCAAGCTTCATAGCAGTTATACACTCTAAAAACATGTTATCCAAATATAATAGCAAGTCTAATAACTAATTTGGCCATAAAAATGAAAAGAAAATGCTAGCTTCAATGATTTGTTGACCTAGCTCACATAGTAGAATCAGCTCTCCATTTTGACTTTTTAGCAACTCTATGGTGCAAGCTTCCTAGCATTTTTAAACATTAAAAACTTGTTCTCCAACTATATTTGTATGCCTAATAACTAATTTGACCATAAAAATGGCAAGAAAATGCTCATTTCAATGTGTTCTTGACCTGCCTCACGGAGTTGAATCAACTCTGCACTTTGACTTTTTAGTGACTCTATGGTGAAAGCTTACTAGCCTTTTTTTACTATTAAATCATATCCTCCAACTATATTCTCATGTCTCATAACTAATTTCACCATAAAAATGGCAAGAAAATGCTCACTTCAATGAGTTCTTGACATGGTTCACAAAGAAGAATCAGCTCTGCACTGTGAGTTTTTTATGATTCTATGGAACAAGATTCATAGTAGTTATATACACTAAAACATGTTATCCAATAATATTAGCAAGTCTAATAACTAATTTATCCATAAAAAAGGAAATAAAAATCTCACTTTAAGGACTTCAGGCTGAAGGAGTAGAATAAGCTCTGCACTTTGACTTTTTAGAGTCTCTATAGCGCATGTTTCCTAGCATTTTGATACTCTGAAAATGTTTTCTTCAACAATATTCTCATGTCTCAGAACTAATTTGACAAGAAAATGCTCAGTTTAAATAGTTCTAGACCTGGCTCTCGGAATAGAATAAACTTTGCACTTTAACGTTTTAGTTACTCTATTATGCAAGTTGTCTAGAATTTTTACACTCTATAAATATGTTCTCCAACAATATTCTCATGTCTAATAATTAATTTGACCATTAAAGTGGCAAGAAAACGGCTCAAGGAGTAGAATCAACTCTGCACTTTGACTTTTTAGTGGCTCTATGGTGAAAGCTTCCTAGAATTTTTATACTCTGAAGACATGTTCTCTAGCTATATTCTCATGTCTAATAACTAATTTGATGATAAAAAAGGCAAGAAAATGCTCACTTCAAGGAGTTCTTCACCTGGCTCACGAAGTAAAATCAGCTCCGCACTGTGAAGTTTTAATGACTCTATGGAACAAGCTTCATAGCAGTTATATAATCTAAAAACATGTTATCTAACAATATTTGCAAGACTAATAACTAATTTATCCATAGAAAAGGAAATAAAATGCTCACTTCAAGGACTTCTGGCTTACGGAGTAGAATCAGCTCTGCACTTTAACTTTTTAGTGACTCTATTGTGCAGGCTTTCTAGCATTTTTATACTCTGAAAATATGTTCTCCAACTATATTCTCATGTATGAGAACTAATTTGACCGTAAAAATGACAAGAAAATGCTCACTTCAAGGAGTTCTTGACCTGGCTCACGGAGTAGAATCAACTCTGCACTTTGACTTTTTAGTGACTATATGGTGCAAGCTTCCTAGCCTATTTTACTCTGAAATCATATTCTCCAACTATATTCTCATGTCTTAGAACTAATTTGACCATTAAAATGGCAAGAAAATGCTCACTTCAAAGAGTTCTTGATATGGTTCACAAAGAAGAATCAGCTTTGTGCTTTGAATTTTTAATGATTCTATGGAACAAGCTTCGTAGTAGTTATATATGCTAAAACATGTTATCCTACAATATTAGCAAGTCTAATAACTAATTTGTCCAAAAAAAGGAAATAAAATGCTCACTCAAGGACTTCTGGCTCATGGAGTAGAATCAGCTCTACACTTTGACTTTTTAATGACTCTATGGCGTAAGTTTCCTAGAATTTTGATACTCTAAAAATGTGTTCTCCAACAATATTCTCATGTCTCATGACTAATTTGACCATTAAAATGACAAGAAAATGCTAACTTTAAATAGTTCTAGACCTGGCTCTCGGAATAGAATAAACTATGCATTTTAATTTTTTAGTTACTCTATTATGCAAGCTTCCTAGAATTTTTATACTCTGCAAACATGTTCTCCAACAATATTCTTATATCTAATAATTATTTTGACCATAAAAATAGCAAGAAAACAGCAAATGGAGTAGAATCAGCTCTACACTATGAGTTTTTGGTGACTCTATGGTGCAAGCTTCATAGCAGTTATACACTCTAAAAACATGTTATCCAAATATAATAGCAAGTCTAATATCTAATTTGGCCATAAAAATGAAAAGAAAATGCTAGTTTCAATGATTTGTTGACCTAGCTCTAATAGTAGAATCAGCTCTCCATTTTGACTTTTTAGCAACTCTATGGTGCAAGCTTCCTAGCATTTTTAAACATTAAAAACTTGTTCTCCAACTATATTCGTATGTCTAATAACTAATTTGACCATAAAAATGGCAAGAAAATGCTCATTTCAATGAGTTCTTGACCTGCCTCACGGAGTTGAATCAGTTCTGCACTTTAACTTTTTAGTGACTCTATGGTGAAAGCTTCCTAGCCTTTTTACTATTAAATCATATCCTCTAACTATATTCTCATGTCTCATAACTAATTTGACCATAAAAATGGCAAGAAAATGCTCACTTCAATGAGTTCTTGACATGGTTCACAAAGAAGAATCAGCTCTGCACTGTGAGTTTTTTATGATTCTATGGAACAAGATTCATAGTAGTTATATACACTAAAACATGTTATCCAATAATATTAGCAAGTCTAATAACTAATTTATCCATAAAAAAGGAAATAAAAATCTCACTTTAAGGACTTCTGGCTGAAGGAGTAGAATAAGCTCTGCACTTTGACTTTTTAGAGTCTCTATAGCGCATGTTTCCTAGCATTTTGATACTCTGAAAATGTTTTCTTCAACAATATTCTCATGTCTCAGAACTAATTTGACAAGAAAATGCTCAGTTTAAATAGTTCTAGACCTGGCTCTCGGAATAGAATAAACTTTGCACTTTAACTTTTTAGTTACTCTATTATGCAAGTTGTCTAGAATTTTTACACTCTATAAATATGTTCTCCAACAATATTCTCATGTCTAATAATTAATTTGACCATTAAAGTAGCAAGAAAACGGCTCAAGGAGTAGAATCAACTCTGCACTTTGACTTTTTAGTGGCTCAATGGTGAAAGCTTCCTAGAATTTTTATACTCTGAAGACATGTTCTCCAGCTATATTCTCATGTCTAATAACTAATTTGATGATAAAAATGGCAAGAAAATGCTCACTTCAAGGAGTTCTTCACCTGGCTCACGAAGTAAAATCAGCTCCGCACTGTGAATTTTTAATGACTCTATGGAACAAGCTTCATAGCAGTTATATACTCTAAAAACATGTTATCTAAAAATATTAGCAAGACTAATAACTAATTTATCCATAGAAAAGGAAATAAAATGCTCACTTCAAGGACTTCTGGCTCACGGAGTAGAATCAGCTCTGCACTTTAACTTTTTAGTGACTCTATTGCTCAGGCTTTCTAGCATTTTTATACTCTGAAAATATGTTCTCCAACTATATTCTCATGTATGAGAACTAATTTGACCGTAAAAATGGCAAGAAAATGCTCACCTCAAGGAGTTCTTGACCTGGCTCACGGAGTAGAATCAACTCTGCACTTTAACTTTTTAGTGACTATATGGTGGAAGCTTCCTAGCCTATTTTACTCTAAAATCATATTCTCCAACTATATTCTCATGTCTTTGAACTAATTTGACCATAAAAATGGCAAGAAAATGCTCACTTCAAACAGTTCTTGATATGGTTCACAAAGAAGAATCAGCTTTGTGCTGTGAATTTTTAATGATTCTATGGAACATGCTTCGTAGTAGTTATATATGCTAAAACATGTTATCCTACAATATTAGCAAGTCTAATAACTAATTTGTCCAAAAAAAGGAAATAAAATGCTCACTCAAGGACTTCTGGCTCATGGAGTAGAATCAGCTCTAGACTTTGACTTTTTAATGACTCTATGGCGTAAGTTTCCAAGCATTTTGATACTCTGAAAATGTGTTCTCCGACAATATTCTCATGTCTCATGACTAATTTGACCATTAAAATGACAAGAAAATGCTAACTTTAAATAGTTCTAGACCTGGCTCTCGGAATTGAATAAACTATGCATTTTAATTTTTTAGTTACTCTATTATGCAAGCTTCCTAGAATTTTTATACTCTGCAAACATGTTCTCCAACAATATTCTTATATCTAATAATTATTTTGAACATAAAAATAGCAAGAAAACAGCTCACGGAGTAGAATCAGCTCTACACTATGAGTTTTTGGTGACTCTTTGGTGCAAGCTTCATAGCAGTTATACACTCTAAAAACATGTTATCCAAATATAATAGCAAGTCTAATAACTAATTTGGCCATAAAAATGAAAAGAAAATGCTAGCTTCAATGATTTGTTGACCTAGCTCACATAGTAGAATCAGCTCTCCATTTTGACTTTTTAGCAACTCTATGGTGCAAGCTTCCTAGCATTTTTAAACATTAAAAACTTGTTCTCCAACTATATTCGTATGCCTAATAACTAATTTGACCATAAAAATGGCAAGAAAATGCTCATTTCAATGTGTTCTTGACCTGCCTCACGGAGTTGAATCAACTCTGCACTTTCACTTTTTAGTGACTCTATGGTGAAAGCTTACTAGCCTTTTTTTACTATTAAATCATATCCTCCAACTATATTCTCATGTCTCATAACTAATTTGACCATAAAAATGGCAAGAAAATGCTCACTTCAATGAGTTCTTGACATGGTTCACAAAGAAGAATCAGCTCTGCACTGTGAGTTTTTTATGATTCTATGGAACAAGATTCATAGTAGTTATATACACTAAAACATGTTATCCAATAATATTAGCAAGTCTAATAACTAATTTATTTATAAAAAAGGAAATAAAAATCTCACTTTAAGGACTTCAGGCTGAAGGAGTAGAATAAGCTCTGCACTTTGAGTTTTTAGAGTCTCTATAGCGCATGTTTCCTAGCATTTTGATACTCTGAAAATGTTTTCTTCAACAATATTCTCATGTCTCAGAACTAATTTGACAAGAAAATGCTCAGTTTAAATAGTTCTAGACCTGGCTCTCGGAATAGAATAAACTTTGCACTTTAACGTTTTAGTTACTCTATTATGCAAGTTGTCTAGAATTTTTACACTCTATAAATATGTTCTCCAACAATATTCTCATGTCTAATAATTAATTTGACCATTAAAGTGGCAAGAAAACGGCTCAAGGAGTAGAATCAACTCTGCAC
The DNA here is from genome assembly GCA_023678885.1 of Pogostemon cablin. Taxonomy (NCBI): domain Eukaryota; kingdom Viridiplantae; phylum Streptophyta; class Magnoliopsida; order Lamiales; family Lamiaceae; genus Pogostemon; species Pogostemon cablin. The sequence goes on along the minus strand of CM043004.1, from coordinate 2,725,765 downwards.
TTTGACTTTTTAGTGGCTCTATGGTGAAAGCTTCCTAGAATTTTTATACTCTGAAGACATGTTCTCTAGCTATATTCTCATGTCTAATAACTAATTTGATGATAAAAAGGCAAGAAAATGCTCACTTCAAGGAGTTCTTCACCTGGCTCACGAAGTAAAATCAGCTCCGCATTGTGAAGTTTTAATGACTCTATGGAACAAGCTTCATAGCAGTTATATAATCTAAAAACATGTTATCTAACAATATTTGCAAGACTAATAACTAATTTATCCATAGAAAAGGAAATAAAATGCTCACTTCAAGGACTTCTGGCTTACGGAGTAGAATCAGCTCTGCACTTTAACTTTTTAGTGACTCTATTGTGCAGGCTTTCTAGCATTTTTATACTCTGAAAATATGTTCTCCAACTATATTCTCATGTATGAGAACTAATTTGACCGTAAAAATGACAAGAAAATGCTCACTTCTAGGAGTTCTTGACCTGGCTCACGGAGTAGAATCAACTGTGCACTTTGACTTTTTAGTGACTATATGGTGCAAGCTTCCTAGCCTATTTTACTCTGAAATCATATTCTCCAACTATATTCTCATGTCTTAGAACTAATTTGACCATAAAAATGGCAAGAAAATGCTCACTTCAAAGAGTTCTTGATATGGTTCACAAAGAAGAATCAGCTTTGTGCTTTGAATTTTTAATGATTCTATGGAACAAGCTTCGTAGTAGTTATATATGCTAAAACATGTTATCCTACAATATTAGCAAGTCTAATAACTAATTTGTCCAAAAAAAGGAAATAAAATGCTCACTCAAGGACTTCTGGCTCATGGAGTAGAATCAGCTCTACACTTTGACTTTTTAATGACTCTATGGCGTAAGTTTCCTAGAATTTTGATACTCTAAAAATGTGTTCTCCAACAATATTCTCATGTCTCATGACTAATTTGACCATTAAAATGACAAGAAAATGCTAACTTTAAATAGTTCTAGACCTGGCTCTCGGAATAGAATAAACTATGCATTTTAATTTTTTAGTTACTCTATTATGCAAGCTTCCTAGAATTTTTATACTCTGCAAACATGTTCTCCAACAATATTCTTATATCTAATAATTATTTTGACCATAAAAATAGCAAGAAAACAGCAAATGGAGTAGAATCAGCTCTACACTATGAGTTTTTGGTGACTCTATGGTGCAAGCTTCATAGCAGTTATACACTCTAAAAACATGTTATCCAAATATAATAGCAAGTCTAATATCTAATTTGGCCATAAAAATGAAAAGAAAATGCTAGTTTCAATGATTTGTTGACCTAGATCTAATAGTAGAATCAGCTCTCCATTTTGACTTTTTAGCAACTCTATGGTGCAAGCTTCCTAGCATTTTTAAACATCAAAAACTTGTTCTCCAACTATATTCGTATGTCTAATAACTAATTTGACCATAAAAATGGCAAGAAAATGCTCATTTCAATGAGTTCTTGACCTGCCTCACGGAGTTGAATCAGTTCTGCACTTTAACTTTTTAGTGACTCTATGGTGAAAGCTTCCTAGCCTTTTTTTACTATTAAATCATATCCTCCAACTATATTCTCATGTCTCATAACTAATTTGACCATAAAAATGGCAAGAAAATGCTCACTTCAATGAGTTCTTGACATGGTTCACAAAGAAGAATCAGCTCTGCACTGTGAGTTTTTTATGATTCTATGGAACAAGATTCATAGTAGTTATATACACTAAAACATGTTATCCAATAATATTAGCAAGTCTAATAACTAATTTATCCATAAAAAAGGAAATAAAAATCTCACTTTAAGGACTTCTGGCAGAAGGAGTAGAATAAGCTCTGCACTTTGACTTTTTAGAGTCTCTATAGCGCATGTTTCCTAGCATTTTGATACTCTGAAAATGTTTTCTTCAACAATATTCTCATGTCTCAGAACTAATTTGACAAGAAAATGCTCAGTTTAAATAGTTCTAGACCTGGCTCTCGGAATAGAATAAACTTTGCACTTTAACTTTTTAGTTACTCTATTATGCAAGCTGTCTAGAATTTTTACACTCTGTAAATATGTTCTCCAACAATATTCTCATGTCTAATAATTAATTTGACCATTAAAGTAGCAAGAAAACGGCTCAAGGAGTAGAATCAACTCTGCACTTTGACTTTTTAGTGGCTCTATGGTGAAAGCTTCCTAGAATTTTTATACTCTGAAGACATGTTCTCCAGCTATATTCTCATGTCTAATAACTAATTTGATGATAAAAATGGCAAGAAAATGCTCACTTCAAGGAGTTCTTCACCTGGCTCACGAAGTAAAATCAGCTCCGCACTGTGAATTTTTAATGACTCTATGGAACAAGCTTCATAGCAGTTATATACTCTAAAAACATGTTATCTAAAAATATTAGCAAGACTAATAACTAATTTATCCATAGAAAAGGAAATAAAATGCTCACTTCAAGGACTTCTGGCTCACGGAGTAGAATCAGCTCTGCACTTTAACTTTTTAGTGACTCTATTGCGCAGGCTTTCTAGCATTTTTATACTCTGAAAATATGTTCTCCAACTATATTCTCATGTATGAGAACTAATTTGACCGTAAAAATGGCAAGAAAATGCTCACCTCAAGGAGTTCTTGACCTGGCTCACGGAGTAGAATCAACTCTGCACTTTAACTTTTTAGTGACTATATGGTGGAAGCTTCCTAGCCTATTTTACTCTAAAATCATATTCTCCAACTATATTCTCATGTCTTAGAACTAATTTGACCATAAAAATGGCAAGAAAATGCTCACTTCAAACAGTTCTTGATATGGTTCACAAAGAAGAATCAGCTTTGTGCTGTGAATTTTTAATGATTCTATGGAACATGCTTCGTAGTAGTTATATATGCTAAAACATGTTATCCTACAATATTAGCAAGTCTAATAACTAATTTGTCCAAAAAAAGGAAATAAAATGCTCACTCAAGGACTTCTGGCTCATGGAGTAGAATCAGCTCTAGACTTTGACTTTTTAATGACTCTATGGCGTAAGTTTCCAAGCATTTTGATACTCTGAAAATGTGTTCTCCGACAATATTCTCATGTCTCATGACTAATTTGACCATTAAAATGACAAGAAAATGCTAACTTTAAATAGTTCTAGACCTGGCTCTCGGAATTGAATAAACTATGCATTTTAATTTTTTAGTTACTCTATTATGCAAGCTTCCTAGAATTTTTATACTCTACAAACATGTTCTCCAACAATATTCTTATATCTAATAATTATTTTGAACATAAAAATAGCAAGAAAACAGCTCACGGAGTAGAATCAGCTCTACACTATGAGTTTTTGGTGACTCTTTGGTGCAAGCTTCATAGCAATTATACACTCTAAAAACATGTTATCCAAATATAATAGCAAGTCTAATAACTAATTTGGCCATAAAAATGAAAAGAAAATGCTAGCCTCAATGATTTGTTGACCTAGCTCACATAGTAGAATCAGCTCTCCATTATGACTTTTTAGCAACTCTATGGTGCAAGCTTCCTAGCATTTTTAAACATTAAAAACTTGTTCTCCAACTATATTCGTATGTCTAATAACTAATTTGAGAATAAAAATGGCAAGAAAATGCTCATTTCAATGAGTTCTTGACATGCCTCACGGAGTTGAATCAACTCTGCACTTTGACTTTTTAGTGACTCTATGGTGAAAGCTTCCTAGCCTTTTTTTACTATTAAATCATATCATCCAACTATATTCTCATGTCTCATAACTAATTTGACCATAAAAATGGCAAGAAAATGCTCACTTCAATGAGTTCTTGACATGGTTCACAAAGAAGAATCAGCTCTGCACTGTGAGTTTTTTATGATTCTATGGAACTAGATTCATAGTAGTTATATACACTAAAACATGTTATACAATAATATTAGCAAGTCTAATAACTAATTTATCCATAAAAAAGGAAATAAAAATCTCACTTTAAGGACTTCTGGCTGAAGGAGTAGAATAAGCTCTGCACTTTGACTTTTTAGAGTCTCTATAGCACAAGTTTCCTAGCATTTTGATACTCTGAAAATGTTTTCTTCAACAATATTCTCATGTCTCAGAACTAATTTGACAAGAAAATGCTCAGTTTATATAGTTCTAGACCTGGCTCTCGTAATAGAATTAACTTTGCACTTTAACTTTTTAGTTACTCTATTATGCAAGCTGTATAGAATTTTTATACTCTGTAAATATGTTCTCTAACAATATTCTCATGTCTAATAATTAATTAAACCATAAAAGTGGCAAGAAAACGGCTCAAGGAGTAGAATCAACTCTGCACTTTGACTTTTTAGTGGCTCTATGGTGCAAGCTTCCTAGAATTTTTATACTCTGAAGACATGTTCTCTAGCTATATTATCATGTCTAATAACTAATTTGATGATAAAAATGGCAAGAAAATGCTCACTTCAAGGAGTTCTTCACCTGGCTCACGAAGTAAAATCAGCTCCGCACTGTGAATTTTTAATGACTCTATGGAACAAGCTTCATAGCAGTTATATACTCTAAAAACATGTTATCCAACAATATTAGGAAGACTAATAACTAATTTATCCATAGAAAAGGAAATAAAATGCTCACTTCAAGGACTTCTGGCTCACGGAGTAGAATCAGCTCTGCACTTTAACTTTTTAATGACTCTATTGCGCAGGCTTTCTAGCATTTTTATACTCTGAAAATATGTTCCAACTATATTCTCATGTATGAGAATTAATTTGACAGTAAAAATGGCAAGAAAATGCTCACTTCAAGGAGTTCTTGATCTGGCTCACGGAGTAGAATCAACTCTGCACTATGACTTTTTAGTGACTATATGGTGCAAGCTTCCTAGCCTATTTTACTCTGAAATCATATTCTCCAACTATATTCTCATGTCTTAGAACTAATTTGACTATAAAAATGGCAAGAAAATGCTCACTTCAAAGAGTTCTTGATATGGTTCACAAAGAAGAATCAGCTTTGTGCTTTGAATTTTTAATGATTCTATGGAACAAGCTTCGTAGTAGTTATATATGCTAAAACATGTTATCCTACAATATTAGCAAGTCTAATAACTAATTTGTCCAAAAAAAGGAAATAAAATGCTCACTCAAGGACTTCTGGCTCATGGAGTAGAATCAGCTCTAGACTTTGACTTTTTAATGACTCTATGGCGTAAGTTTCCAAGCATTTTGATACTCTGAAAATGTGTTCTCCGACAATATTCTCATGTCTCATGACTAATTTGACCATTAAAATGACAAGAAAATGCTAACTTTAAATAGTTCTAGACCTGGCTCTCGGAATTGAATAAACTATGCATTTTAATTTTTTAGTTACTCTATTATGCAAGCTTCCTAGAATTTTTATACTCTGCAAACATGTTCTCCAACAATATTCTTATATCTAATAATTATTTTGAACATAAAAATAGCAAGAAAACAGCTCACGGAGTAGAATCAGCTCTACACTATGAGTTTTTGGTGACTCTTTGGTGCAAGCTTCATAGCAATTATACACTCTAAAAACATGTTATCCAAATATAATAGCAAGTCTAATAACTAATTTGGCCATAAAAATGAAAAGAAAATGCTAGCTTCAATGATTTGTTGACCTAGCTCACATAGTAGAATCAGCTCTCCATTATGACTTTTTAGCAACTCTATGGTGCAAGCTTCCTAGCATTTTTAAACATTAAAAACTTGTTCTCCAACTATATTCGTATGTCTAATAACTAATTTGAGAATAAAAATGGCAAGAAAATGCTCATTTCAATGAGTTCTTGACATGCCTCACGGAGTTGAATCAACTCTGCACTTTGACTTTTTAGTGACTCTATGGTGAAAGCTTCCTAGCCTTTTTTTACTATTAAATCATATCATCCAACTATATTCTCATGTCTCATAACTAATTTGACCATAAAAATGGCAAGAAAATGCTCACTTCAATGAGTTCTTGACATGGTTCACAAAGAAGAATCAGCTCTGCACTGTGAGTTTTTTATGATTCTATGGAACAAGATTCATAGTAGTTATATACACTAAAACATGTTATCCAATAATATTAGAAAGTCTAATAACTAATTTATCCATAAAAAAGGAAATAAAAATCTCACTTTAAGGACTTCTGGCTGAAGGAGTAGAATAAGCTCTGCACTTTGACTTTTTAGAGTCTCTATAGCGCATGTTTCCTAGCATTTTGATACTCTGAAAATGTTTTCTTCAACAATATTCACATGTCTCAGAACTAATTTGACAAGAAAATGCTCAGTTTAAATAGTTCTAGACCTGGCTCTCGGAATAGAATAAACTTTACACTTTAACTTTTTAGTTACTCTATTATGCAAGCTGTCTAGAATTTTTACACTCTGTAAATATGTTCTCCAACAATATTCTCATGTCCAATAATTAATTTGACCATTAAAATGGCAAGAAAACGGCTCAAGGAGTAGAATCAACTCTTCACTATGACTTTTTAGTGGCTCTATGGTGAAAGTTTCCTAGAATTTTTATACTCTGAAGACAAGTTATCTAGCTATATTCTCATGTCTAATAACTAATTTGATGATAAAAATGGCAAGAAAATGCTCACTTCAAGGAGTTCTTCACCTGGCTCACGAAGTAAAATCAGCTCCGCACTGTGAATTTTTAATGACTCTATGGAACAAGCTTCATAGCAGTTATATACTCTAAAAATGTGTTATCTAACAATATTAGCAAGACTAATAACTAATTTATCCATAGAAAAGGAAATAAAATGCTCACTTCAAGGACTTCTGGCTCACGGAGTAGAATCAGCTCTGCACTTTAACTTTTTAGTGACTCTATTGCGCAGGCTTTCTAGCATTTTTATACTCTGAAAATATGTTCTCCAACTATATTCTCATGTATGAGAACTAATTTGACCGTAAAAATGGCAAGAAAATGCTCACTTCAAGGAGTTCTTGACCTGGCTCACGGAGTAGAATCAACTCTGCACTTTAACTTTTTAGTGACTATATGGTGGAAGCTTCCTAGCCTATTTTACTCTAAAATCATATTCTCCAACTATATTCTCATGTCTTAAAACTAATTTGACTATAAAAATGGCAAGAAAATGCTCACTTCAAACAGTTCTTGATATGGTTCACAAAGAAGAATTAGCTTTGTGCTGTGAAATTTTAATGATTCTATGGAACATGCTTCGTAGTAGTTATATATGCTAAAACATGTTATCCTACAATATTAGCATGTGTAATAACTAATTTGTCCAAAAAAAGGAAATAAAATGCTCACTCAAGGACTTCTGGCTCATGGAGTAGAATCAGCTCTAGACTTTGACTTTTTAATGACTCTATGGCGTAAGTTTCCAAGCATTTTGATACTCTGAAAATGTGTTCTCCAACAATATTCTCATGTCTCATGACTAATTTGACCATTAAAATGACAAGAAAATGCTAACTTTAAATAGTTCTAGACCTGGCTCTCGGAATTGAATAAACTATGCATTTTAATTTTTTAGTTACTCTATTATGCAAGCTTCCTAGAATTTTTATACTCTGCAAACATGTTCTCCAACAATATTCTTATATCTAATAATTATTTTGACCATAAAAATAGCAAGAAAACAGCTCACGGAGTAGAATCAGCTCTACACTATGAGTTTTTGGTGACTCTTTGGTGCAAGCTTCATAGCAGTTATACACTCTAAAAACATGTTATCCAAATATAATAGCAAGTCTAATAACTAATTTGGCCATAAAAATGAAAAGAAAATGCTAGCTTCAATGATTTGTTGACCTAGCTCACATAGTAGAATCAGCTCTCCATTATGACTTTTTAGCAACTCTATGGTGCAAGCTTCCTAGCATTTTTAAACATTAAAAACTTGTTCTCCAACTATATTCGTATGTCTAATAACTAATTTGAGAATAAAAATGGCAAGAAAATGCTCATTTCAATGAGTTCTTGACATGCCTCACGGAGTTGAATCAACTCTGCACTTTGACTTTTTAGTGACTCTATGGTGAAAGCTTCCTAGCCTTTTTTTACTATTAAATCATATCATCCAACTATATTCTCATGTCTCATAACTAATTTGACCATAAAAATGGCAAGAAAATGCTCACTTCAATGAGTTCTTGACATGGTTCACAAAGAAGAATCAGCTCTGCACTGTGAGTTTTTTATGATTCTATGGAACAAGATTCATAGTAGTTATATACACTAAAACATGTTATCCAATAATATTAGAAAGTCTAATAACTAATTTATCCATAAAAAAGGAAATAAAAATCTCACTTTAAGGACTTCTGGCTGAAGGAGTAGAATAAGCTCTGCACTTTGACTTTTTAGAGTCTCTATAGCGCATGTTTCCTAGCATTTTGATACTCTGAAAATGTTTTCTTCAACAATATTCACATGTCTCAGAACTAATTTGACAAGAAAATGCTCAGTTTAAATAGTTCTAGACCTGGCTCTCGGAATAGAATAAACTTTACACTTTAACTTTTTAGTTACTCTATTATGCAAGCTGTCTAGAATTTTTACACTCTGTAAATATGTTCTCCAACAATATTCTCATGTCCAATAATTAATTTGACCATTAAAATGGCAAGAAAACGGCTCAAGGAGTAGAATCAACTCTTCACTTTGACTTTTTAGTGGCTCTATGGTGAAAGTTTCCTAGAATTTTTATACTCTGAAGACAAGTTATCTAGCTATATTCTCATGTCTAATAACTAATTTGATGATAAAAATGGCAAGAAAATGCTCACTTCAAGGAGTTCTTCACCTGGCTCACGAAGTAAAATCAGCTCCGCACTGTGAATTTTTAATGACTCTATGGAACAAGCTTCATAGCAGTTATATACTCTAAAAATGTGTTATCTAACAATATTAGCAAGACTAATAACTAATTTATCCATAGAAAAGGAAATAAAATGCTCACTTCAAGGACTTCTGGCTCACGGAGTAGAATCAGCTCTGCACTTTAACTTTTTAGTGACTCTATTGCGCAGGCTTTCTAGCATTTTTATACTCTGAAAATATGTTCTCCAACTATATTCTCATGTATGAGAACTAATTTGACCGTAAAAATGGCAAGAAAATGCTCACTTCAAGGAGTTCTTGACCTGGCTCACAGAGTAGAATCAACTCTGCACTTTAACTTTTTAGTGACTATATGGTGGAAGCTTCCTAGCCTATTTTACTCTAAAATCATATTCTCCAACTATATTCTCATGTCTTAAAACTAATTTGACTATAAAAATGGCAAGAAAATGCTCACTTCAAACAGTTCTTGATATGGTTCACAAAGAAGAATTAGCTTTGTGCTGTGAAATTTTAATGATTCTATGGAACATGCTTCGTAGTAGTTATATATGCTAAAACATGTTATCCTACAATATTAGCATGTGTAATAACTAATTTGTCCAAAAAAAGGAAATAAAATGCTCACTCAAGGACTTCTGGCTCATGGAGTAGAATCAGCTCTAGACTTTGACTTTTTAATGACTCTATGGCGTAAGTTTCCAAGCATTTTGATACTCTGAAAATGTGTTCTCCAACAATATTCTCATGTCTCATGACTAATTTGACCATTAAAATGACAAGAAAATGCTAACTTTAAATAGTTCTAGACCTGGCTCTCGGAATTGAATAAACTATGCATTTTAATTTTTTAGTTACTCTATTATGCAAGCTTCCTAGAATTTTTATACTCTGCAAACATGTTCTCCAACAATATTCTTATATCTAATAATTATTTTGACCATAAAAATAGCAAGAAAACAGCTCACGGAGTAGAATCAGCTCTACACTATGAGTTTTTGGTGACTCTTTGGTGCAAGCTTCATAGCAGTTATACACTCTAAAAACATGTTATCCAAATATAATAGCAAGTCTAATAACTAATTTGGCCATAAAAATGAAAAGAAAATGCTAGCTTCAATGATTTGTTGACCTAGCTCACATAGTAGAATCAGCTCTCCATTTTGACTTTTTAGCAACTCTATGGTGCAAGCTTCCTAGCATTTTTAAACATTAAAAACTTGTTCTCCAACTATATTCGTATGTCTAATAACTAATTTGACAATAAAAATGGCAAGAAAATGCTCATTTCAATGAGTTCTTGACCTGCCTCACGGAGTTGAATCAACTCTGCACTTTGACTTTTTAGTGACTCTATGGTGAAAGCTTCCTAGCCTTTTTTTACTATTAAATCATATCATCCAACTATATTCTCATGTCTCATAACTAATTTGACCATAAAAATGGCAAGAAAATGCTCACTTCAATGAGTTCTTGACATGGTTCACAAAGAAGAATCAGCTCTGCACTGTGAGTTTTTAATGATTCTATGGAACTAGATTCATAGTAGTTATATACACTAAAACATGTTATCCAATAATATTAGCAAGTCTAATAACTAATTTATCCATAAAAAAGGAAATAAAAATCTCACTTTAAGGACTTCTGGCTGAAGGAGTAGAATAAGCTCTGCACTTTGACTTTTTAGAGTCTCTATAGCGCATGTTTCCTAGCATTTTGATACTCTGAAAATGTTTTCTTCAACAATATTCACATGTCTCAGAACTAATTTGACAAGAAAATGCTCAGTTTAAATAGTTCTAGACCTGGCTCTCGGAATAGAATAAACTTTACACTTTAACTTTTTAGTTACTCTATTATGCAAGCTGTCTAGAATTTTTACACTCTGTAAATATGTTCTCCAACAATATTCTCATGTCCAATAATTAATTTGACCATTAAAATGGCAAGAAAACGGCTCAAGGAGTAGAATCAACTCTTCACTTTGACTTTTTAGTGGCTCTATGGTGAAAGTTTCCTAGAATTTTTATACTCTGAAGACAAGTTATCTAGCTATATTCTCATGTCTAATAACTAATTTGATGATAAAAATGGCAAGAAAATGCTCACTTCAAGGAGTTCTTCACCTGGCTCACGAAGTAAAATCAGCTCCGCACTGTGAATTTTTAATGACTCTATGGAACAAGCTTCATAGCAGTTATATACTCTAAAAACGTGTTATCTAACAATATTAGCAAGACTAATAACTAATTTATCCATAGAAAAGGAAATAAAATGCTCACTTCAAGGACTTCTGGCTCACGGAGTAGAATCAGCTCTGCACTTTAACTTTTTAGTGACTCTATTGCGCAGGCTTTCTAGCATTTTTATACTCTGAAAATATGTTCTCCAACTATATTCTCATGTATGAGAACTAATTTGACCGTAAAAATGGAAAGAAAATGCTCACTTCAAGGAGTTCTTGACCTGGCTCACGGAGTAGAATCAACTCTGCACTTTAACTTTTTAGTGACTATATGGTGGAAGCTTCCTAGCCTATTTTACTCTAAAATCATATTCTCCAACTATATTCTCATGTCTTAAAACTAATTTGACTATAAAAATGGCAAGAAAATGCTCACTTCAAACAGTTCTTGATATGGTTCACAAAGAAGAATTAGCTTTGTGCTGTGAAATTTTAATGATTCTATGGAACATGCTTCGTAGTAGTTATATATGCTAAAACATGTTATCCTACAATATTAGCAAGTGTAATAACTAATTTGTCCAAAAAAAGGAAATAAAATGCTCACTCAAGGACTTCTGGCTCATGGAGTAGAATCAGCTCTAGACTTTGACTTTTTAATGACTCTATGGCGTAAGTTTCCAAGCATTTTGATACTCTGAAAATGTGTTCTCCAACAATATTCTCATGTCTCATGACTAATTTGACCATTAAAATGACAAGAAAATGCTAACTTTAAATAGTTCTAGACCTGGCTCTCGGAATTGAATAAACTATGCATTTTAATTTTTTAGTTACTCTATTATGCAAGCTTCCTAGAATTTTTATACTCTGCAAACATGTTCTCCAACAATATTCTTATATCTAATAATTATTTTGACCATAAAAATAGCAAGAAAACAGCTCACGGAGTAGAATCAGCTCTACACTATGAGTTTTTGGTGACTCTTTGGTGCAAGCTTCATAGTAGTTATACACTCTAAAAACATGTTATCCAAATATAATAGCAAGTCTAATAACTAATTTGGCCATAAAAATGAAAAGAAAATGCTAGCTTCAATGATTTGTTGACCTAGCTCACATAGTAGAATCAGCTCTCCATTTTGACTTTTTAGCAACTCTATGGTGCAAGCTTCCTAGCATTTTTAAACATTAAAAACTTGTTCTCCAACTATATTCGTATGTCTAATAACTAATTTGACAATAAAAATGGCAAGAAAATGCTCATTTCAATGAGTTCTTGACCTGCCTCACGGAGTTGAATCAACTCTGCACTTTGACTTTTTAGTGACTCTATGGTGAAAGCTTCCTAGCCTTTTTTTACTATTAAATCATATCATCCAACTATATTCTCATGTCTCATAACTAATTTGACCATAAAAATGGCAAGAAAATGCTCACTTCAATGAGTTCTTGACATGGTTCACAAAGAAGAATCAGCTCTGCACTGTGAGTTTTTAATGATTCTATGGAACTAGATTCATAGTAGTTATATACACTAAAACATGTTATCCAATAATATTAGCAAGTCTAATAACTAATTTATCCATAAAAAAGGAAATAAAAATCTCACTTTAAGGACTTCTGGCTGAAGGAGTAGAATAAGCTATGCACTTTGACTTTTTAGAGTCTCTATAGCACAAGTTTCCTAGCATTTTGATACTCTGAAAATGTTTTCTTCAATAATATTCTCATGTCTAAGAACTAATTTGACAAGAAAATGCTCAGTTTATATAGTTCTAGACCTGGCTCTCGTAATAGAATAAACTTTGCACTTTAACTTTTTAGTAACTCTATTATGCAAGCTGTATAGAATTTTTATACTCTGTAAATATGTTCTCTAACAATATTCTCATGTCTAATAATTAATTAAACCATAAAAGTGGCAAGAAAACGGCTCAAGGAGTAGAATCAACTCTGCACTTTGACTTTTTAGTGGCTCTATGGTTCACAAAGAAGAATTAGCTTTGTGCTGTGAAATTTTAATGATTCTATGGAACATGCTTCGTAGTAGTTATATATGCTAAAACATGTTATCCTACAATATTAGCAAGTGTAATAACTAATTTGTCCAAAAAAAGGAAATAAAATGCTCACTCAAGGACTTCTGGCTCATGGAGTAGAATCAGCTCTAGACTTTGACTTTTTAATGACTCTATGGCGTAAGTTTCCAAGCATTTTGATACTCTGAAAATGTGTTCTCCAACAATATTCTCATGTCTCATGACTAATTTGACCATTAAAATGACAAGAAAATGCTAACTTTAAATAGTTCTAGACCTGGCTCTCGGAATTGAATAAACTATGCATTTTAATTTTTTAGTTACTCTATTATGCAAGCTTCCTAGAATTTTTATACTCTGCAAACATGTTCTCCAACAATATTCTTATATCTAATAATTATTTTGACCATAAAAATAGCAAGAAAACAGCTCACGGAGTAGAATCAGCTCTACACTATGAGTATTTGGTGACTCTATGGTGCAAGCTTCATAGCAGTTATACACTCTAAAAACATGTTATCCAAATATAATAGCAAGTCTAGTATCTAATTTGGCCATAAAAATGAAAAGAAAATGCTAGTTTCAATGATTTGTTGACCTAGCTCACATAGTAGAATCAGCTCTCCATTTTGACTTTTTAGCAACTCTATGGTGCAAGCTTCCTAGCATTATTAAACATTAAAAACTTGTTCTCCAACTATATTCGTATGTCTAATAACTAATTTGACCATAAAAATGGCAAGAAAATGCTCATTTCAATGAGTTCTTGACCTGCCTCACGGAGTTGAATCAGTTCTGCACTTTAACATTTTAGTGACTCTATGGTGAAAGCTTCCTAGCCTTTTTTTACTATTAAATCATATCCTCCAACTATATTCTCATGTCTCATAACTAATTTGACCATAAAAATGGCAAGAAAATGCTCACTTCAATGAGTTCTTGACATGGTTCACAAAGAAGAATCAGCTCTGCACTGTGAGTTTTTAATGATTCTATGGAACTAGATTCATAGTAGTTAAAAACACTAAAACATGTTATCCAATAATATTAGAAAGTCTAATAACTAATTTATCCATAAAAAAGGAAATAAAAATCTCACTTTAAGGACTTCTGGCTGAAGGAGTAGAATAAGCTCTGCACTTTGACTTTTTAGAGTCTCTATAGCGCATGTTTCCTAGCATTTTGATACTCTGAAAATGTTTTCTTCAACAATATTCACATGTCTCAGAACTAATTTGACAAGAAAATGCTCAGTTTAAATAGTTCTAGACCTGGCTCTCGGAATAGAATAAACTTTGCACTTTAACTTTTTAGTTACTCTATTATGCAAGCTGTCTAGAATTTTTACACTCTGTAAATATGTTCTCCAACAATATTCTCATGTCCAATAATTAATTTGACCATTAAAATGGCAAGAAAACGGCTCAAGGAGAAGAATCAACTCTTCACTTTGACTTTTTAGTGGCTCTATGGTGAAAGTTTCCTAGAATTTTTATACTCTGAAGACAAGTTATCTAGCTATATTCTCATGTCTAATAACTAATTTGATGATAAAAATGGCAAGAAAATGCTCACTTCAAGGAGTTCTTCACCTGGCTCACGAAGTAAAATCAGCTCCGCACTGTGAATTTTTAATGACTCTATGGAACAAGCTTCATAGCAGTTATATACTCTAAAAACATGTTATCTAACAATATTAGCAAGACTAATAACTAATTTATCCATAGAAAAGGAAATAAAATGCTCACTTCAAGGACTTCTGGCTCACGGAGTAGAATCAGCTCTGCACTTTAAATTTTTAGTGACTCTATTGCGCAGGCTTTCTAGCATTTTTATACTCTGAAAATATGTTCTCCAACTATATTCTCATGTATGAGAACTAATTTGACCGTAAAAATGGCAAGAAAATGCTCACTTCAAGGAGTTCTTGACCTGGCTCACGGAGTAGAATCAACTCTGCACTTTAACTTTTTAGTGACTATATGGTGGAAGCTTCCTAGCCTATTTTACTCTAAAATCATATTATCCAACTATATTCTCATGTCTTAAAACTAATTTGACTATAAAAATGGCAAGAAAATGCTCACTTCAAACAGTTCTTGATATGGTTCACAAAGAAGAATTAGCTTTGTGCTGTGAAATTTTAATGATTCTATGGAACATGCTTCGTAGTAGTTATATATGCTAAAACATGTTATCCTACAATATTAGCAAGTGTAATAACTAATTTGTCCAAAAAAAGGAAATAAAATGCTCACTCAAGGACTTCTGGCTCATGGAGTAGAATCAGCTCTAGACTTTGACTTTTTAATGACTCTATGGCGTAAGTTTCCAAGCATTTTGATACTCTGAAAATGTGTTCTCCAACAATATTCTCATGTCTCATGACTAATTTGACCATTAAAATGACAAGAAAATGCTAACTTTAAATAGTTCTAGACCTGGCTCTCGGAATTGAATAAACTATGCATTTTAATTTTTTAGTTACTCTATTATGCAAGCTTCCTAGAATTTTTATACTCTGCAAACATGTTCTCCAACAATATTCTTATATCTAATAATTATTTTGACCATAAAAATAGCAAGAAAACAGCTCACGGAGTAGAATCAGCTCTACACTATGAGTTTTTGGTGACTCTTTGGTGCAAGCTTCATAGCAGTTATACACTCTAAAAACATGTTATCCAAATATAATAGCAAGTCTAATAACTAATTTGGCCATAAAAATGAAAAGAAAATGCTAGCTTCAATGATTTGTTGACCTAGCTCACATAGTAGAATCAGCTCTCCATTTTGACTTTTTAGCAACTCTATGGTGCAAGCTTCCTAGCATTTTTAAACATTAAAAACTTGTTCTCCAACTATATTCGTATGTCTAATAACTAATTTGACAATAAAAATGGCAAGAAAATGCTCATTTCAATGAGTTCTTGACCTGCCTCACGGAGTTGAATCAACTCTGCTCTTTGACTATTTAGTGACTCTATGGTCAAAGCTTCCTAGCCTTTTTTTACTATTAAATCATATCATCCAACTATATTCTCATGTCTCATAACTAATTTGACCATAAAAATGGCAAGAAAATGCTCACTTCAATGAGTTCTTGACATGGTTCACAAAGAAGAATCAGCTCTGCACTGTGAGTTTTTTATGATTCTATGGAACTAGATTCATAGTAGTTATATACACTAAAACATGTTATCCAATAATATTAGCAAGTCTAATAACTAATTTATCCATAAAAAAGGAAATAAAAATCTCACTTTAAGGACTTCTGGCTGAAGGAGTAGAATAAGCTATGCACTTTGACTTTTTAGAGTCTCTATAGCACAAGTTTCCTAGCATTTTGATACTCTGAAAATGTTTTCTTCAATAATATTCTCATGTCTCAGAACTAATTTGACAAGAAAATGCTCAGTTTATATAGTTCTAGACCTGGCTCTCGTAATAGAATAAACTTTGCACTTTAACTTTTTAGTAACTCTATTATGCAAGCTGTATAGAATTTTTATACTCTGTAAATATGTTCTCTAACAATATTCTCATGTCTAATAATTAATTAAACCATAAAAGTGGCAAGAAAACGGCTCAAGGAGTAGAATCAACTCTGCACTTTGACTTTTTAGTGGCTCTATGGTGCAAGCTTCCTAGAATTTTTATACTCTGAAGACATGTTCTCTAGCTATATTATCATGTCTAATAACTAATTTGATGATAAAAATGGCAAGAAAATGCTCACTTCAAGGAGTTCTTCACCTGGCTCACGAAGTAAAATCAGCTCCGCACTGTGAATTTTTAATGACTCTATGGAACAAGGTTCATAGCAGTTTTATACTCTAAAAACATGTTATCCAACAATATTAGCAAGACTAATAACTAATTTATCCATAGAAAAGGAAATAAAATGCTCACTTCAAGGACTTCTGGCTCACGGAGTAGAATCAGCTCTGCACTTTAACTTTTTAGTGACTCTATTGCACAGGCTTTCTAGCATTTTTATACTCTGAAAATATGTTCTCCAACTATATTCTCATGTATGAGAATTAATTTGACAGTAAAAATGGCAAGAAAATGCTCACTTCAAGGAGTTCTTGATCTGGATCACGGAGTAGAATCAACTCTGCACTATGATTTTTTAGTGACTATATGGTGCAAGCTTCCTAGCCTATTTTACTCTGAAATCATATTCTCCAACTATATTCTCATGTCTTAGAACTAATTTGACTATAAAAATGGCAAGAAAATGCTCACTTCAAAGAGTTCTTGATATGGTTCACAAAGAAGAATCAGCTTTGTGCTTTGAATTTTTAATGATTCTATGGAACAAGCTTCGTAGTAGTTATATATGCTAAAACATGTTATCTTACAATATTAGCAAGTCTAATAACTAATTTTTCCAAAAAAAGGAAATAAAATGCTCACTCAAGGACTTCTGGCTCATGGAGTAGAATCAGCTCTACACTTTGACTTTTTAATGACTCTATGGCGTAAGTTTCCTAGAATTTTGATACTCTAAAAATGTGTTCTCCAACAATATTCTCATGTCTCATGACTAATTTGACCATTAAAATGACAAGAAAATGCTAACTTTAAATAGTTATAGACCTGGCTCTCGGAATAGAATAAACTATGCATTTTAATTTTTTAGTTACTCTATTATGCAAGCTTCCTAGAATTTTTATACTCTGCAAACATGTTCTCCAACTATATTCTTATATCTAATAATTATTTTGACCATAAAAATAGCAAGAAAACAGCTCACGGAGTAGAATCAGCTCTACACTATGAGTTTTTGGTGACTCTATGGTGCAAGCTTCATAGCAGTTATACACTCTAAAAACATGTTATCCAAATATAATAGCAAGTCTAATAACTAATTTGGCCATAAAAATGAAAAGAAAATGCTAGCTTCAATGATTTGTTGACCTAGCTCACATAGTAGAATCAGCTCTCCATTTTTTACTTTTTAGCAACTCTATTGTGCAAGCTTTCTTGCATTTTTAAAAATTAAAAACTTGTTCTCCAACTATATTCGTATGTCTAATAACTAATTTGACCATAAAAATGGCAAGAAAATGCTCATTTCAATGAGTTCTTGACCTGCCTCACGGAGTTGAATCAACTCTGCACTTTAACTTTTTAGTGACTCTATGGTGAAAGCTTCCTAGCCTTTTTTTTACTATTAAATCATATCCTCCAACTATATTCTCATGTCTCATAAAAAATTTGACCATAAAAATGGCAAGAAAATGCTCACTTCAATGAGTTCTTGACATGGTTCACAAAGAAGAATCAGCTCTGCACTGTGAGTTTTTTATGATTCTATGGAACAAGATTCATAGTAGTTATATACACTAAAACATGTTATCCAATAATATTAGCAAGTCTAATAACTAATTTATCCATAAAAAAGGAAATAAAAATCTCACTTTAAGGACTTCTGGCTGAAGGAGTAGAATAAGCTCTGCACTTTGACTTTTTAGAGTCTCTATAGCGCATGTTTCCTAGCATTTTGCTACTCTGAAAATGTTTTCTTCAACAAAATTCTCATGTCTCAGAACTAATTTGACAAGAAAATGCTCAGTTTAAATAGTTCTAGACCTGGCTCTCGGAATAGAATAAACTTTGCACTTTAACTTTTTAGTTACTCTATTATGCAAGCTGTATAGAATTTTTACACTCTGTAAATATGTTCTCCAACAATATTCTCATGTCTAATAATTAATTTGACCATTAAAGTGGCAAGAAAAAGGGTCAAGGAGTAGAATAAACTCTGCACTTTGACTTTTTAGTGGCACTATGGTGAAAGCTTCCTAGAATTTTTATACTCTGAAGACATGTTCTCTAGCTATATTCTCATGTCTAATAACTAATTTGATGATAAAAATGGCAAGAAAATGCTCACTTCAAGGAGTTCTTCACCTGGCTCACGAAGTAAAATCAGCTACGCACTGTGAATTTTTAATGACTCTATGGAACAAGCTTCATAGCAGTTATATACTCTAAAAACATGTTATCTAACAATATTAGCAATACTAATAACTAATTTATCCATAGAAAAGGAAATAAAATGCTCACTACAAGGACTTCTGGCTCACGGAGTAGAATCAGCTCTGCACTTTAACTTTTTAGTGACTCTATTGCGCAGGCTTTCTAACATTTTTATACTCTGAAAATATGTTCTCCAACTATATTCTCATGTATGAGAACTAATTTGATCGTAAAAATGGCAAGAAAATGCTCACTTCAAGGAGTTCTTGACCTGGCTCACGGAGTAGAATCAACTCTGCACTTTGACTTTTTAGTGACTATATGGTGCAAGCTTCCTAGCCTTTTTTACTCTGAAATCATATTCTCCAACTATATTCTCATGTCTTAGAACTAATTTGACCATAAAAATGGCAAGAAAATGCTCACTTCAAAGAGTTCTTGATATGGTTCACAAAGAAGAATCAGCTTTGTGCTGTGAATTTTTAATGATTCTATGGAACAAGCTTCGTAGTAGTTATATATGCTAAAACATGTTATCCTACAATATTAGCAAGTCTAATAACTAATTTGTCCAAAAAAAGGAAATAAAATGCTCACTCAAGGACTTCTGGCTCATGGAGTAGAATCAGCTCTACACTTTGACTTTTTAATGACTCTATGGCGTAAGTTTCCTAGAATTTTGATACTCTGAAAATGTGTTCTCCAACAATATTCTCATGTCTCATGACTAATTTAACCATTAAAATGACAAGAAAATGCTAACTTCAAATAGTTCTAGACCTGGCTCTCGGAATAGAATAAACTATGCATTTTAATTTTTTATTTACTCTATTATGCAAGCTTCCTAGAATTTTTATACTCTGCAAACATGTTCTCCAACAATATTCCTATATCTAATAATTATTTTGACCATAAAAATAGCAAGAAAACAGCTCACGGAGTAGAATCAGCTCTACACTATGAGTTTTCGGTGACTCTTTGGTGCAAGCTTCATAGCAGTTATACACTCTAAAAACATGTTATCCAAATATAATAGCAAGTCTAATAACTAATTTGGCCATAAAAATGAAAAGAAAATGCTAGCTTCAATGATTTGTTGACCTAGCTCACATAGTAGAATCAGCTCTCCATTTTGACTTTTTAGCAACTCTATGGTGCAAGCTTCCTAGCATTTTTAAACATTAAAAACTTGTTCTCCAACTATATTCGTATGTCTAATAACTAATTTGACCCTAAAAATGGCAAGAAAATGCTCATTTCAATGAGTTCTTGACCTGCCTCACGGAGTTGAATCAACTCTGCACTTTGACTTTTTAGTGACTCTATGGTGAAAGCTTCCTAGCCTTTTTTTACTATTAAATCATATCATCCAACTATATTCTCATGTCTCATAACTAATTTGACCATAAAAATGGCAAGAAAATGCTCACTTCAATGAGTTCTTGACATGGTTCACAAAGAAGAATCAGCTCTGCACTGTGAGTTTTTTATGATTCTATGGAACTAGATTCATAGTAGTTATATACACTAAAACATGTTATCCAATAATATTAGCAAGTCTAATAACTAATTTATCCATAAAAAAGGAAATAAAAATCTCACTTTAAGGACTTCTGGCTGAAGGAGTAGAATAAGCTCTGCACTTTGACTTTTTAGAGTCTCTATAGCGCAAGTTTCCTAGCATTTTGATACTCTGAAAATGTTTTCTTCAACAATATTCTCATGTCTCAGAACTAATTTGACAAGAAAATGCTCAGTTTATATAGTTCTAGACCTGGCTCTCGTAATAGAATAAACTTTGCACTTTAACTTTTTAGTTACTCTATTATGCAAGCTGTATAGAATTTTTATACTCTGTAAATATGTTCTCTAACAATATTCTCATGTCTAATAATTAATTAAACCATAAAATTGGCAAGAAAACGGCTCAAGGAGTAGAATCAACTCCGCACTTTGACTTTTTAGTGGCTCTATGGTGCAAGCTTCCTAGAATTTTTATACTCTGAAGACATGTTCTCTAGCTATATTATCATGTCTAATAACTAATTTGATGATAAAAATGGCAAGAAAATGCTCACTTCAAGGAGTTCTTCACCTGGCTCACGAAGTAAAATCAGCTCCGCACTGTGAATTTTTAATGACTCTATGGAACAAGCTTCATAGCAGTTTTATACTCTAAAAACATGTTATCCAACAATATTAGCAAGACAAATAACTAATTTATCCATAGAAAAGGAAATAAAATGCTCACTTCAAGGACTTCTGGCTCACGGAGTAGAATCAGCTCTGCACTTTAACTTTTTAGTGACTCTATTGCACAGGCTTTCTAGCATTTTTATACTCTGAAAATATGTTCTCCAACTATATTCTCATGTATGAGAATTAATTTGACAGTAAAAATGGCAAGAAAATGCTCACTTCAAGGAGTTCTTGATCTGGCTCACGGAGTTGAATCAACTCTGCACTATGACTTTTTAGTGACTATATGGTGCAAGCTTCCTAGCCTATTTTACTCTGAAATCATATTCTCCAACTATATTCTCATGTCTTAGAACTAATTTGACTATAAAAATGGCAAGAAAATGCTCACTTCAAAGAGTTCTTGATATGGTTCACAAAGAAGAATCAGCTTTGTGCTTTGAATTTTTAATGATTCTATGGAACAAGCTTCGTAGTAGTTATATATGCTAAAACATGTTATCTTACAATATTAGCAAGTCTAATAACTAATTTGTCCAAAAAAAGGAAATAAAATGCTCACTCAAGGACTTCTGGCTCATGGAGTAGAATCAGCTCTACACTTTGACTTTTTAATGACTCTATGGCGTAAGTTTCCTAGAATTTTGATACTCTAAAAATGTGTTCTCCAACAATATTCTCATGTCTCATGACTAATTTGACCATTAAAATGACAAGAAAATGCTAACTTTAAATAGTTCTAGACCTGGCTCTCGGAATTGAATAAACTATGCATTTTAATTTTTTAGTTACTCTATTATGCAAGCTTCCTAGAATTTTTATACTCTGCAAACATGTTCTCCAACAATATTCTTATATCTAATAATTATTTTGACCATAAAAATAGCAAGAAAACAACTCACGGAGTAGAATCAGCTCTACACTATGAGTTTTTGGTGACTCTATGGTGCAAGCTTCATAGCAGTTATACACTCTAAAAACATGTTATCCAAATATAATAGCAAGTCTAATAACTAATTTGGCCATAAAAATGAAAAGAAAATGCAAGCTTCAATGATTTGTTGACCTAGCTCACATAGTAGAATCAGTTCTCCATTTTTGACTTTTTAGCAACTCTATTGTGCAAGCTTCCTTGCATTTTTAAACATTAAAAACTTGTTCTCCAACTATATTCGTATGTCTAATAACTAATTTGACCGTAAAAATGGCAAGAAAATGCTCACTTCAAAGAGTTCTTGACCTGGCTCACGGAGTAGAATCAACTCTGCACTTTGACTTTTTAGTGACTATATGGTGCAAGCTTCCTAGCCTTTTTTACTCTGGAATCATATTCTCCAACTATATTCTCATGTCTCATAACTAATTTGACCATAAAAATGGCAAGAAAATGCTCACTTCAATGAGTTCTTGACATGGTTCACAAAGAAGAATCAGCTCTGCACTGTGAGTTTTTTATGATTCTATGGAACAAGATTCATAGTAGTTATATACACTAAAACATGTTATCCAATAATATTAGCAAGTCTAATAACTAATTTATCCATAAAAAAGGAAATAAAAATCTCACTTTAAGGACTTCTGGCTGAAGGAGTAGAATAAGCTCTGCACTTTGACTTTTTAGAGTCTCTATAGCGCATGTTTCCTAGCATTTTGATACTCTGAAAATGTTTTCTTCAACAATATTCTCATGTCTCAGAACTAATTTGACAAGAAAATGCTCAGTTTAAATAGTTCTAGACCTGGCTCTCGGAATAGAATAAACTTTGCACTTTAACTTTTTAGTTACTCTATTATGCAAGCTGTATAGAATTTTTACACTCTGTAAATATGTTCTCCAACAATATTCTCATGTCTAATAATTAATTTGACCATTAAAGTGGCAAGAAAACGGCTCAAGGAGTAGAATAAACTCTGCACTTTGACTTTTTAGTGGCACTATGGTGCAAGCTTCCTAGAATTTTTATACTCTGAAGAGATGTTCTCTAGCTATATTCTCATGTCTAATAACTAATTTGATGATAAAAATGGCAAGAAAATGCTCACTTCAAGGAGTTCTTCACCTGGCTCACGAAGTAAAATCAGCTACGCACTGTGAATTTTTAATGACTCTATGGAACAAGCTTCATAGCAGTTATATACTCTAAAAACATGTTATCTAACAATATTAGCAAGACTAATAACTAATTTATCCATAGAAAAGGAAATAAAATGCTCACTTCAAGGACTTCTGGCTCACGGAGTAGAATCAACTCTGCACTTTAACTTTTTAGTGACTCTATTGCGCAGGCTTTCTAACATTTTTATACTCTGAAAATATGTTCTCCAACTATATTCTCATGTATGAGAACTAATTTGATCGTAAAAATGGCAAGAAAATGCTCACTTCAAAGAGTTCTTGATATGGTTCACAAAGAAGAATCAACTTTGTGCTGTGAATTTTTAATGATTCTATGGAACAAGCTTCGTAGTAGTTATATATGCTAAAACATGTTATCCTACAATATTAGCAAGTCTAATAACTAATTTGTCCAAAAAAAGGAAATAAAATGCTCACTCAAGGACTTCTGGCTCATGGAGTAGAATCAGCTCTACACTTTGACTTTTTAATGACTCTATGGCGTAAGTTTCCTAGAATTTTGATACTCTGAAAATGTGTTCTCCAACAATATTCTCATGTCTCATGACTAATTTAACCATTAAAATGACAAGAAAATGCTAACTTCAAATAGTTCTAGACCTGGCTCTCGGAATAGAATAAACTATGCATTTTAATTTTTTAGTTACTCTATTATGCAAGCTTCATAGAATTTTTATACTCTGCAAACATGTTCTCCAACAATATTCTTATATCTAATAATTATTTTGACCATAAAAATAGCAAGAAAACAGCTCACGGAGTAGAATCAGCTCTACACTATGAGTTTTTGGTGACTCTATGGTGCAAGCTTCATAGCAGTTATATACTCTAAAAACATGTTATCCAAATATAATAGCAAATCTAATAACTAATTTGACCATAAAAATGAAAAGAAAATGCTAGCTTCAATGATTTGTTGACCTAGATCACATAGTAGAATCAGCTCTCCATTTTGACTTTTTAGCAACTCTATGGTGCAAGCTTCCTAGCATTTTTAAACATTAAAAACTTGTTCTCCAACTATATTCGTATGTCTAATAACTAATTTGACCATAAAAATGGCAAGAAAATGCTCATTTCAATGAGTTCTTGACCTGCCTCACGGAGTTGAATCAACTCTGCACTTTGATTTTTAGTGACTCTATGGTGAAAGCTTCCTAGCCTTTTTTTACTATTAAATCATATCCTCCAACTATATTCTCATGTCTCATATCTTATTCGACCATAAAAATGGCAAGAAAATGTCACTTCAATGAGTTCTTGACATGGTTCACAAAATCAGCTCTGCACTGTGAGTTTTTTATAATTCTATGGAACAAGATTCATAGTAGTTATATACACTAAAACATGTTATCCAATAATATTAGCAAGTCTAATAACTTTTATCCATAAAAAAGGAAATAAAAATCTCACTTTAAGGACTTCTGGCTGAAGGAGTAGAATAAGCTCTGCACTTTGACTTTTTAGAGTCTCTATAGCGCAAGTTTCCTAGCATTTTGATACTCTGAAAATGTTTACTTCAACAATATTCTCATGTCTCAGAACTAATTTGACAAGAAAATGCTCAGTTTATATAGTTCTAGACCTGGCTCTCGTAATAGAATAAACTTTGTACTTTAACTTTTTAGTTACTCTATTATGCAAGCTGTCTAGAATTTTTATACTCTGTAAATATGTTCTCTAACAATATTCTCATGTCTAATAATTAAATAAACCATAAAAGTGGCAAGAAAACGGCTCAAGGAGTAGAATCAACTCTGCACTTTGACTTTTTAGTGGCTCTATGGTGCAAGCTTCCTAGAATTTTTATACTCTGAAGACATGTTCTCTAGCTATATTATCATGTCTAATAACTAATTTGATGATAAAAATGGCAAGAAAATGCTCACTTCAAGGAGTTCTTCACCTGGCTCACGAAGTGAAATCAGCTCCGCACTGTGAATTTTTAATGACTCTATGGAACAAGCTTCATAGCAGTTATATACTCTAAAAACATGTTATCAAACAATATTTGCAAGACTAAAAACTAATTTATCCATAGAAAAGGAAATAAAATGCTCACTTCAAGGACTTCTGGCTCACGGAGTAGAATCAGCTCTGCACTTTTAATTTTTAGTGACTCTATTGCACAGGCTTTCTAGCATTTTTATACTTTGAAAATATGTTCTCCAACTATATTCTCATGTATGAGAACTAATTTGACAGTAAAAATGGCAAGAAAATTCTCACTTCAAAGAGTTCTTGACCTGGCTCACGGAGTAGAATCAACTCTGCACTTTGACTTTTTAGTGACTATATGGTGCAAGCTTCCTAGCCTTTTTTACTCTGGAATCATATTCTCCAACTATATTCTCATGTCTTAGAAGTAATTTGACCATAAAAATGGCAAGAAAATGCTCACTTCAAAGTGTTCTTGATATGGTTCACAAAGAAGAATCAGCTTTATGCTGTGAATTTTTAATGATTCTATGGAACAAGCTTCGTAGTTGTTATATATGCTAAAATATTTTATCCTATAATATTAGCAAGTCTAATAACTAATTTGTCCAAAAAAAGGAAATAAAATGCTCACTCAAATATTTCTGGCTCATGGAGTAGAATCAGCTCTACCTTTTGACTTTTTAATGACTCTATGGTGTAAGTTTCCTAGCATTTTGATACTCTGAAAATGTGTTCTCCAACAATATTCTCATGTCTCATGACTAATTTGACCATTAAAATGACAAGAAATGCTAATTTTAAATAGTTCTAGACCTGGCTCTCGGAATAGAATAAACTATGAATTTTAATTTTTTAGTTACTCTATTATGCAAGCTTCCTAGAATTTTTATACTCTACAAACATGTTCTCCAACAATATTCTTATATCTAATAATTATTTTGACCATAAAAATAGCAAGAAAACAGATCACGGAGTAGAATCAACTCTACACTATGAGTTTTTGGTGACTCTATGGTGCAAGCTTCATAGTAGTTATATACTCTAAAAACATGTTATCCAAATATAATAGCAAGTCTAATAACTAATTTGGCCATTAAAAATGAAAAGAAAATGCTAGCTTCAATGATTTGTTGACCTAGCTCACAGAGTAAAATCAGCTCTCCATTTTGACTTTTTAGCAACTCTATGGTGCAAGCTTCCTAGCATTTTTAAACACTAAAAACTTGTTCTCCAACTATATTCGTATGTCTAATAAGTAATTTGACCATAAAAATGGCAAGAAAATGCTCATTTCAATGAGTTCTTGACCTGCCTCACGGAGTTGAATCAACTCTGCACTTTGAATTTTTAGTGACACTATGGTGAAAGCTTCCTAGCCTTTTTTTACTATTAAATCATATCCTCCAACTATATTCTCATGTCTCATAACTAATTTGACCATAAAAATGGCAAGAAAATGCTCACTTCAATGAGTTCTTGACATGGTTCACAAAGAAGAATCAGCTCTGCACTGTGAGTTTTTTATGATTCTATGGAACAAGATTCATAGTAGTTATATACACTAAAACATGTTATCCAATAATATTAGCAAGTCTAATAACTAATTTATCCATAAAAAAGGAAATAAAAATCTCACTATAAGGACTTCTGGCTGAAGGAGTATAATAAGTTCTGCACTTTGACTTTTTAGAGTCTCTATAGCGCAAGTTTCCTAGCATTTTGATACTCTGAAAATGTTTTCTTCAACAATATTCTCATCTCTCAGAACTAATTTGACAAAAGAAAATGCTCAGTTTATATAGTTCTAGACCTGGCTCTCGGAAAAGAATAAACTTTGCACTTTAACTTTTTAGTTACTCTACTATGCAAGCTGTCTAGAATTTTTATACTCTGTAAAAATGTTCTCAAACAATATTCTCATGTCTAATAATTAATTAGACCATAAAAGTGTCAAGAAAATGGCTCAAGGAGTAGAATCAACTCTACACTTTGACTTTTTAGTGGCTCTATGGTGCAAGCTTCCTAGAATTTTTATACTCTGAAGACATGTTCTCTAGCTATATTATCATGGCTAATAACTAATTTGATGATAAAAATGGCAAGAAAATGCTCACTTCAAAGAGTTCTTCACCTGGCTCACGAAGTAAAATCAGCTCCGCACTGTGAATTTTTAATGACTCTATGGAACAAGTTTCATAGCTGTTATATACTCTAAAAACATGTTATCCAACAATATTAGCAAGACTAATAACTAATTTATCCATAGAAAAGGAAATAAAATGCTGACTTCAAGGACTTCTGGGTCACGGAGTAGAATCAGCTCTGCACTTTTACTTTTTAGTGACTCTATTGCACAGCTTTCTAGCATTTTTATACTTTGAAAATATGTTCTCCAACTATATTCTCATGTATGAGAACTAATTTGACAGTAAAAATGGCAAGAAAATGCTCACTTCAAGGAGTTGTTGACCTGGCTCACGGAGTAGAATCAACTCTGCACTTTGACTTTTTAGTGACTATATGGTGCAAGCTTCCTAGCCTTTTTTACTCTGGAATCATATTCTCCAACTATATTCTCATGTCTTAGAACTAATTTGACCATAAAAATGGCAAGAAAATGCTCACTTCAAAGTGTTCTTGATATGGTTCACAAAGAAGAACCAGCTTTATGCTGTGAATTTTTAATGATTCTATGGAACAAGCTTCGTAGTTGATATATATGCTAAAATATTTTATCCTATAATATTAGCAAGTCTAATAACTAATTTGTCCAAAAAAAGGAAATAAAATGCTCACTCAAATATTTCTGGCTCATGGAGTAGAATCAGCTCTACACTTTGACTTTTTAATGACTCTATGGTGTAAGTTTCCTAGCATTTTGATAGTCTGAAAATGTGTTCTCCAACAATATTCTCATGTCTCATGACTAATTTGACCATTAAAATGACAAGAAATGCTAATTTTAAATAGTTCTAGACCTGGCTCTCGGAATAGAATAAACTATGCATTTTAATTTTTTAGTTACTCTATTATGCAAGCTTCCTAGAATTTTTATACTCTACAAACATGTTCTCCAACAATATTCTTATATCTAATAATTATTTTGACCATAAAAATAGCAAGAAAACAGCTCACGGAGTAGAATCAGCTCTACACTATGAGTTTTTGGTGACTCTATGGTGCAAGCTCCATAGCAGTTATATACTCTAAAAACATGTTATCCAAATATAATAGCAAGTCTAATAACTAATTTGGCCATAAAAATGAAAAGAAAATGCTAGCTTCAATGATTTGTTGACCTAGCTCACAGAGTAGAATCAGCTCTCCATTTTGACTTTTTAGCAACTCTATGGTGCAAGCTTCCTAACATTTTTAAACACTAAAAACTTTTTCTCCAACTATATTCGTATGTCTAATAACTAATTTGACCATAAAAATGGCAAGAATATGCTCATTTCAATGAGTTCTTGACCTTCCTCACGGAGTAGAATCAACTCTGCACTTTGACTTTTTAGTGACTATATAGTGAAAGCTTCCTAGCCTTTTTTTACTATTAAATCATATCCTCCAACTATATTCTCATGTCTCATAACTAATTTGATCATAAAAATGGCAAGAAAATGCTCACTTCAATGAGTTCTTGACATGGTTCACAAAGAAGAATCGGCTCTGCACTGTGAGTTTTTTATGATTCTATGGAACAAGATTCATAGTAGTTATATACACTAAAACATGTTATCCAATAATATTAGCAAGTCTAATAACTAATTTATCCATAAAAAAGGAAATAAAAATCTCACTTTAAGGACTTCTGGCTGAAGGAGTAGAATAAGCTCTGCACTTTGACTTTTTAGAGTCTCTATAGCGCAAGTTTCCTAGCATTTTGATACTCTGAAAATGTTTTCTTCAACAATATTCTCATGTCTCAGGACTAATTTGAAAAGAAAATGATCAGTTTAAATAGTTCTAGACCTGGCTCTCGGAATAGAATAAACTTTGCACTTTAACTTTTTAGTTACTCTATTATGCAAGCTGTCTAGAATTTTTATACTCTGTAAATATGTTCTCCAACAATATTCTCATGTCTAATAATTAATTAGACCATAAAAGTGGCAAGAAAACGGCTCAAGGAGTAGAATCAACTCTGCACTTTGACTTTTTAGTGGCTCTATGGTGAAAGCTTCCTAGAATTTTTATACTCTGAAGACATGTTCTCTAGCTATATTCTCATGTCTACTAACTAATTTGATGATAAAAATGGCAAGAAAATGCTCACTTCAAGGCGTTCTTCACCTGGCTCACGAAGTAAAATCAGCTCCGCACTGTGAATTTTTAATGACTCTATGGAACAAGCTTCATAGCAGTTATATACTCTAAAAACATGTTATCCAACAATATTAGCAAGACTAATAACTAATTTATCCATAGAAAAGGAAATAAAATGCTCACTTCAAGGACTTCTAGCTCACGGAGTAGAATCAGCTCTGCACTTTAACTATTTAGTGACTTTATTGCGCAGGCTTTCTAGCATTTTTATACTCTAAAAATATGTTCTCCAACTATATTCTCATGAATGAGAACTAATTTGACCATAAAAATGACAAGAAAATGCTCACTTCAAGGAGTTCTTGGCCTGCCTCACGGAGTAGAATCAACTCTGCACTTTGACTTTTTAGAGACTATATGGTGCAAGCTTCCTAGCCTTTTTTATTCTGAAATCATATTCTCCAACTATATTCTCATGTCTTAGAACTAATTTATCATAAAAATGGCAAGAAAATGCTCACTTCAAAGAGTTCTTGATATGGGTCACAAAGAAGAATCAGCTCTGTGCTGTGAATTTTTAATGATTCTATGGAACAAGCTTCGTAGTAGTTATATATGCTAAAACATGTTATCCTACAATATTAGCAAGTCTAATAACTAATTTGTCCAAAAAAGGAAATAGAATGCTCACTCAAGGACTTCTGGCTCATGGAGTAGAATCAGCTCTACAATTTTACTTTTTAATGACTCTATGGCGTAAGTTTCCAAGCATTTTGATACTCTGAAAATGTGTTCTCCAACAATATTCCCATGTCTCATGACTAATTTGACCATTAAAATGACAAGAAAATGCTAACTTTAAATAGTTCTAGACTTGGCTCTCGGAATAGAATAAACTATGCATTTTAACTTTTTAGTTACTCTATTATGCAAGATTCCTAGAATTTTTACACTCTGCAAACATGTTCTCCAAAAATATCCTTATGTCTAATAATTATTTTGACCATAAAAATAGGAAGACTACGGCTCACGGAGTAGAATCAACTCTGCACTTTGAGTTTTTAGTGGCTCTATGGCAAGCATCCTAGCATTTTTATACTCTGAAGACATGTTTTCCAGCTATATTCTCATGTCTAATAACTAATTTGACCATAAAAAAGGCAAGAAAATGCTCACTTCAAGGAGTTCTTCACCTGGCTCACGTAGTATAATCAGCTCTGGACAATGAGTTTTTAGTGACTCTATGGTGCAAACTTCGTAGCAGTTATATACTCTAAAAACATGTTATCCAACTATACTAGCAAGTCTAATAACTAATTTGGCCATAAAAATGAAAAGTAAATGCTCACTTCAAGGACTTTTTGACCTGGCTCACGAAGTAGAATCAGCTCTCCATTTTGACTTTTTAGCGACTCTGTGGTGCAAGCTTCCAAGCATTTTATATTCCAAAAACATGTTCTCCAACTATATTCTTATGTCTAATACTAATTTGCCAAAAAAATGGCAAGAAAATACTCACTTCAAGGAATTTTTGACC
Source organism: Pogostemon cablin (assembly GCA_023678885.1). Lineage (NCBI taxonomy): Eukaryota > Viridiplantae > Streptophyta > Magnoliopsida > Lamiales > Lamiaceae > Pogostemon > Pogostemon cablin. Next base: position 2,694,633 of record CM043004.1, on the reverse strand, counting down.
TGGCTCACGGAGTAGAATCAACTCAGCACTTTGACTTTTTAGTGACTCTATGGTTCAAGCTTCCTAGCCTTTTTTACTCTGAAAATATATTCCAACTATATTATCATGTCTTATACTAATTTTACCATAAAAGTGTAAAAAAATGCTAACTACAAGGAGTTCTTGACATGGTTCACATAGTAGAATCAGCTATGCACTATGAGTTTTTAATGACTCTATGGAACAAGCTTCATAGCAGTTATATACTCTAAAAACATCTTATCCAATTATATTATGAAGGCTAATAACTAATTTGGCCATAAAAAGGAAATAAAATGCTCACTTCTAGGACTTCTGGATCACGGAGTAGAATCAGCTCTACACTTTGACTTTTTAGTGACTCTATGGCGCAAGCTTCCTAGCATTTTGATACTCTAAAATATGTTCTCCAACAATATTCTCATGTCTCAGACCTAATTTGACCATAAAAATGGCAAGAAAATTCTCACTAGAGGTAGTTTTAGACCTGGCTCTCGTATTAGAATCAACACTGCACTTTGACTTTTTAGTTACTCTATTATGCAAGCTTCCTAGAATTTTTATACTCTGCAAAAATGTTCACCAACAATATTCTCATGTCTAATATCTAATTTGACCATAAAAATGGTAAGAAAATGGCTCACGGAGTAGAATCAACTCTGCACTTTGACTTTTTAGTGACTCTATGGCGCAAGCTTCATAGCATTTTTATATTCTGAAGACATGTTCTCCAACAATATTCTCATGTCTAATGACTAATTTGACCATAAAAATGGCAAGAAAATGCTCATTTCTAGGTATTCTTAACCTGACTCACGGAGTAAATCAGCTCTGCACTATGAGTTTTTAGTGACTCTTTGGTGCAAGCTTTGTAGTAGTTATATCCTATAAAAACTTGTTATCCAACAATACTAGCAAGTCTAATAACTAATTTGGCCATAAAAATGGAAAGTAAATGCTCACTTCTAGGACTTCTTGACCTGGTTCACGAAGTAAAATCAACTCTCCACTTTGACTTTTTAGTCACTCTATGGTGCAAGCTTCGTAGTATATTTATATTCTCAAAACATGTTCTCCAACTGTATTCTTATGTCTAATAACTAATTCGACCATAAAAATGGCAAGAAAATGCTCACTTCTAGGAGTTATTAACATGGTTTACGGAGTAGAATCTGCTCTGCACTATGAGTTTTTAATGACTCTGTGAAACAAGTTTCATAGTAGTTATATACCCTAAAAACATGTTATCCAATAATATTAGCAATTCTAACAACTAATTTGTCCGTAAAAAGGAAATAAAATGCTCATTTCAAGGATTTCTGGCTCACGGAGTAGAATCAGCTCTGCACTTTAACTTTTTAGTGACTCTATGGTGCAAGCTTTCTCATATTTTGATACTCTGAAAATATGTTCTCCAAGAATATTCTCATATCTCAGAACTAATTTGACCATAAAATGGGAAGAAAATGGTCACTTTAAGTAGTTTTAGACCTAGCTCGCGGAATAGAATCAACTCTGCACTTTGACTTTTTAGTTACTCTATTATGCAAGCTTTCTATAATTTTTATATGCTGCAAACATGTTCTCCAACAATATTCTCATGTCTAATAACTAATTTGACTATAAAAATAGCAAGAAAATGGCTCACGGAGTATAATCAACTCTGCACTTTGACTTTTTAGTGACTCTATGGCGCAAGCTTCCTAGCATTTTTATACTCTGAAGACATGTTCTCCAATTATATTCTCATGTCTAATAACAAATTTGTCCATAAAAATGGCAAGAAAATGCTCATTTCAAGGAGTTCTTGACCTCGCTCACGGAGTAAAATCAGCTCCGCACTGTGAATTTTTAGTGACACTATGGTGCAAGCTTAATAGCAGTTATATACTTTAAAAACATGTTATGCAACTATACTAGCAAGTCTAATAACTAATTTGGCCATAAAAATGGAAAGTAAATGCTCACTTCAAGGACTTCTTGACCTGGCTCACGGAGTAGAATCAACTCTCCACTTTGACTTTTTAGCGACTCTATGTTGCAAGCTTCCTAGCATTTTTATATTCTAAAAAAATGTTCCCAAACTATATTCTTATGTCTAATAACTAATTTGACCATAAAAATGGTAAGAAAATGCTCACTTCAAGGAGTTCTTGACCTGGCTCACGGAGTAGAATCAACTCTGCACTTTGACTTTATAGTGACTCTATGGTGCAAGATTCCTAGCCTTTTATTACTCTTTACATATATTCTCCAACTATATTCTCATGTCTTATTACTAATTTGACCATAAAAATGGCAAGAAAATGCACATCTCAAGGAGTTCTTGACCTAGCTCATGGAGTAGAATCAGCTCTGCACTATGAGTTTTTAGTGACTCTATGGTGCAAGCTTCGTAGCAGTTATATACTATAATAACATGTTATCCAACAATACTAGCAAATCTAATAACTAATTTGGCCATAAAAATGGAAAGTAAATGCTCACTTCAAAGACTTCTTGACCTGGCTCATGGAGTAGAATCAACTCTCCACTTTGACTTTTTAGTGACTCTATAGTGCAAGCTTCCTAGAATTTTTATATTCTAAAAAAATGTTCTGCAACTATATCTTATGTCGAATAACTAATTTGACCATAAAAATGGTAAGAAAATGCTCACTTCAAGGAGTTCTTGACCTGTCTCACGTAGTAGAATCAACTCTGCACTTTGACTTTTTAGTGACTCTATGGTGCAGGCTTCCTAGCCTTTTATTACTCTTAAGATATGTTCTCCAACTATATTCTCATGTCTTATGACTAATTTGACCATAAAAATGGCAAGAAAATGCTCACTTCTAGGAGTTCTTGACCTGGCTCACGGAGTAAAATCATCTCTGCACTTTAACTTTTTAGTGACTCTATTGCGCAAACTTTCTAGCATTTTGATAATCTGAAAATATGTTCCCCAACTATATTCTCATGTGTGAGAACTAATTTGACCATAAAAATGGCAAGAAAATGCTCACTTCAAGGAGTTCTTGACCTGGCTCACGGAGTAGAAACAACTCTGCACTTTGTCTTTTTAGTGACTCTATGCTGCAAGCTTCCTAGCCTTTTTATACTCTGAAAACTTGTTCTCCAACTATATTGGTATGTCTAATAACTAATTTGACCATAAAAATGACAAGAAAATGCTCATTTCAAGGAGTTCTTGACCTGGCTCACGGAGTAGAATCAACTCTGCACTTTGATTTTTTAGTGACTCTATGTTGTAACTTTCCTACCCTTTTTTACTATCAAGTCATATTCTCCAACTATATTCTCATGTCTTATAACTAATTTGACCATAAAATGGCAAGAAAATGCTCACTTCAAAGAGTTCTTGACATGGTTCTCAAAGAAGAATTAGCTTTGTACTGTGAGTTTTTTTATGATTCTATGGAACAAGCTTCGTAGTAGTTATATATGCTAAAAACATGTTATCCAACAATATTAGCAAGTCTAATAACTAATTTATCCATAAAAAAGGAAATATAATGCTCACTTAAAGGACTTCTGGCTCAAGGAGTAGAATAAGCTCTGCACTTTGACTTTTTAGTGACTCTATAGCGCAAGTTTCCTAGCATTTCGATACTCTGAAAATGTGTTCTCCAAAAATATTCTCATGTCTCAGAACTAATTTGACCATTAAAATGACAAGAAAATGCTAAGTTTAAAAAATTCTAGACCTGGCTCTCGGAATAGAATAAACTATGCACTTTAACTTTTTAGTTACTTTATTATGAAAGCTTCCTAGAATTTTTATACTCTGCAAACATGTTCTCCAACAATATTTTCATGTCTAATAATTAATTTGACCAAAAAAATGGCAAAAAAAGGGCTCACGGAGTAGAATCAACTTGCACTTTGACTTTTTAGTGGCTCTATTGCGCAAGCTTCCTAGTATTTTTATGCTCTGAAGACATCTTCTCCAGCTATATTCTCATGTCTAATAACTAATTTGACCATAAAAATGGCAAGAAAATGCTCACATCAAGGAGTTCTTCACCTGGCTCACGGAGTAAAATCAGCTCTGCACTGTGAGATTTTAATGACTCTATGGAACAAGCTTCATAGCAGTTATTGTTGGCGCTTGGATCATTTGGTTAACGTAAATCGTTAGGGATCCATATGTTTCTAATATCAGCGGAAGCAATAATTCATAGAAACGATTACCGTTCACCAGGGTATGTAGAAGATGAAGGATTCTCCCTGACAGACTATGCAGTCCCACGAGAATGGCAATAATTTCTTCGTTTAATGTCGGAATTGAATGATCTTTGTGCTCAGACGATCTTCTCTTCAACGGATTTCCATCAGTATATTGATCATCAAATTCTGAGCACTATACGATTTTATACAAATTTTGCAAGGTGTTGGATAGCAGCAGCAAACTACGTTCTGATCTTCTGCCGTATGTCCCAAGTCCGATCTCGACGTCGTGTGGGCGACGATCTACGAGACCTTCTCAATCTGCTCTCAACCCTCATCACACGTGAATAATGAAATAGATTAGGGTTCCAGATAAGCTGAGGTGACTTATATACATGGGCTACAGCATGGACCAAGAGGAGAAATTGGGTTGGGCCTCCATTGGGCTTAAGTATCCAAGCTTAGCCCAAAGCTTATACTTAAGTCCAATAATAATAATATATTCCACTAAAATATTATTACTGCACTGCCTTTCCAATCCCAAAATTACGTTTTGGGCTCCTTCTTATTATGAGCCCGTTAGTCTCCCCATGTTTAAGATATACAATGTCCATTAATTAATTTAAGTTACTGACAACTCAATTAATTAATATCTCATCCAAGAGTAGTACCACTCAACATCATTATTATGCCGGAATAAATTCCACCTGCAGGGTTTACATTATAATCCTTATGAGCTCCTCAAGGGGACATCATCGACCTACGACGGACACGGATTCCTTCTACAATCAACAGCACACCATAGAGACAACACTACTTCCCAACTCATCGAGTTTGTTGATTTAATTACATGTAAATCTCACCCATTGATGAATCAAAGAAATGCATACTGCCCTATGTGTCGAGATTATTGTATAGGGATTAAGAGCACGAATTTCCATAATAACTGGGATCAAGTTCTCCTATAAGTCAGTATAAGTCGAACGATCTTAAGCGGTCCTGCTCAATACACACAAGTGCACTAATGTGATTCTATATCCAAGACAAGCTAATACCAAACCACACTACAACCATCCCGATAGAGAGTCCCCGTCTATCTCGGTTGTGAGCATCTGTTTATACTTTATAAGGAAACCGATAATATGATCTTCCACGTGTTGTCGCACAACATATTATCTACAGTATAAAGTAAGTGGACTATTGCATCGTGCATATAAATAAATTATAAGACGCAATCATTTGATCATATGATTCTCATTTCAAATAAATTGTTATAAGATTGTTCATACAAAAAAGCTAGACTTTTAGTATACAATCCAACAATCTCCCACTTATACTAAAAGACTATGCTGTCATGTCTTCTGCCATACATCTGATTCCCACTCCTACTACACGACCATCAAAAGCTTTCGCTTTAAGGTCCTTGTAAATGGATTTACTAGGTTATCATCTGATGCAACCTAGGCGACAACAACCTTTCCCTCATCATACGATTTCTCGTAGTAGGTGGTACTCGTGCTCCATGTGTTTAATTGCCTTATGGACTCGTGATTCCTTCAAGTTTGCAACTGCACCAATATCATTAATTTAAATTGTGATAATCTTGGGCAAACTTAGAAATACTTCAAAGTCCATCATGAAGTTTTTAGAGTCATATAGATACTTTTGCTGGCTTATAGGCTCCAATTTATCATCTATCCATGATGGAGTTCGGAGTCCGAAATATATTTCTATATAACACTCCTCCATATTATGACTCTACTTCCTAAAATTAAACACATAACCTTTGAGGTGGATTTACGGTCGTCCCTATCTGATTTGAAAAATCTGAATCTATGTAACTCATAAGAAGCAGCGAATCTTTCCGGTAAGCCTACATATAATTTCTAGTCCTTTTCAGGTACATAAATATATGTCTTACCACAGTTCAACATTCTTATTTCGAGTTACCTTGATACTCACTGTCTATGCAATTGGCAATACAGTTATCCATTCTCGTGCATAGCATTCCTTAGATTAAGCTTCCTTATTCCCCGAAGCATAAGGAACCGCTTTCATCACCTTTATCTCTTTTTGTGTCTCAAGACACATTCACTTAGATAAATTAACATGCTAAATGAGTAAGGATCGTATCATTTTGCTGAACTTGAGCTAAGCCTAACATCCTTTCTTGTGATCCGTATTATCGTGATCAAAAGGATATTTTTACTCTTCTTAAGTCCTTCATTTCATACTGCTTTATTAATCATACCCATACGCCCGATAATACTCTTTCATTGTCTCCAATGAGCAATATATCATCTATGTATAGTACAAAAAATACCATCACATTTCTGTCACTCTTTTCAATACACAAGACATATCCGAGCATTGATAAAATCCATATCACTGGATTTCTTCATCAAAACGGATGTTCTATAATTTTGAAGCTTGCTTTAGTCCATTGATGGACACTTTTAAGCTTAATATCAAAATGTTCTTAGCTCTTTGCAATGAATCACTCTGGTTGCTTAACATAGATGTTTTCCTCAAGACTTTCATTCAGGAAAGTTGTCTTGGCATCTATTTGCTATCCCTCATATTCCATATGAGTAGCAATAGGTAAAAGAGTCCGGATCGAATTAGGCACAGCTACCGGCGAACAGGTTATCTCATAATCGAACCCTTTCTTTCTGAGTATACCTTTTTCGCAACAAGCTTTGCTTCCAAGGTTTTCACCTTACCATATGATCCTCTTTTATTTTGTATGACCACTTCCAATGGCTTTTACACCATTTAGTGGTCTTACAAGCTCCCAGATTTAATTTAGACTTCATCAATTCTATTTCAACATCTTCGCACTAGATAAGATATCGCATTTCGTTCTTGTAGTGCTTCGTCATATCTGTGGGTTCAATCCATGTTTACTAGGGACTAAGTCTCACGACTCTCCCAAAATATATATCTTACAAGTTGTCGAACAACCCTCCCACTACGACAAGGCAATACACGCAATTGTGTATCAGACGTGACACACGTTGCAGTTTAACTTGTGGTATATCCTCTTATACAATTGATACTAATACTTTGTGTTTTTTTCTCACATCCTTTAGGACAACTTATAAATGGGTATGTGATTTATTACATAGTCTCTTTCCAAAAATCTAGTGTTTGTGTTAACAATCACCCTTCGATCTTTTAGACTAAATAAATCACCTTCATTTTTATAGCATATCCCACAAACAGACAAACATTCAAATGAATTACTATTTCTAGGGCTTATCCATAAAATGAATTAAGTAATTCCAAATAATTCATCATCTATCTAATCATTTGCATAAGAGTCTTTCTCTTATTAGGATTAAAAGACGCATTATTAATTACTATTTGTTGCATCCGTGGTATAAACATGATTTAAGAGTTTACAAATTGTCAATAACGTACCTTAACAGATTATAGCTCCATCCTTCATTACTATGACCATGTCATTTAAATGAAATGGAGTATCCATCCGTAAATGCATAGAAACTGAAATAAAATTCTTTCTATTAAAACGTACTAAAGACGATTTCTCATAATCAAACGTCTAGTCATATCGTAAGATAAATAAACAACTCCCACTGCAACAGCCACTACTCTCGTAGTATTACCCATGTCCATAATAATCTCATCATCACTAAGTTACACGCTTTTAGTGATTCCGGTATCTATACACAACGTGTCAGTAGATGCCATCAGTATTCATGCTTCAATAACTAGTGAATGAGATACTAACTTTGTTCACATCTCGATGAAAATGGATTTTCTTCGCCATATGTTTTGTCAGAAGTTCCCCACCATATACAGCCTCTTTGTAATTCAGGTGGAACTTGCTCAAAACATTTAGGCAAACAATGAATAATAAATTGACCTAGGTTTCCCCTTCAATTTCTCTTCCAAGCACTTCCAATTGATTCATCAAGTAAAATTCAAACCAAGATTCTTTTCTAATCATCTAATTTTGGACCAGTAAATATGTTTCTTTTAGTAAACAATAAGTGAAATAAAATTATTTGAAATTCAGAGAATCATAAAATATACACCGATCAATCTCTGAATTTATCTATTTATATTGATTCCCTCAATACAATATAAAATATAAATTCACCGACATCTCAAGCACCGTGAGTTTGCAAGCCACGATAGTGTGGACGTTTACAAACCCAAACATTTACAAGAGAATGTTTTACCCATTAATTTCATTTGTCAACCTAACTTTATGACAAAATAATTAATAGTCGGTTCCTCTTTAGCCATGCAAATAAAAGCAGTGACACCGATGGGGAGGATACTTTTTAATTGCATCTAAGTGTACACCATTATTTGACCCCAAGTCCATTGTGCGAGCTTATGTGCCATACAGATGGAGAAGTACACACACGCTCGGATAACTTCCTACAGTCATCAATTATAAGTTTGTACCAGTGAACCGCATATAAGCTCATCCGATAGGGAGGAAGGTATATGCCAACGCGCAAGTTCATATGCATCACATTACAAACATAATTATTTAATGAAGTCTGTTCCATCAATCCATGAATAAACTCATCCGATGGGGAGGAAGGCTCTAATGCCGACGCGCAAGTTTATTCACATTACTAACAAACCAATAATGGAGGCCGCGGGAATTTATTACCAATACCCTCTCCCACTTATTTATTTAAGACCGAGGGATTTTATATGCATATAATATTCAGAATAATATACGCAACCTAGCATGCTCCTATTACGGCACATAAGGCAGTAAATCACAGAAAGCATGCATACATATATAACAATAATCAATTAATAATAAATTATAACAGTTATATAACAGCGAATTCGATTGTTCGCCACCATTCACGAATGCGGACAACTGCGATGGGGATCGACCTCCCCGCAGCCTGCTCCACCACTCCGGCACCCTGCCCGACCACATTGTGAAGACTCACGCGGAACCTGATGCAAACCAGTCGAACTTGATGCAGACCAGTCGAACCTGATGCAAATCCACTCGAACCTAGTGCAGAATCGATCGAACCTGATGCAGACCAATCGAACCAGATGTGAATTCGCTCGAACCTGGTGCATCATCGATCGAACCTGATGCAGACCAATCTAACCTGATGTGAATCTGCTCGAACCTGGTGCATCATGGATCGAACCTGATGCAGACCAATCGAACCTGATGTGAATCCGCTCGAACCTGATGCAGCATCGATCGAACCTGATATGAATCTGCTCGAACCTGGTGCAGCATTGATCAAACTTGATGCAGACCAATCGAACCTGATGTGAATCCGCTCGAACCTGGTGCAGCATCGATCGAACCTGATGCAGACCAATTGAACCTGATGTGAATCCGGTCGAACCTGATGCAGCATCGATCGAACCTGATGCAGCATCGATCGAACCTTCATCCGCGCTGCCTCACACAGTGTTCCGCGCGCCACATGGCACGCCACCATGCACGCCATCCCAGTGTCCAGCAAGCCAACGTGTGCGACTCCTCTCCAACGTGCAAGATTTACATGTCACTCCCCGAGCTCCCAACTAGCACCAATGCCCATCAGGCCGCCCGATACTTAGCACGCTGCTCCGCACGCCAACGAGCAGCACACGCCCAGCAGTTGATCGCTCCTTGCTTGGTTCTAAATGCACCCCAGCCGCGCCATTCGCTTGATGCTGTGCACAACACCATGTGCCTTGACGAGCACTCCTTGCTCGGGCTGTCGCTCGTCCAAGGGCCTACTTGCACGGAACCAAGTTCAGCGTTCCCAACGCGCAACACCAAACTACACCAACTGTCGTTCAGGGTTCGCAACTGTAGACTCCTTAGAATCCAATCTTCTCCTTTCAGAATCTACTCCTGTAAGTTCTAAACATGCTGTCCAAATTACAGGTCGATCCAACGGTTAGTTTGTGAGAAACGTCTCTTTTCCCTCGACTGCGTAGAACAGAATCCTCCAAAAACCTGCTTCTATTTTCGCCGTATTCCCGACAACAAAAACCTCCAAATACGATCTGCACCATTCGGAATGTACATCCACAAAATCCGAACGTGCTGACCAAAATTCAGCTTGATCCGACGGTTGAAACTCTGGTTATTGCCTCTGCAATATCACTGCGCTGGTTTTTCTCACAAAAACGTGAATCTGTTTTTGCCCACTTTTTCTTCCTTCCATGTGAAATTGACGAACAGTTTTCGTCGAATCCTCTCACACTCAACCATCAAAAAAATAGGTATGATACAGGGTATATATCACATAGGGATATTCATGGTTTAGCAGTAAAACCAAAACCCTAAACATGTGATCCTAATTTCAAAAAACTAACCACATAAACCCTAGCCTAACGTGTCACGCTTCACCACGAAACCAAAGCTCTGATACCAATTGTTGGTGCTTGGATCATTTGGTTAAGGTAAACCATTAGGGATCCATAAGTTTCTAATATCAGCGGAAGCAATAAATCATAGAAACGATTACCGTTCACCAGGGTATGTAGAAGATGAAGGATTCTCGCTGACAGACTGTGCAGTCCCACGAGAATGACCATAACTTCCTCGTTTGATGTCGGAATTTAATGATCTTTGTGCTCAAACTATCTTCTCTTCAACGACTTTCCGTCAGTATATTGATCATCAAATTCTGAGCACTATATAATTTTATACAAATTTCACAAGGTGGCGGACAACAGCAGCAAACTACCTTCTGATCTTCTGCCGTATGTCCCAAGTCCGATCTCGACGTCGTGTGGGCGACGATCTACGAGACCTTCTCAATCTACTCTCAACCCTCATCACACGTGAATAATGAAATAGATTAGGATTCCAGATAAGCTGAGGTGACTTATATACATGGGCTACAGCAGTGACCAGGAGGAGAAATTGGGTTGTGCCTCCATTAGGTTTAAGTATCCAAGCTTAGCCCAAAGCTTATACTTAAGTCCAATAATAATAATATATTCCACTAAAATATTATTACTGCACTGCCTTTACAATCCCAAAATTACGTTTTGGGCTCCTTCTTATTATGAGCTCGTTAGTCTCTCCATGTTTAAGATATACAATGTCCATTAATTAATTTAAGTTACTGACAACTCAATTAATTAATATCTCATCCAAGAGTAGTACCACTCAACCTCATTATCATGCCAGAATAAATTCCACCTGCAGGGTTTACATGATAATCCTTATGAGCTCCTCAAGGGGACATCATCAACCTATGACGGACACGGATTCCTTCTACAATCAACAGCACACCATAGAGACAGCACTACTTCCCAACTCATCGAGTTTGTTGATTTAATTACATGTAAATCTCACCCATTGATGAATCAAAGAAATACACACTGTCCTACGTGTCGAGATTATTATATAGGGATTAAGAGCACGAACTTCCATAATAACTGAGATCAAGTTCTCCAATAAGTCAGTATAAGTCGAACGATCTTAAGCGGTCCTGCTCAATACACACAAGTGCACTAATGTGATTCTATAGCCAAGACAAGCTAATACCAAACCACACTACAACCATCCCGATAGAGAGTCCCCGTCTATCTCGATTATGAGCATCTGTTTATACTTTATAAGGAAACCGATAATATGATCTTCCGCGTGTTGTCTCACAACATATTATCTACAGTATAAAGTAAGTGGACTATTGCATCGTGCATATAAATAAATTATAAGACGCAATCATTTGATCATGTGATTCTCATTTCAAATAAATTGTTATAAGATTGTTCATAAAAAAAAGCTAGACTTTTAGTATACAATCCAATAGTTATATACTCTAAAAACATATTATCCAACAATATTAGCAAGACTAATAACCAATTTGTCCATAGAAAAGGAAATAAAATGTTCACTTCAAGGACTTCTGGCTCACGGAGTAGAATCAGCTCTGCACTTTAACTTTTTAGTGACTCTATTCTGCAAGCTTTCTAGCATTTTGATACTCTGAAAATATGTTCTCCAACTATATTCTCATGTGTGAGAACTAATTGGGCCATAAAAATGGCAAGAAAATGCTCACTTCAAGAAGTTCTTGACCTGGCTCACGAAGTAGAATCAACTCTGAACTAGTGACTCTATGGTGCAAGCTTCCTAGCCTTTTTTACTCTAAAATTATATTCTCCAACTATATTCTCATGTCTTATAACTAATTTGACCATAAAATTGGCAAGAAAATGCTCACTTCAAAGAGTTCTTTACATGGTTCACAAAGAAGAATCAGCTCTGCACTGTGAGATTTTAATGATTCTATGGAACAAGCTTCGTAGTAGTTATATACGCTAAAACATGTTATCCAACAATATTAGCAAGTCTAATAACTAATTTGTCCATAAAAAAGGAAATAAAATGCTCACTTCAAGGACTTCTGGCTCAAGGAGTAGAATTAGCTCTGCAGTTTGACTTTTTTATGACTCTGTGGCGCAAGTTTCCTAACTTTTTGATACTCTGAAAATGTGTTCTCCAACAATATTCTAATGTCTCATGACTAATTTGACCATTAAAATGATGAGAAAATGCTAACTTTAAATAGTTCTAGACTTGGCTCTCGGAATAGAATAAACTATGCACTTTAACTTTTTAGTTACTCTATTATGAAAGCTTCCTAGAATTTTTATACTCTGCAAACATGTTCTCCAACAATATTCTCATGTCTAATAATTAATATGACCATAAAAATTGCAAAAAAAGGGCTCACGGAGTAGAATCAACTCTGCACTTTGACTTTTTAGTGGCTCTATTGCGCAAGCTTCATAGCATTTTTATACTCTGAAGACATGTTCTCCAGCTATATTCTCTTGTCTAATAACTAATTTGACCATAAAAATGGCAATAAAATGTTCACTTCAAGGAGTTCTTCACCTGGCTCACGGAGTAGAATCAGCTCTGCACTGAGAGTTTTTAATGACTCTATGGAACAAGCTTCATAGCAGTCATATACTCTAAAAACATGTTATCCAACAATATTAGCAAATTTAATAACTAATTTTTCCATAGAAAAGGAAATAAAATGCTCATTTCAAGGACTTCTGGCTCACGGAGTAGAATAGACTCTGCACTTTATCTTTTTAGTGACTCTATTGCGCAATCTTTCTAGCATTTTGATACTTTGAAAATATGTTCTCCAACTATATTCTCATGTGTGAGAACTAATTTGACCATAAAAATGGAAAGAAAATTCTCACTTCAAGGAGTTCTTGACCTGGCTCACGGAGTAGAATCAACTCTACACTTTGACTTTTTAATGACTCTATGGTGCAAGCGTCCTAGCTTTTTTTACTCTGAAATCATATTCTCCAACTATATTTTCATGTCTTATAACTAATTTCTCCATAAACCTGGCAAGAAAATGCTCACTTCAAAGAGTTCTTGATATGGTTCACAAAGAAGAATCAGCTCTGCACTGTGAGTTTCTAATGATTCTATGGAACAAGCTTCATAGTAGTTATATACGCTAAAAACATGTTATCCAACAATATTAGCAAGTCTAATAACTAATTTGTCCACAAAAAAGGAAATAAAATGCTCGCTTCAAGGACTTCTAGCTCAAGGAGTAGAATCAGCTCTGCACTTTTACATTTTAATGACTCTACGGCGCAAGTTTCCTAGTATTTTGATACTCTGAAAATGTGTTCTTCAACAATATTCTCATGTCTTCGAACTAATTTGACCATTAAAATGACAACAAAATGCTCAGTTTAAATAGTTATAGACCTGGCTCTCGGAATAGAATAAACTATGCACTTTAACTTCTTAGTTACTCTATTATGCAAGATTCTTATAATTTTTATACTCTGCAAACATGTTCTCCAACAATATTCTTATGTCTAATAATTAATTTGACCATAAAAATAGCAAGAAAACAGCTCACGGAGTAGAATCAACTCTACACTTTGAGTTTTGTGGCTATATGGCGCAAGCTTCCTAGCATTTTTGTAATCTGAAGACATGTTCTCTAGCTATATTCTCATGTCTAATAACTAATTTGACCATAAAAATGGCAAGAAAATGCTCAATTCAAGGAGTTCTTCACCTGGTTCACGGAGTAGAATCAGCTCTGCAATGTGTATTTTTAATGACTCTATGGAACAAGCTTCATAGCAGTTATATACTCTAAAAACATGTTATCCAACAATATTAGAAAGACTAATAACTAATTTTTCCATAAAAAGGAAATAAAATACTCACTTCAAGGACTTCTGGCTCACAGAGTAGAATCAACTCTGCACTTTGACTTTTTAGTGACTCTATGACGTAAGCTTCCTAGCATTTTGATACTATGAAAATATGTTCTCCAACTATATTCTCATGTGTGAGAACTAATTTGACCATAAAAATGGCAATAAATTGCTCACTTTAAGTAGTTTTAGACTTGACTCACGGAATAGAATAAGCTCTGCACTTTGACTTTTTAGTTACCTTGTTATGCAGGCTTCTAGAATTTTTATACACTGCCAACATGTTTTCCAACAACATTCTAATGTTTAATAACTAATTTAACTATAAAAATGGTAAAAAAAACGGCTCACGGAGTAGAATCAACTCTACACTTTGACTTTTTAGTGACTCTATGGCGCAAACATCCTAACATTTTTAAACTCTGAAAACATGTTCTCCAACTTTATTCTCATGTCTAATAACTAATTTGACCATAAAAATAGCAAGAAAATGCTCACTTCAAGGAATTCTTGACCTGACTCACGGAGTAAAATCAACTCTACACTTTGAGTTTTTTGTGGCAATATGGCGCAAGCTTCCTAGCATTTTTGTACTCTGAAGACATGTTCTCCAACCTCCATGAAGCATTCCTTTTTTATTAAATCCACTGGAAAAATTAGTTACTATGAACATATATCTTTCCTTTTAAAGGTTGGTAATTAATATTAATGTGGATCATGCTGGGTATTCTTTCTGATATCTTGACATGCCTAGGTGACAGAAGAACAAAGGGAAACACTTAGAGTAGCTTAAATTCTTGGCTTGGTGCTGCTCACCTTGATAAGATGGTTTGTAGTCATCCTTTTGGACAATTTTCTTGTGCATCTTGTCTTAATCACTAATAAATTTTTCTCTCTTCAGTAGGTCTCTTCTATTACAGCTGCTTTCTCTACTGCTAAGCTAGATGTAGATAGGCATAAGGTTCTTTTTGACTGGATGTCAAGAAATCTAAATAGATTAGCTGATATTCCTAATGCTGTAGAGTTTCTCGAACCCTTTGTTTCTGTCATCAGTATCAGCAAATCTAATGTTCATTATTAACTCAATAATTGACAATTGCCTCTCATTTACTTTTTTTTTATTTTTGTAATACTTCTTGGTGAACATTCCAGGAAAAATCTGTCGATGTTCGTAAAGCTGCTAAAGCATGCTTTGATAATTTACCTGAGGGTTTGCGGACAAGAACTGGTAAGTGTGATCCTAATCTTTGTTCACTTACAGCCTTATTCAAGTATTTCAATTACAGCAAGGTTTATTGTTTGGTCTATCTTTTTTTATCTTATAGGTGGCCAAAAATTTGAAAAATACACAATACTCTGCTATGGATGTATTCATTGAAAGGTTAAAAGCTTATGGAGGTTTTCAAGGTATTCTGTTTACATTATCCCAACTTCCACCTAAAGGCCACCAAATATTGTTTTCACTATACATTAGCAATCAAATAATTATGTTTAGACTTACTAATTGCTTCGACATTTGTTATTTTTCCATTTTTGATCACTGATTGACTTTCTTGTCTTGGATGTTTTCTACTTTTTACTCTTTTGATGCATCTTGTGATTTCTCATATGTCAGAAGATTAGCCGCCAGCAGGCTTAGTAGAAAAAAAACCTATTAATATAGTGGTAAGATAATCACAACCCAATGCTTACTTCATGGTGGTTTTGTCTGCACTGTTCTAGCAGGAAATGGGCACATATTTTTGGCCCAGGTGATGTGAATTTCGTTTCCCAATTTTCCATACTCTTCAGAGGTTTGCTTGGACTGAAGGTATTCTCCTTTTAGATATTAAATGCTTCCTCTCTGATGTCAAACCTGCTCTTCTAAATACCCTTCATATGCAGAGTATAAAAAGAATTTGTATGAGGTAATTTATGGTAAGTTCTTAATTGTTGTTTTATCTTGAGAATCCTTTAATTGTACTTCACTGCGTATTTTATGTGCAGTCGTCTGCATCATGAAAGAAAACTGTAATTTTGTGAAAAATTTTAATTCTTCAACATTCGTTATTGGTGGCATAGATTGCCTCCAACCTTTAAGATATTAGAGAAACTCTATGGTGCAAATTTCCTAATATTTTTATACTCTAAAAAATATTCTCCAACTATATTCTTATGTCTAATAACTAATTTGACCATAAAAATGGAAAGAAAATGCTCACTTCAAGGAGTTCTTGACCTGGCTCACGGAGTGGAATCAACTCTACACTTTGACTTTTTAGTCTCTATGGTGCAAGCTTCCTAGCTTTTTTTAATCTGAAAACATATTCTCCAACTATATTATCATGTCTTATAACTAATTTGACCATAAAAATGACAATAAAATGATCACTTAAACGAGTTTTTGACATGGTTCACAAAGTAGAATCAGTTCTGCACTGTGAGTTTTTAATGACTCTATGGTACAAACTCCATAGCAGTCATATACTCTAAAAACATGTTATCCAACAAGACTACCAAGTCTAATAACTAATTTAGCCATAAAAATGGAAAGAAAATGCTCACTTCAAGGACTTCTTGACCTGGCTCACTGGGTAGAATCAACTCACCACTTTGACTTTTAGGCGACTCTATGGTGCAAGCTTCCTAGCATTTTTATATTCTAAAAATATGTTCTCCAACTATATTCTTATGTCTAATAACTTATTGGACCATAAAAATGGCAAGAAAATTCTCACTTCAAGGAGTTCTTGACATGGCTCACGGAGTAGAATCAACTCTGCACTTTGACTTTTTAGTGACTCTATGGTGCAAGCTTCCTAGCCTTTTTTTACCCTAAAAATATATTCTCTAACTATATTCTCATGTCTTATAACTAATTTGACCATAAAAATTGCTAGAAAATACTCACTTCAAGGAGTTCTTGACATGGTTCACAGAGTAGAATCTGCTCTGCATCGTGAGTTTTTAATGACTCTATGGAACAAGCTTCATAGCAGTTATATACTCTAATAACATATTATCCAACAATGTTAGCAAGAATAATAACTAATTTGTCCATAAAAAAGAAAATAAAATGCTCACTTCAAGGACTTATGGCTCACGGAGTAAAATCAACTCTGCACTTTGACTTTTTAGTGACTCTATGGCGCAGGCTTCCTAGCATTTTGATACTCTAAAAATATGTTCTCCAAATATATTCTCATGTGTGATAACTAATTTGACCATAAAAATGGCAAGAAATTGCTCACTTTAAGTAGTTCTAGATCTGGCTCACGGAGTAGAATCTGCTCTGCACTTTGACTTTTTAGTTACTCTATTATGCAAGCTTCTAGAATTTTTATACTCTGCAAACATGTTCTTCAATAATATTATCATGTCTAATAACTAATTTGACGCTAAAGATGGCAAGAAAATGGTTCACAGAGTATAATCAACTCTGCACTTTGACTCTTTAGTGACTCTATGGCGCATGCTTCCTAGCATTTTTATACTCTGAAAACATGTTCTCCAACTATATTCTCTTGTCTAATAACTTATTTGACAATAAAAATGGCAAGAAAATGCTCACTTTAAGGAGTTCTTGACCTGGTTCACGGAGTAGAATCAGCTCTGCACTATGAGTTTTTAGTGACTCTATGGTACAAGATTCATAGCAGTTATATACTCTAAAAACATTTTATCCAATAATATTAGCAAGTTTAATAACTAATTTGGCCATAAAAATGGAATGAAAATGTTCACTTCAAGGATTTCTTGACCTGGCTCACAGACTAGAATCAGCTCTCCACTTTGACTTTTTAGCGACTTTATGGTGCAAGCTTTCTATCATTTTTATACTATGAAAACATGTTCTCCAACTATATTCGTATGTCTAATTACTAATTTGACCATAAAAATGGCAAGAAATGCTCACTTCAAGGAGTTTTTGACTTGGCTTACGGAATATAATCAACTCTACACTTTCAATCAACATGTGGATTTCCCCCAAACTTGTTCCTCTTTGAAAAAAAATTTCTTGCAAATTCAAGTAAAAAGATAGTCAATTATTCATCTTTTAAAATCTCACTTACCACTCGATCTCGATCATCCAGAGGCTTAATGGGTGGCTTCAAATGAAGATGTCCCCCTTTTAATTTCTTGCTTGATAACACCAATTCTCTTTTATTTGAACGAAGTGTGAGTTCCTTCTTATCCGTGTCAAATTTTGCTCCTCCGGTTGCCAAAAATGGCCTTCCAAAAATAAATGGGATCAAAGGATCCTCTTGCTTCTCAACTATCATAATATCCACCGGAAAAACAAAATCCTCTATTTTCACAAGTATATCCTCCACAACTCCATGGGGCTTTATCATTGAACCATCCATTATTCCGATTTCCACATCCATTTCCTTTAACCTCCCAATGCCAAGTTTTTCAAAAATTTCCAAAGGTATCACGTTAATGCTTGAACCAAGATGACATATATCATTAAAATATTCCTCATTTCCAATTTTACAAGTAAGAACGAACTTACCAGGGTCTTCCACCTTTAATGAAGCATCAACTTCAACTATTTCATGATCTTGTTCCAACCACAACTCTTTATCACACTTACTTTCATCAAAGAATGAAGACAAAAATTCACCAATAATCCTCTCATCATCAAAAGACAAATCATCATCAATGGCAACTTCCTCAACCACTTTGGACACCACCTCATCACAAACTACTTCTTCAACATGTGAAATAATGTTTGTTGTTTCCACCAACCCTTTCTCCTCCTTACTTTCCATATTACAAACGGTAACATAAAAACATTGTTCCTTAGGATTAGTAATGGTAGTTGAGGGAAACTTACCTTTATGATGCATTTCACCTTGCTAGGTTGCCATTTGACTAATGTGAGTTTCAATCGCTTTAAATCTCCTCTCATTTACATCATCTGTTTGTCTTTTGTCTTCTTTAGCTTCCTTCATATATTCCAAAACCTTAGCCTTTTGATCTTTCATTGTAGGCTTTCCTTCACCTTTTAGAGCTTTATCCCCTGGATTAGTGCCCGGTGGAAGAGTAAGGGCATTCCCTTAATTTCCGTATGACAAATTTTCATACCGAAGAGATTGGTTAAAATTTCATCCATAATTACCTTAACCAAAACCTCCTTCGCATTGTGGATATCCCCCTCCATGGTTACCAAAATTACCATCATAATTTCCTTGGAAGTTCCTTCCTTGCATAAAGGCAACTTCCTCAAGTGATATTTCCGGTTGGCACCAAGTATCTTGTAATCCAAAATTGGGAAACATACCTTGTTGAGGCATAGGTGTATGCATTTAACAACTTTGAGAAGATTGACCCATATTAGGCAAAGAAATGCCTTGTTGAGGATTTGGAAATAATTGTTGATTCATCAAAGGCATAAGCATGGGCTTTGAATTCGACGGCACTTGTTGATTCACAATAAGCTTAGATGAAGGATCCAGAGACATTTGCAAATTAGCATTCATCCTCTTAAGTATCTCCGTGATCACCTTGTCGGTTACATCTTCCCTAGGTGCTTCTTCCTTCTTGACTTGTTGCATACACACTTCTTCGATTTTAGCAATTTGTTCCCTTTTATACATCCCCATAATTCTATCCATAGGCCATTGACCCGTATTCAAAGCAATCTCATGACATATAGCAATTGCTCTTTCCGGGGTTTGCCCCAATATAGAACCTCCCGCCGAAGCATCAACAAGCATTCTCTCACTCCCATTCAATCTGGCATAGAAAAATCCTACTTGTTGATCTTCGGGGAATCGATGTTGTGGACACCTCCTTAACATTTCTTTGAAATGATCCTAAGCCTCACTAAAAGTCTCAACATGCATTTGCTTGAATTGAAAGATTTGACCATTTAAATACAACATCTTAGATGGTGGGAAATACTTGCTCAAGAACCTTTGAGCCAACTCTCTCCATGTAGTATAAGATTCCGGAGGTATAGTATGATACCAAGCCTTAGCTCGATCCCTTGATGAGAAGGAAAAGAGCTTCATCATGACAATATCTTCATTTACTCCATTAATGTTTATGGTGTTAGCTAACTCCGTGAATTGAGATAGGTGAACATTTGGTTCTTCATTTGCATCAACTCCAAATTGATTCACTTGCACCATATTAACCAACCCCATCATGATCTCAAAATTGTTGACATTTAATGGAGGCCCCATAGCATAATTCCTATATTGAGGTTGGAAATATCTCGAATATTCATCCACACTCCATTATAACCATGGCCTCGAGATTGATTTTGCACTATCGGAGGAGTTTATTGGTTATCTCTAGCTTCTTGTTGTGCCATCAAGTGTTGAATAATTGCTTGCAATTGTTGATTTTGCAAGTGCACTTGTTGAGCATTAACTTGTGGCACAAACTATGATTAACATGTCCTCCTCGAACATTATAACCACCTTGTTGAAAATTCCTCATATGACCTTCTTCATCAACCATATTGGCATTATCCATTACGTTTTCCATAACTTCCTATGTAGGATCAAATTCAAACTCGTTACAACCAAGATTTTAACATTTTCCCTGCAAGTGGCGTCATGTTCTTAGTCCCTTTTTGGTAAAATGATTTCAGAGTAAGAGACTATCGTTGTTGTACACGTGTGACCAAGTAACAAAATTTATAAGTATGTCGTCCCAAGGGAAAGTAAACTCATAGTTGTATCCGGATTTATCATCTATTATGCTTTGTAAGAGTGATCAAGTTTGAAGGTTTGGTTTTATACTAATGCTTACTCTAGTCAATTAACTAAAGAAATCAATTAACAACTAATAGTATCAATTATCAATCACGTAACAAGACGAATGGAATGTGGATATAATGTATTTAAGAAGAGAGCAAGGTTATTCATACTCATGGATGAGAAACTAGCTAGACATGCATGACCTTTAACATTGAACTTCATTAATCATGGACTAAACACAATCACGTTGTTACCCCTAACCCCTATGGCCAAGGTGAGTAGGTTCTCGACTCTTTAACAAGTCTAAATCTCCTAAGATTGTTCTTGCTCTCAATTCCCTTAAGGTACTATGATCATAAGTTTGGTTCTTATCACTCAATTACTTAAGTGTCCCCCTATAAATGTTCTAAGCACAAGAAGGGTATGGCTTACCTCCCCTCATACTAACATACATGCTCATCTTAATACATGATTTAATCAACTCTCCCATCAAAATATCAGATTGGCTATCCTAACATGTTGTAAGTAAGAATTAATCACACAAGCAATGAAAAGAAGCATGGATCATTAATCATAAAAGGAAGTCCAAAATTAACTCAATTCAACATCTAAAATCCTACATATCTAACATTCTTCTCAACCAATCATATGATTAGTTCTACTATAGGACTAGCCACTACACATCATATTCAAATCAATACAATTCAAGGCTTGCTCCATTTGAACCAAAATATAAAGAAAAATAACAATTGAAAAGTAGATTGGCTTCCCTTTTGTGAAGATGGCCTTCCTTCCTTTCAACATGCTCAATTCTTCAATCTATGATGATCTTCTCTTCTCAAATTGATAGAATGATGGAGTGATGGATGAATTTGTGGAGAGCCAATGATCTGAATGGATAAAAAGTGTGGAACTGGATGATCGAGAATGTGTGTATGAAAATGTGGTGAGGAATTGTGTGTTTAATCTTGATAACAACTCCTAAATGTGGCTCTCCCCTTAATTTTCGCACCAATTTAATATTTATACCCCTTGGGGACCTCTAGAATCTTTCGGAATTTTCTGACTTTTTCCTTCTTTTAATCTAACTTGACTCGAGTTGGTCAACTCAAGCTCTTATATGTCAAGTCGTGTTGCGTGACTCTGAACTGGATATTTTTCCGAACCCAGCTCGACTCGAGTTGCAAGTCGAGTTACGTCTTGCAACTCGAATTGGCTCACTGGACCTTTTTTGGATGTTGTTCTGCCCTACATGAATTGATGCTTGACTTGGCCTTGACCCAGCTTGACTCGAGCTACGTAACTCAAGCTCTCGCCTATCAAGTCATGTTAGCTCTATCAGAAACTGAATTTACCCTGGGACTCAACTCGACTCGAGTTGCAAGTCGAGTTGGACCTTGCAACTTGAGTTAAGCTACTGCACACAATTTGACTTCACTCGAGCACCAATTCGAATCGAGTTGCAAGTCGAGTAAGACCTTGTAACTCAAGTAGGGTGTTTTCCAGCCCATTTCAGCTCCCGACTCCGTTTTGCTCTGTTTTTGACCTGTTTTATATGCATTTAAGCTCATTTCTATACATTTATCAATTCAAAGCATACATCTCCATATCTTCACATAACAGCACCAAATGATATACAATTACGTATAAAAAAACCTATGAAAATCCACAAATAAAGTTACTAAAATCTAGGGAAAAATGATGACGATCAAGGACCATTTCCAGCCACCATGCATGTGAATCTTGATGATGTATTGATATCACACCAGAAATTAACAACTCTATATGTATCTATCTCTGTATGTATGAATAACCATATATATATATATATATATATGAGATTTGTGTAGACATGACAACTTAATTCTTTATTTTAATTCCATGTGAAGTGTAGATTGAAAGAGTGGAATTTAAATGAATGAACCAAACAAAATCCTCCTGATGTGGCGTGTTGCCCGTGGGCAAGAAATAATGACACCAAGAAATTAAACTCTTAATTATGTCAGCACAAACCATACAAATCACAAAATTACTATGCATAAGTCTAATATAAACACAGTATACACCATAAACCAGTATCAAACAAAACACTCGAGCTCCACTTTATAAATCTCCGAAATCAAATATACGATCAAGTACCCAACACCAAATCGTTGAACAAATTAAAAATGCAAGTTATAAAAAGAACAAAAAAAATAATAGTGATAACAACAATCCCCTTTTCCAATGAGCTTCTGATTCTGGAAGGCAGTTTTCCGTTTGTTTATCTTGTAATTCCAATCTTTAGAGGTGCTCCTAAATGTGTTTATTTTAGGGAAGCAACATACAACATTATATCTAAATTCCAGAGGTAGAAGGGTAATACTCTCTCTATGGCTGGACGAATTTGTCTCGTTAATTCTATGATTACTTCCTCTTTCGTACATGCTATGATGATATATAGATGGCTAAGGTATCATTTGAAAAGAACAGAGAATGCATGCAAGGAACTTTATCTGGGCTGGTGATGTTTCTAAACAACATCATTTCACAATTGCATGGAAACGAGTTGCTCCCCAACTTTTGAAGGTGGTCTCAGCATTCGCTCTATAAGGGCTGCTAATGATGCATATCTTATGAAGTTGTCATGGGATGTTCTCAATGAGCATGCTCTTCAGCTGCTTCGTAATCGTTGGTTTGACGGTAGTAAATTGAAGAATTCTTACATACCATCATCGATCAGGTCTGCATGCTTATCTCATATCCGTCGGTTGTTAGAAGAGGAAGTTTGGGTGGTTGGATATGATTGGCTTGATAACTGGATAGGAACTAGCTGACTTGATTGAAATTCCTATGGAGTACAGATACCACTATGATCAGATTATTGAGGACTATATTTACGATGGAGATTGGCATTTCACCAGGAATTCACTAATGCCTTCCCGTATATAGTTGAGATGATTCTTACTACTCGTATATCAACAAATCTCATTGACCGTAGGTTTTTGGGTAAATCTCTACAGGGGAAGGTCACTTCTAAGATTGCATATATGCATACACATACTATTTTTCCAGCACCGAATTGGGGCTCTTGGATTTGGGCGAGTTTCATTCTGCTCTATAGATCTCTCATTCTATGGAAGACTATTCGGGGATTTCTTACCACATGGGATATTCTAGTGAATAGGGATTTTCATGGCCCCTCATGTTGTTATTTATTTGAATCTGACTCTGAAACTTTTGATCATCTCTTTCTACATTGCAGGGTTTCATCAGAGGTACTATAATACATTTTGGCAGGGTTTGGATTTGATGGAATCATTCCATTGGATCAAAGTTTTGCTGCTTTTTTACTTCATGCAATGCGCATGGAGGGAAGTACTCAGGTCATGAGTTTGTGGAGAGTGACAATTGTTTCGTACTTCTGGATCATCTGGAGCACTAGAAACGAGAGAATGAATATGAATATCGATTTGAACACAGAAGGGAGCCGTCCTCCCGTGAGAATATCTGTTGTAAAGGTTGTATTGATGTCACTCATCAAAGAAGCGGGAAGGCTATCTATTGGCATGATGGATAACACTATGGAAGACTTGGCCACGCTGCATTTTTTGGCATAATAGGAGTACCCAAGAAAGCTCCGAACATTACGTATCTATATTGGCAACCACCACCATCTGGATGGATAAAAGTCAATATGGATGGTCATGCTTCGGGGCTCCAAGCATAATCTCGGGGCTGGAATTTTCAGAAACAGCAAAGGGTTTGCTAGAGCAAGTTTCACATGTGGATATGGAACTGGATTTGCTTTTGAGACGAAAATGGCGGTAGCCGTAATGGTTGTGGAGTTGGTGCATGATAGGGAATGGACTTCTCTATGGTTAGAGACAGACTCAATGTATGTATTATATGCACTAATCGACCCTGCTCTGAAGATTCCTTGGAGATTGTTAGCGAGATGGACGAAAGCTAAAGATATCATCTCAAACATAAACTACCACGCATCTCAATTTTTTGGGAGAAAAATACAGTTGTTGATGCCTTATCAGACATTGGAGGGGATTTTATTGGCATACTACAACCCCAAATTATATTCAACGACATGAACTTTGAATACTATAGATTTCGATAGCTTCATGGCTTTTCACAGCCTTGCCGCATGTGGCTACTTTTATCATCTTTACTTTTGACTATTTTGCCTCTCTTTTTTCTTAATACATCACTTATTCAAAACCTCTTAATAAACACGTAGTTGTCCCCTTCAAAGCAAAAGAAACTCATAGCTTTACTAATTACAGATAGAGAAACTAGAGAGAAAACCTGAAGTCAGACGTGTGTGCCTGGAAGAACAGATTAGCAAAATGTCAGTGTGAGAGGAGGGTTGGACAACGAAGTTTCATAATGTCCAGCCGACGATGACGGTGACTACAATTTCCATGTAGAAATGGTTGCGACAGGGAGAGGCGGAGAGCGGCAGTGACAGGGATAGAGGAAGAAACTAGGGCTTCACAATTGGAAAGTGAAAATGGAAAAATTGGACGGTGAATGGTTTATGACAAATTGACAATGTAAATTATGTAATAATATTTTAATTTCTAACGCGCGTGCTTGGAAGAACAGAGGACCGAAATGACAGCGTGAGAGGAGGGTTGGGCAACGAAGTTCCGCAATGTCCAGCCGGCGACGACGGTGGCTACAATGTCCTGGCAGAAATGATTGCAACAGGGAGAGGCGGAGAGCAGCAGCGACTTGGAGAGAGGAAGAAACTAGCGATTCACAATTGGAAAGTGAAAATTGAAAAATTGGGCGGCGAATGGTTTATGACAAATTGACAATGTAAATTATGTAATAATATTTTAATTTTAAACCTTTTTTTTGTTCTTTTATGTATTTATAACGAATAGATTAGGTTTTAATTATTTCTAAAAATATTTAGACAAACACTCAATTTTACTTTATTATAATATGAATATTTTTTATATTACAAAATTATTTTAATTAAATAAAATTTTAATTAAAATCTTTATATATAAAACATCATGAAATAAGAAATATATATATATATATATATATATTTAAAATTTTGAATTTATGTTTAAGTTAGTCTCGTATGAATGAGGTTAGTATGTGAAAATTTAATTTTTAAATAAATGAACTATTACTCTTTCAAATGAAAAATATTACCCATTTCAATAAAAATATAAAAACTCAAAGCATGTCAGAATTTGAAGAGTAATATTTTTCATTTAAAAGAATAATACTAGTTTACTTATTTAAAAAGTAATTTTTCAAGTACTAATTAAAAAAATTATGGATTACATAAACTATATATACACAAGTATTTGTCTTTGCATTTACTTTATTCATACAAGTTAAATATAACATGTTCAAATATATTCTAATATATAAAAATGCAGTAGTTTTGTTAATTAACCACAATATTGTTATAATGATTGTATTTTTTTACTAAATAAAATAATTATGTAAACAATCTTTGATAAAATAAAGTAAATATTGAATGTCTAGATTATGTGGTGAATAAAATTTTAAAATTAATGTACTGGAATGAAGGCTTAAAAAAATAAATAGACAAAGTTATATCAAAATTGAATAATGATTTTATAAAATTTAATTTAACTACTGAGATAAATTTTTTTAAGAAATGAATAGACTTTATAAATTTTTTGAATAAATAATGACTTTAAAAATTATACTAGTTATTATCAAATTATTAATGATGAATAAGAAAGAATGGTAGGTATTAGGGGTGTGCACGAATAAAAAATAATAAAATTATGATCATTTTCGCTATAAAATGTCATTACTTTCGCTATAAAATATTTTCACTTTTTATTTATATACTATAAATTGTTAATGAAATAGTTTATTGCACCATTATCATTTTTCATCGATTAAATATCATCTCCGCTAATGATGTTATTACTTTTTATCCGTGTTACGTAAGAGCTTATGTGAGAGGATTTTTCACACAAGTTTTTACCAAGAAAGAATAGTTTTTAAATATAATATATTAAACTCTGAAATTAAAATATAAATCTTTAATATATTAAGTTAACACCAATCGATTTGTTACACCTCTAGAGTTTAATACATGTAATTTTGAATATTAAAAAATAATTATCATTATAATTTTTAAATAGCAATGAACTTGAGGATTTAAATAAATATATATTAACGGAAATGATATATAATCGATTAAATAAATAAATGAATATATATATATGTGTGTGTGTATTAATGCATATGATATTTAATCGATGAAATAAATAAATAAATAAATATATATATATATATATATATATATATATATAATTTTATTTTGATTAGGTGTAGGTTTCAATTATTTTCAATTTTAGTAATTATAATTTTATTTTTAAATAGCAATGGATTTGAGGATTCACACACACACACACACACATATATATATAAGCTATATTAAGTTTACGACTAAATTTAGACTTTAGAGATACCATTTACTTTATACAATTTAACTTATTTGAATGAAAATCAGAAATATATTCCAAGTCCATGCGTATTATGGAGACTGGCGAAGTTGGATTCAAATTCGACTGCCGCTATGTAAAGGTTGTGCTCTTGATAAATATTTTTAATCTATACATCCCATGTTATTTGTTGGAGAAATATAATACTCCTATTTGAATAAAAAAATAATCATGACTAATGTTATTAATTGAAGAGAGACAATACCGATTGTCAAAGTTGGAGAGAGATGGGGGGAGGATTGTGGTCGTTCATGTGGTGCCGTGATCAGTCAAAGTGGGATTGGGGATTATATGTTGTGCTTAGGCGTGTAAATAGGAGTTGCAGGTAGCGTGTAAATAGGAGCTGCAAGTAGTGGGATAAGTTATAGATAAAAATTCTATTTTTAATTAATTAATTAGTATTAGGGTTATATTAGGTATATTATTCTAACTTTTTGTATCTGATAATAATAAATTTGAATGTATGTATCTTATAGTATTAACATTTAGTACTTTTCATTAGAAAGTAATTAATCCTATTTTTTTTTTTTTTAAAAATATATATATATATATCTAAATATTTAAATTATAGTGTAATAACATACCTTTTTCTTTTTTTTTCTCTTTTTTTATGTCTCCAAAATATGAATGTCTTCACCATCATCATCACACAAGTCCACAACTTCAATTGCATAATCAATCTTATCGTCTATTTTTTTTATGATTTGCTAAATATGACTACATTATCACTTATTTGTCTCTTAATATGCTTTCTAATACCAGTCTTCGTGTAATCTTTTAAATATTTAAAAAGTACATATGTATTTTTAGTTTTTTCACAAATTTTCCAAATCTTATGTCGAAATTTGTTCTCTATAACTAAACGTAAAGAGGCCTGGGATTCCCTCAATCTTATCATCTCATCCATATTACACTTGAAGTCGTCTATTATTTTTTAGAATATTGATTTCATAGTAATTGAACCTTCATCATAAAAATAAGAATAATAATAAATAATGATTTCAAATCAAAATAAAACTAGTTAAGCGATAATAAGTAAAAATATCTACGTTCGAGCATATTTATTCCCATTAAAAATGTGGGTTTAAGTAGAGTTCCAACACATATTCACTTTGCAAGTATTAACAAAATAAAATTTATATTGAATCATGAAATTTTACCTTTTTGACAAATAAATTCTATGAGGAAAATTGAAGAATGGAAAAACACGTATTTTCTCTTAAAGCAGTGAAGAGATAAATTACCATATTAGTTTGTTGGTGGTTTAAAAATATGATGTGCTAAAAGGAGATGGTAAGTTAAAAAGTAAGTGGGACGTTAGAAGTTAGAAAAATATGTGCATAAGTTGTATGTGTTGTAAAGTATTTGATAAGAACAATGAGAAAAACATAAAGAAGAAGAGAAAAATATAGAAGAGAGAGAAAGAGATATTTTTATTAACGGCGTTATGTATGAATGTATACAAAACCCTAATATTCTTACTCTTTATATAGAAAAGAGAAAGGGTACAATGGTAAATAAACTCTCTTTCTATTCTAATGATATAAGGAGTAATGTCCGTACAAAATGTTTCACAACACTCCCCCTTGGACATTACGACGTTACGACGTTATATGCATACCTTGTTAAAAATCCCTCTAGAAAACCCTTTGGGAAAAACCAGTCGAGGAAAAGACTACATGTCTTATCATTTTAATATTTCATATTAATTAGTTGCTTCATTAAAAACTTTCAACAAGGAAACCTCGTTGGAAAAAAAAATTAGTTAAAGAAAAAGAGTACAGCTTTGTCTTCAGGACCCAATCTTCAAGATTAACTAAAAGTTGTTTCTCTCCCAAGACATTTAAGTACTTGCCTATCTCATTAAAAACCTTCAATTAAGAAAACTTCTTAGGGAAAAACTTAGTTTAGGGAAAAAGAGTACAAGTCTTACAATTTTCTTGTGTTGCTTTAGTTGGCTCATTAAAAACCATAGACTAAGAAAACCCAACAGGAAAAATTAGTTAAGGGAAAATGAGTACAACTATTGGTCATCAGGACCTAATCTTCTGGATTATTTAGAAATTACCACTCCCTCAAGATAGCGGTATTTTAAAATATAATTGTTGAGTTTCAAGATCGAAAATTCAGAATTTACTTGAAATTATTACTCTCCCTGAAGACGACAATCTTCTGGGTCTACATAATACAATAGTACAAATACATACTAAAATATAATTTGGGAGTTTACAAAACAATGATAAATAATTCAAATTTTCATATGAACAGATACTATGTGTAATATCAAACTGATCTTCTAGAGCACATAAAATAAATTTGTCATGTCTCTTATAATATATTAATTCCTTATCTATGCAACACAAAATTTATTGTCTTGTAAAAGATTGGGGAAATGTATCTTATCATCATGCACAATGGGCTATAAATTTATTATATCAACATGTTGGCGTTTTGGTTAGCGTGAACCATTAGAGTTCCATGCAATTCTATAGTAGCAGAAGCAAAAGTGTAGAGTCGAATTAACATTCACCAAGGGTTGATGTTAAGGTTGATTCTCACCGGCATCCTGCGCAGCGTCATAGTTTTTGCCATAACTCCCTCTTCGAAGATCCAATTCAAGTGATCTATGCACCAAAATGATCCTCTTTTCCGTGGCTTTCTGACAATTTATTACAAGTTCAGATTGGACTTTTATACAATTTTATAAAAATTGGTGAAATTGATGACCAGAAACAGCAAACGGCCTTCCGGTCTTCTGTTGTATTCCTAAGCCACGTCTCGATGTTGGTGTGGGCAACGATCTACGAGATGAACTCAATTTGAAATCCTAATATGCTTTCTCACATTTCTAGCATGATTAATTAATTAATCGGACTGCTGAGATTGGCTATATATAGGCTACAACAGGGAACATGAGGAGAAATTAGGGTTTGTGCCTCCCATTGAACTTAAACATCCAAGTTTAGCCCAAAACTTATACTTAAATCCAATAATAATAAATCATCCCACTAAAGGAATATTATTGCACTGCCACACTAATCCCAAATTACGTATATGAGCTCCTTCTTACTATGAGCCCGTTAGTCTCCCCATGTTTAAGATTCAATGCCCATTAATTAATTAAGTTACTGACAACTCCATCAATTAATATATTTACTGAGAGTAGTACCACTCAACCTTATTATCATGCCGGAATAAATCTACCTGCAGGGTTTACATGATAATCCTTATGAGCTTCTCAAGGGGACATCATCAACCAATTCCGTTAGGACACGGATTCCTTCTACAATCAACAACACACCATAGAGATAACACCATCTCCCAACTCACCGAGCATATTGATTTAACTATTATATCTCACTCATTGATGAATTAGAGAAATAAATACGGACTTACGTGTCGAGGTTATTGTATAGGGATTAAGAGTACGAACTATCATAATAACAGAGATCAAGTTCTATTATATAGTCAGTATAAACTGAACGATCTCAACAACAGTCCAATTCAATACACACAAAGCGCACTAATGCAATTTATAGTCAAGACAGACTAATGCCAAATCACACTATAACCATACTGATAGATAGTCCCCTTCTATCTCGGTTGTGAATATCTGTTTATACTTTATAAGGAACCGATAATATGATCTTCTGTGTGACGCCGCACACCACATTATCTACAGTATAACGTAAAATGGACTTTTGCAATAACATTATTGCAAACGTTTGATCACATGATTCTCATTTCAAATATTATCAAAACATTATTCATACCAAAAGCAAGACTTTTAGTATACAATCCAACAATCTCACACTTATACTAAAAGACTATGTTGCCATATTTGCTGCCATACATCTTATTACCACTCCCACTACTTGACCATTAAAAGCTTTCGCCTTAAGGTCCTTGTAAAAGGATTACTAGGATATCATTCGACGTAATTTAGGCGACAACAACTTTTTCCTTATTATACGATTTCTCGTATCAGGTAGTACTAGCTATCAATGTGTTTAATTTCCTTAGGGACTCGTGATTCCTTCATGTTTGCAACTGACCATTATTATCACAATAAATTGTAATAACCTTAGGCAAATTCAAGATCACATCTATGTCCATTACGAACTTTCTAGAACCATACAGATACTTTGGCTGCCGAAAGGCTCCAATATTATCCTTTTCACATGGTGGAGTCCGGAATATACTTCTATATAACACTTCTCCATACTATGGATCTACTTCTATTAAACACATAACCTTGACGTGGATTTACTGCCGTCCCCATGATTTGAAACACCGAATCTAAGCAACCATCAAGAAGTAATGAATTATTCCGGTAAACCTACATATAATTTCCAGTCCTTCTCAGGCACTTCAAATATGCCTTACCATAATTCAATATTCTTGTTTCGGGTTACCTTAACACTTCACTTCTTTATGAAATTGGTTTTGCTTCGCCACACGTTTTGTCAGAAGTTTCTCACCGTATACAACTTATAATTCAAGTGAAACTTGCTCAAAAATGTTAAGGCAAACTTTAAAAATAAAATGAACTAGGTTTCCCTTTCAATTTATATTCCAAGTATTTCCAATTCATTCATCAAGCTAACCATGACCTCTTGCCTTTCTAACTTTCTCAAGTATTTGAAGAATCGCATGAGACCATCATATTTCTATGAACTTCTCACCTCTTCACTAAAAAATTAAATAGGCATCATAGGGCATTATTAGTGAGAACACATATTTATATTCCTAAGCAGTAAAAATTAAAATCAAGATTCTTTTCTAATCAATTATTTAGGACAAGTAAATATTATTTCCTTTAGTTAACATAAGCGAAATAAATTATTCGAAAATTTAGAAAGTCAAGTAAATAAATACGACGATCAAACTCTTCAAATTTAAAATTTATATTGATTCCCTCAATAAACAATATAAAATAAATTCACCGACATCTCAAGCACCTTGAATTTGCATCCCAGGTTAGTATGGACATATACAAACCCTAATATTCGTAAGAGAAGGTTTTAACCATTAATTCCATGCATCTTAATTAACCTTATGACTCAATGATTAATAGTCGGTTGTCCTTTAACCATGAAATTTAATAGCAGTGACTCCGTTTGGGAGGATACATATTAATTGCACCTAAGTGTATACCATTATTTGATATTAAGTACGTTACCCAAGTTTGTGTGTGTTACAGTTGTAGATGTCCACATGCCTTGAAATAATTTTCTACAATCATCAATTATTAATTTGTACCAGTGATCCGAAAATAAAACTCATCCGTTGGGGAGGAAGGTACTATAGCCGACTCATAAGCTTACTCGCATCACATTACAAATAATAATTACTTAATGAAATTTATTCCAGTGATCCACAAATAAAACTCATCCATTGGGGAATAAGGTACTATAAACGACTCATAAGCTTACTTGCATCACTTAATAAATCATAATGAAGGCCGCGGGATCATGACCAATCCCTCTCCCACTTAGATACTTAACAAGATGGTTTTTGCATACATACAATATAACAGATATAATAATGCAAATAAACATGCTATTATTACGACAAATTAGGCAGTAAATCAAATAACACATACATCGAAATATATAATAATAATTGACAAGTAAAACAATTATAGAAATTATATGTAAGGAAATAAAAGAATTGCCAAAAAAAATAGAGGGATTGACTTGGTCAACACTCAAAAGCAATTAAACAAATGACTTGCCCAACAAGTTTGTTAAATTTTGGGCCCTAAGCCATCTCAAAACACGATTTTTGCAGCAAGAGAAAACTGCACATTGATAGGCTCCAACCCATCTAGCCACGTCATCACCTACAGAAACTATCAATGCTGGAAGCCCATCGCTCAGTCACCACCAACATCCCCACGCACTTCGCTATCCGCTGCCGGCTACCACACCCACAGCAGCTAGCGGCAAGCCATCTCTCCTAAATAATTTCAGTCAGCCACCAGACCCATCATGTTCGCAAACTGGTCGCCGTCGCTGCTATTCAACGCGACTTCGCCGGAATAAACGTCACCAATTGGAGAAAACACTCAGAACATCATGTAGAAACCATCCTAACCACAACAGACCAGGGATCAGTAAACTCGCCCGTATCATGAGCAGACCCAATTGCAAGTCTCGCTGCCCTCGGTCAGAACTTGCTTTAGATACGAAATAGAATTCACTGTAGCTCGTCCAGAATCCTGTGAAGACCCTCTCGAAAACATATAGTGAACAGAAACTGGTCCGATCAGGCCACTGGTGTTTCAGCCTATCGATGCATGCCCAGATGAGAATATAAGCCATCCATGTCCATTATCTTGATCAAGCCTCATCGAAATTTGGTCCAGGCCTGATCGGAATTGGTGTACACTCGCTCAGAATCAATCGATAACTATCAAAGCATCAGCTCCAAGTATCCGCATGCCTCGCCTCGTCTCGCCATCGATCACTGCTCGTGTAGTCGCAGCCATTCACGCTCTTGCCGATTGCTGGAATGGCCATGAATCCACCTGCAGCAGTCCGCCGATCAGCAATGTTCACTTCTTGATCAATATCTATCGTCGTTGCCACTGATCTGCTTACGAACAGCCCTTGGCTGGAGTTACACAGTCGGTGAAGCACACGTCGACTAGCACACCATCGTAGCGACCAAGCCCAGCCTCATGCCTTTTAGCAGCAACCCAGCCTCCGTCCATCACAGCACTGCCAACGTCGTAATTTCCTTTGAGTACCAGACATGCCACCAGCAGGCATATCTCATGCCATCCACTAGAAGTTCCCCCGTCGTGCCATCACAACTCCTCTTAGCTTCCAAGTCAGTCCCTTTCACCACTATGCCATCATCCAACAATACACGCATGGTTTTTCATAGGGATTTCCAAGCGATAGAGCCTCTTACAACCAGCGTACGTCATGCTCTTTCCTCAAAAACAACGACACATGCTCTCTCACCATTACCATACAATTCCATCACTGTTCAACATCAGTCACAACACATTCATCAGGGTTAATCCGTGAATTCAATTTAGAGTTTTCTTTCACCACCCAATCGTGAAGAATAAGAAACAAGAATGGACGATGACTCACAACCATACACCAATAATACAAGAAGGGATTCTCATAGGGTTATCTATGGATTCAATTCATAAAACCAAAACCCTAATTATCACATGTGATTCTATTCCAAATAAAAACATATAATCCACATAAACCCTAGCCCAACGAGTCATGTTTAGCCATAGAACCTACGCTCTGATACCAATTGTTGGTGTTTAGGATCTTTTGATTAGCGTGAACCGTTAGAGTTCCATGCAGTTCTACAGCAGCAGAAGCAAAAGTGTAGAATAGAATTACCTTTCACCAAGGGTTGATGTAGAGGTCGATTCTCGCCGGCATCCTGCGCAGCGTCACAGTTTTGGCCATAACTCCCTCTACGGATCTTCAATTAGAGTGATATATGTACCAAAACGATCCTGTTTTCAATGGCTTTCTGTCAGTATATTATAAATTCAGATTGAAGTTCTACACGATTTTATAAAAATCAGTGAAGTTGACGGCCAGAAACAGCAAACAACCTTCCGGTCTTCTGTTGTATTCCTAGCCACGTCTCGATTTTGGTGTGGGCAACGATCTATGAGATGAACTCAATCTGCAATCCCTAATCTGCTTTCTCACAATTCTAACATGATTAATTAATTAACCAGACTACTGAGATTGGCTGTATATAGGCTACAACAGGGACCAGGAGGAGAAATTAGGGTTTGGGCCTCCCATTGGATATAGCATCCAAGTTTAGCCCAAAATTTATACTTAAGTCTAATAATAATAAACCATTCCATTAAGGAAATATTATTGCACTGCCACCCTAATTCCAAATTACGTTTATGGGCTCCTTCTTATTATGAGTCTGTTAGTCTCTCGGTGTTTAAGATTCAATGTCCATTAATTAATTAAGTTACTGACAACTCCATTAATTAATATATTTACCGAAAGTAGTACCACTCAACCTTATTATCATGCCAGAATAAATCCACCTGCAGGGTTTACATGATAATCCTTATGAGCTCCTTAAGGGGACATCATCAACCAATTCCATTAGGACACAGATTCCTTCTACAATCAACAACACACCATAGAGACTGCACCATCTCCCAACTCACCGAGCATATTAATTTAACTATTAAATCTCACCCATTGATGAATTAGAGAAATAAATACTGGCTTACGTGTCGAGGTTATTGTATAGGGATTAAGAGTACGAACTTCCATAATAACAGAGATCAAGTTCTATTATATAGTCAGTATAAACCGAACAATCTCAACAGCGGTCCTATTCAATACATGCAAAGTGCACTAGTGCAATTTTATTTTCAAGACAGACTAATACCAAATCACACTACAAACACACCGATAGATAGTCCCCTTCTATCTCGGTTGTGAATATCTGTTTATACTTTATAAGAAACCAATAATATGATCTTCCGTGTGATGTCGCACACCACATTATCTACAGTATAAAGTAAATGAACTTTTGCAACATTATTGAAAATGTTTGATCACATGATTCTCATTTCAAATATTATCAAAACATTGTTCATACCAAAAGCAAGACTTTTAGTATACAATCCAACACAACAATCTTATCCTAACACCAGTTGGAGACTTCAACATTATGGGGATTATTTAATTGACATTCAAATCAATATAACAATGTAATGTTGGTTTCTTATAAATAAACCAATATGTTTTTGTATCTACGAAATACATGAGGATATGATTAATTTCATGTAACTTCTCTTTATTCGAGAGTCATAAAATCTTGCTAGCAAGTTCATCATAAATGCATATCAGGCCTAAAACAATTATAAGAAAACATGTGCTTTAAAAGCAGTATATGGAGGGACTTCTAACCCAAAACATTATGTTGAGTTGATTTTAAACTTGCCAGGTGTTATTATTTAATTACGCATATTTGTACAGCGGCTGAATTTTTGTTACTTGCAATAATTCATAAATGAAATGCCAACTTAGTCAGCTTAGTGGTAAGGTTTGAAGTTGGTAGTGGATTCATGTGTTGCTGGCAGTAAAATACAGGTTTGAGTATACATTAACGTGTTTCTTTTTAGTTGGTTATTGAATATTTTGGTGAGTTTAATAAAATAGTGTTTTAGCATTCGTGGATTATTTATTTATTTTGGTTAGGAGTTGGCTGTTGTCACGTGACGTGAGTAATGATTCTTAAGAACTCGTAGAAAACTTACAGGACCACACCTTACTTAAATCTTTCTTCCTTCTTCACAAGTTGCATGTTTATATATTTTAATAGAGATGTAATATGTATCTGCATGTTCAATTTTATTATATACATTTGACAAGTCCTGTAGGTTTACATGATAATGAACCTGTTACATTTGTAAGATTTAACTTGCAGGAACTTATAGGACATATGCCAAATTTATTATTTTTATTATTATTAATGGGTTATTTGTTAAAGTGTTTGGTCATTCCCCTTTTCTAAAGGACTTTTATTAAAGAATTTTACATATAAACCTTATTTATTAAAATTGGGGTGTGACAGAATAGTATCAGAGCAGGTTTACGGTTCTATATGCTTGTTCAAAATTTTTATTAAACTCCGCATATACATGATTTAATTGATTTATATGATATGATTTCATAATTGAATAAATTTTTAAATGAAAGTAAAGTATTTTGCTAGGCATCCACCGAGTACGACGCCCTCTACATTAAGGTACCAAAGTATTAATTGTTAAAGCTTATTACATGTGATTTAAGTGCACATTCAAGTTATATGAGTTATATGAATTTTTATGAAAAGTGATGGGTTTAGAATTTTTATGCGAAACAATATGATACGTAGAAAGTGTTGCATTAGATGAATGGCCAACATTTGCAACAAAGCTAAAGTCATTTACGTTGTAATTGAAGGATACCTCCAGTAAGAGATGTTCAGAATGTCCAGAATGCTCAAAATGCAGAGCCTGACTCTCATACAAAAATAGTGCATGAGTTTCGCGCACACCATCCATAATTCCTCAAAGGGAGTGAAGGGCCTGAGTACGTTGAGGAGTGGCTGCGATCACTCGAGAAGATTTTTTGCCTCTTGAGATGCAATAATGAACAGCGGGTGCTCTGCGCATCCTATCAATTGGCTAGGATGCCGACCACTGATAGGATGGATATTGGGCGATGAGGCCAAATGAGAACAGGGAAGCTATCACTTGGGCGGAGTTTAAAAATATTGCGATGGCAAATTACTATCCTCAGGTTTACCGAGCTAGGATGGAGAATGAATTCTACAACCTCAAGCAAGGAAACATGACCGTGATTAAGTACGAGCGACGATTCAGTCAACTGTGTCGATCAGCTCCGCAGCTAGTCGAGACTGAAGAGAAGCGAGCCAAGAAGTTTCTTGAAGGATTACACAGGACATACAAGGCACAATGTCTGCTTTACCTGATATGAAATACGCTGATACATTTATGAGAGCTTAGAAAGTTGAAGCTTGACTAGAGAAAGGGCGAGCTAGCAGAAGGCAAATGGAGAACCTTGGCAAAAGAGGAAGGGAAAACTTTGGCCAAAGCGATTACAATGGCAATGACGAGCAAGACAAGGTTGAAGAAATCCCAAACTTAGATACCCAACAAGCACCTAGACCCTCTTGTGCTAAATGTGGAAGAAACCATGGAGGCGAATGCTTGTATGGACAAGGAGTATGCTATAAATGCCGTGAGCCGGGGCATAAAGCTCAACAGTGCCCAAAGAGAAATGCCCGTGATTTTAGAGAAAGAGATGGCGACAAGCAAAGTATCCACGCTCTAGCAGAAGTGGTAAGTTGTTTAGAATTCCGAGAACGAAATTTTTATTAGAAGGGTATGATGTAACATCCCATATTTTCACCCGTATATTATAATGTGGCTTAATTCTTAAAAGCACATAAACGAGTCATTAACCCAGCCCATTCATTCTTCTGTCGATGATCAGTAAACAAAAAGAAGTAAAATTTATATTTCTTACTCCCTAAGAAATCAAAACGTAATCTTCAATAAAGAAGATATATTTTCCTCTTATCAACTCCCCTATGTTAGGGAAAATTTGTTAAATCCATATTTTGTTCAGTCGTGCCAATATAAGTTAAACACTACAACTTCCTTATTTTCTACACACACAGAACTCGCTTCATACGCCTACAACTGAAGAGAGATAACACTATTTAGTCTTTTCGTTTCTCTTTCATTTCTTTTCTTTTCTTTCCTTTTATTTTTCTTTCATTCTTCTTCCTGCGTTCAATGTGGAAACCGAAAACCTATTTTTTCTTTTCTTTTCTGATTCTAACCATAAACCCTAACCCTAATGTTGTTAGTCTGCAACTCTTATATGAATCTACAGATTAGTTTTCAATGGTTATATAATATTCATTAGTGCCTATCAATTGTTTACTTATAGGATTCGAAGAGAAATTGGTGCAAGACCCTTAGCGTGAAAGTTTCCTTACGTGGTAGAGGTGGGGATTCTCTCATCTTATATGTGTTAAATTATTTCGTATATGATAGTTGAAATTACTTAGAATATGTGAACTGATAAATGTATCACAAGTTTGAACCGTAATGGTGCCTTACTCTCATTACAAGTTTGGACCGTAATGGTGCCTTACTCTCATTACAAGTTTGGACCGTAATGGTGCCTTACTCTCATTACAAGTTTGGACTGTAATGGTGTCTTACTCTTATCACAAGTTTGGACCATAATGGTGCCTTACTCTCATTACAAGTTTGGACCATAATGGTGCCTTACTATTGTCACAAAATGAATCGCGACGTCGTATCATTATATGAATAATGGACCGAAAGGTGCCTTGTTGACATGACATGATTGTATTGTAAGTGAAATTAGATTATTGCACATGGAATACTTGACTTGTATAAGCATGATTTAATTTTCACTGGGCTTGTGGTTGCTCACCCCGATAATTTATCTCATTTCAGATTAAGCGTGGAGAAAGCGTACGAGCTGGAGCGCGTTGGAGAGAAGACTTTATAAAATGATTGATAAATTACATCTTATATGTTAAGTACTTTCGTTTTCCTTTCAACTTAGGAATTGTGTTAATTCGAATGTTTATGTTTGATGATTGGGGATTTGTTTCACCATTTATATTTGTGTGGTCTATGAAAGTTGAAGGGTTTAACTGGAATAAAATAACTTCATGGATGTTTGATGAATTTGCAAAATCTTTAGTATCTGTTGAGCTTTGCATCTATGCAGAGGTGTAGTTGAGTCTTGCCGTGTTTCAGACGTGTCTTACTCTGTTTCCAAAATTATGCAGCACATAATATTTATTAAGTTGGTAATTTAAGATGTTTGCAATAGAAGCAAAGTCTAAGTAGTCTACCTTATGTGGCAGTGGGGGTAAATACGCGTCTTTCTGTTGTTGAGTTGATTTTAAACTTTCCACATGTTATTATTTAATTATGCATGTTTGTACAGCTGCTGAATTTTTATTACTTGCAACAATTCATAAATGAAATGCCAACTTAGTCAGCTTAGTGGTAAGGTATAAAGTTTGTAGTGGATTCATGTGTTGCTGGCAGTAAAATACAGGTTTGAGTATACACTAATCTATTTCTTTATAGTTGGTTATTGAATATTTTGGTGAGTTTAATAAAATGGAGTTTTAGCATTCATGGATTATTTATTTATTTTGGTTAGGAGTTGGTTGTTGTCATGTGACGTGATTATTGATTCTTAAGAACTCGAAGAAAACTTACAGGACCACACCTTACTTAAAATTTTCCTCTTTCTTCGCAAGTTGCTTGTTTATATTTTTTAATAGAGATGTAACATGTATCTGCATGTTCAGTTTTATTATATATATATATATATATATATATATATATATATATATATATATATATTTGACAAGTCCTGTAGGTTTACATGATAATGAACTTGTTATATTTGAAAGATTTAACTTGCAGGAACTTATAGGACATATGCCAAATTTATTATTTTTTATTATTAATGGGTTATTTGTTAAGTGTTTGGTCATTCTCCTTTTTTAAAGGACTTTTATTAAAGAATTTTACGTATAAACCTTATTTATTAAAATTGGGGTGTGACACTTTCCCTCCTCACAATATTAGGTGTGAATTATCTAGGGTTAAAATAGTTGAGATGACTTATATATGGGCTAGAATAGGGACCAGGAGGAGAAAAGTAGAGTCGGGCCTCCATTGGGCTTAAGCATATAAGTTTAGCCCAAAACTTATACTTAAGTCCAATAATAATAATATAGTCCACTAAAATATTATTATTGTACTGCCGCTCTAATCCCATAATTACGTTTATGGGCTCCTTCTTATTATGTGCCCGACAGACTTCCCATGTTTAAGATATACAATGCCCATTAATTAATTAAGTTACTGACAACTCCATTAATTAATATCTCTTCTGAGAGTAGTACCACTCAACCTCATTATCATGCTGGAATAAATCCACCTGCAGGGTTTACATGATAATCCTTATGAGCTCCTCAAGAGGACATCATCAACCTATTTAATAGGACACGGATTCCTTCTACAAGCAGTAGTACACCATAGAGACAACACTATTTCCCTACTTACCGAGTTTGTTGATTTAATATTTAAATCTCACCCATTGATTAATCAAAGAGATACATACTGGCTTACGTGTTGAGCTTATTGTATTGGGATTAAGAGCATGAACATCCATAATAAATGAGATCAAGTTCTCCTATATAGTCAGTATATGTTGAACGATCTCAAGCAGTCCTGCTCAATATACAAAGTGCACTAATGTGATTTTATAGTCAAGACAAACTAATACCAAATCACACTACAACCATCCCGATAGAGAGTCCCATCTATCTCGGTTGTGAGCATTTGTTTATACTTTATAAGGAAACTGATAATATGATCTTTCGCATGTTGTCACACAACATATTATCTACAGTATAAAGTAAGTGGACTATTGCATCGTACATATAAATATATTATAAGATGCAATTATTTGATCATATAATTCTTATTTTAAATTCATTGTTTAAACATTGTTCATACAAAAAGCTAGACTTTTAGTATACAATCCAACAATCTCCCACTTGTACTAAAAGACTATGCTGTCAATTCCACTGCCATACACCTGATTCCCGCTCCCACTGCACGACCATCAAAATCTTTCGCCTTATGGTCCTTTTAAAAGAATTTTACTAGGTTATCATCCGATGCAATCTAGGCAACAATAAACTTCCCCTCATCATACAGTTTCTCGTAAAAGGTGGTACTTGTGCTC
This sequence comes from Pogostemon cablin, assembly GCA_023678885.1. Lineage (NCBI taxonomy): Eukaryota > Viridiplantae > Streptophyta > Magnoliopsida > Lamiales > Lamiaceae > Pogostemon > Pogostemon cablin. The sequence goes on along the minus strand of CM043004.1, from coordinate 2,652,702 downwards.
TATGTGATTAATTGTCTTATGGGTTCATGATACCTTCTAGTTTGCAACTGCACCATAATTATCACAATAAATTGTGATAATCTTGGGTAAACTTAGAATCACATCTAAGTCCATTATGAAGTTTCTAGAGTCATGAAGATTGATTTGGCTGCGTCAAAGGCTCCAATTCAACATCTTCCTATGGTGGAGTTTGAAATATATTTCTATATAACACTCTTCCATGTTATGGCTCTACTTCGAAAATAAACAAATACCTTGAAGTGGATTTACTGCCGTCCATATCTAATTTGAAAAGGCCGAATCTATGTAGCTTACAAGAAGTAGTGAATCTGTCTGGTAAGCCCACATACATTTTCTAGTCCTTTTTAGGTACTTCAAAATTACGTGTTACCACAGTTCAACATTCTTGTGTTTGGTTACCTTGATACCCACTGTCCATGCGTTCAGCAAAATAGATATCCATTCTCGTGCACAGCATTCCTTAGATTAAGCATCCTTATTTGCTGAAGAATAAGGAACCGTCTTTATCACCTTTATCTTCATTTATGTCATAAGACACATTTCCTTAGATAAAGTCATATGCTAAAACGAGCAAGGATTGTATCATTTTATGAAGCTTAAGATAAGCATAACACCCTATCTTGTGATCACCATGATCGCAAGGATATATTTTAGTTCTCTTCAGTCCTTTATTTCATACTACTTTATCAACCATACCATTCGCCTGATAATACTCATTCATTGTCTTCAATGAGAAATATATCATCTACGTATAGTACAAGAGATACCACCATGTTTTCGTCACTCTTTTCAATACACAAGACACATCCGCCCTTTGAATATATCCATATGACTGGATTACCTCATCCAAACAGATGTACTTTGAGTTTAAAGCTTGCTTTAGTCCCTTGATGGACAATTTTAAGCTCATACTCAAAATGCTCTTAGCCCTTTGCAATGAACCACTCTGGTTGCTTCTCATAGATGTTTTCGTTAAGACTTACAATCAGGAAAGCTGTCTTGACATCTATTTACTAATCCTCATATTTCATATGAGTAGCAACATATAAAAGAGTCCAGATCGACATAGGCATAGCTACCGACGAACAGGTTTCCTCATAATCGAACCCTTTTTTTAGTATACCTTTTCGCAACAAGCTTTGCTTCCAAGATTTTCACCTTACCGTGTGATCCTCTTTATTTTGTATGACCACTTCCAATGGCTTTTACACCATTTAGTGGTTCTACAGGCTCCCAGATCTAATTTAGTATCCATAGATTCTAGTTCAGAATTCATTGCATTTGCTAATATTCCGCATTTCTATCTTGTAGTTCTTTATAGTATCCATGGGTCGATTTGATGTTTACTAGGGACTAAGTCTCATGACTCTCCCAAAATATAAATCTATCCGATTGATGGACAACCCTCTCATTATGACAATGTGCTACAGGCAATTGTGTATCATATGTGACACGCGATGCAATTTACTTGTGGTATATCCTCTTGTACAATTAGTACTAATACTTTGTGTTTTACCTCTCACTTCATTTAGAACAACTTATATATGGCTATGTGATTTATTACATAGTCCTTTTCTAAAAAATCTAGTGTTTGTGTTAACAATCACCCTTCGATCTTTTGTACTAAATAAACCATCACCCTCCATTTTTCTAGGATATCCCACAAACAGACAAACATTATACGACATGTTGTTTCTAGGGCATACCCATAAAATGAATTTAGCAATTCCAAATAATTCATCATCTATCTAATCATTTCCATAAGAATCTTTCTCTTATTAGGATTAGAAGATGCATTATTAATTACTATTTGTTGCATCCGTGGGATAAAGAAGATTTATGAGTATACAAATTGTCACCAATGTACAATAACAGATTATAACTCCATCCCTTATCACTATGACCATGTCATTTAAATGAAATGGAATATCCATCCATAAATGCATAGAAACTGAAATAAATTCTTTCTGTGAAAAATGTACGTAAAGACAATTTCTCAAAATCAAACGTTCATTCATATTGTAAGATAAATAAATAACTCCCACTACACCAACCACTACTCTTGCAGCATTACCCATGTCCATAGTAATCTCATCATCACTTAGTTACAGGCTTTTAGTGATTCTGGTATCTACACGCGTGTCAGTAGATGTCATCATTAATCATGCTTCAACAACTAGTGAATGATATATTAACCTTGTTCATATCTTGATGAAAATTGATTTCCTTCGCCACTAGTTTTGTCAGAAGTTTTCCACCTTATACAGCCTTTTGTCTTTTAGGTAGAACTTGCTCAAAACATCTATGCAAACTCTGGTGAATAAATTGATCTAGGTTTCCCTTTCAATTTCTACTCCAAATATTTCCAATTCTTTCATCAAGTCAACGACGATCTCTTGCCTTACAACCTCACTCAAGTATCCAAAGAGTCGCATGGGACCATCATATTTCTATGAACCTCTCACCTCTCCACTAGAGACATTAATAGGCATCATATGACATCATTAGTGAGAACACATATGTTATCCTTAGCAGTAAAAATCGAAACCAAGATTCTTTTCTAATCATCTAATTTTGGACCAGTAAATATGTTTATTTTAGTAAACAATAAGCGGGATAAAACCATTTGAAAATACAGAAAATCATAAATAAATACACCAAAAAATCATTGAATTTATTCATTTATATTGAATTCCTCAAAATAATATAAAAATAAAATTCACCGACATCTCAAGCACGGTGAGTCTGCATGCCACGATAGTGTGATGTATACAAACCCGAATATTTACAAGAGAAGATTTTACCCATTAATTTCTTTTGTTAACCTAACCTCATGACAAAATAATTAATAGTCGGTTCCTCTTTAGCCATGCAAATAACAGCAGTAACTCCAATGGGGAGGATACTTATTATTCACATATATATAAGTGTACACCATTATTTGATCCCAAGTCCATAGCCCAAGCTTGTGTGCCTTACAGATGGAGAAGTACAAACGCGCTGGGATAACTTTCTACAATCATCAATTACAAGCTTGTACCAGTGAACCGCATATAAACTCATCCGACGAGGAGGAAGGCACTATAGCCAACACGCAAGTCCATGTGCATCACAATACAAACAATAATTATTTAATGAAGTCTATACCATTGATCCAAAAATATACTCATCCGATGGGGAGGAAGGCACTATAGCCAACACGCAAGTATACTTGCATTACCTACAAACTAATAATGGAGGCCGCGGGGATTATTAACCATTCTCCTCTCCAACTTAGTTATTTAACACTGAGGATTTTTACATGCATATAATATTCAACAATAAAATACACAACCTAGCCTGTTTCTATTACGGCACATAAGACAATAAATCACAAAGAATCATGCATAATATATATAACAGTAATCATATAATTAAATCAATTATAAGCAATTATATATCAGCGAATTTGATTATTCACCCCCAAGCACGATTGCAGGCAATGTAGACCTAATCTAAAAATCAGAAGCTGGTCTTCACGGATTTTCTTTAAGATTCCTTGCCCAAAGCTGACCGAACCACCCGTTTGTTCGTCCATCGACACGCCCAAAATAGTAGCAACGAACCCTCCTTGCGCACACTACACGCTGACACGACTCATGCTACACCCAGCATGAGTCGTTCCGTCCTCCATGCAGCCACCATACACGCCTTTTGCCAGCGCCGCACACTTCCTGGATGCCTGCTCGCATGACTTTTGCTAGAAGTAGTTGAGAATCATGTCGAAAATACCACAAGGTCGTGCCGCATACCCATCTGGACAGTGATGCGCCTCACCTTGCCTATCCACAGGCTGGCCTGCAATCTACGCTTGCACGACTCGTACTGTGCAAGTGCATAGCATCAAGACGAGTCGTGCTGCCTCATGCCACCATCACTTGTGCACTGAACAAAAAAAGTTGCTATAATTCATGCCTGCATGACTCGTGCAGTGTACAAGCACAAGTTGTGCCTATCCAAGCCGCTACAGCTTACCTTGTCGAGACATCCTGCGCCACACCATTGCTGCATGCCCACCGATACGACACGTGCCAGTCATCCTTTATGCCGGCATAGCTCATCATCAACACTGCATGCTTAAACAAACTCAACCCAGCCACCTGGGAGACTAGCTCAGAACGATCATCGACTTGCTCAAAAATCTAGATAGACTCGCTCGGAATCTTGATAGACCAGACCGGATGCCTGCAGACTTGATTAGAACTTCTATCAACTCGCTCGAAACACTGCAGGACTCGATTAGAATGCCTCAAGACTGATCGTTGTCATTTTCACTTAAATTTTAGTGTCTTTGTTTGTGGATTTTTGAATGGTTTTATTCGTATTTGTGTGACTTTTGGTGGAGTTTATGTAATTATGAGAAATATTGTATGGATTGATAGAAATGTGTAAATTAGCTTAAATATGAGCAAAATATGTTAAGAAATGGAGAAAAATAGAGTCGGGAGTAAAATGGAAAAGGAAGAACAGGGCAGGCTCGAACACGCCCTGTGTGCGGAACACGGGCCTATCCGAGGTGGTCGTGTTCGAGCATCAGAACGTCGAGCTCGCCAGAAGAAGGCAATATTTAGGTGCACGAGCCGTGTGACCAGCGTGTGCAGAACAAAGGCCTGTTAGAGAAGGCCGTGCAGAGTCGTCAGAAATTGCTAAATGCCCATGGGAGAGGCTGTGCATTGGCGCATGCCCTGTGTCTGGGAACACGTAGAACTAGGTGTGCACTACATTAGCCGTACACAGTTACACGGTCCGTGTAGGTGAAAATGTAATGTACATTTTAGAATGTTCTGGAAGCTTCTAGAAGGCCCCTAAGTGATATAAAAGGATGACTTGTGCGAAAATTTAAGGAGAGATCAGAATTAGAGCAGTAACACACACTCCACAACATATTTTCACACACTAGATCCATTTTATTCATCTCCATGCATTTGATCCATCTATTTCACTTGATCTTCTACAATCCATCCATCAATCCATCCTTCCACCACTTGAGAAGAGGAAAACATCAATGATTGAAGAAGATAGCATTTTGAAGAAAAGGAAGGTTATCCCCACAAAAGGGAAGCCAATCTACTTTTCAATTGATGATTTTCTTCTTATTTTGGCTCAAATGGAGCAAGCCTTTGAATGTATTGATCTAAACACAATGTGTAGTGGCTAGTCATATAGTAGGGCTAATCATATGATTGGTTGAAAAGAATGCTAGATATGTAGGATTTGAGATGTTGAATTGAGTAAATTTTGGACTTCCTTTTATGATTAATGAATCATGTTTCATTTCAATACTTGTGTTATTAAATTCTCTACTCATGGTGTTAGGATGGCCATTCCAGTATTATGATTAGGTGTTTAATTGAATCATATATTAAGTTGAGCATGTATGTTAGTGTGAGGGGAGGTAAGCCATACCCTTCGTATGCTTAGAACATTCATAGAGGGACACTTAAGAAATTGAGTGAAAAGAACAAAATTTATGATCATAGTACCTTAAGGGAATTGAGAATAAGCACAATCCTAGGAGACTTAGACTTTTCAAAGAGTGAGGAACCTAATTGCCTTGGCCATAGGGATTAGGGGTAAAAACGTGATTGCTTTTAGTCCACAATTAATGAAATTCAATATCAAGAGTTATGCATATCTAGCTAGAGTTTTAACCATGAGTATGATTAGTCTTGCTCTCTTCTTAAGTGAATTCTATCCACATTCCATTCATCTTGTTACTTGTTCGATATTTGATACATTTAGTTGTTAGTTGAATTCTTAGTTAATTGAATAGAATAATAAGCAGTTTAAATACCAAACCTTCAATCTTGCCACTCTTACAAAGCATAAATCAATGATAAATCCGAATATGACCATAAGTTTACTTTTCCTTAGGACGACATACTTATAAGTTTTGTTGCTTGGTCACACGTGTACAACAACAATAGAGTCTCTTACTCTAAAAAAATTTTACTAAAAATGTGACTAAGAACATGGCACCACTTGCGGGGGAAATGATAAACTTTTGGTTGTAACGAGTTTGAATTTGATTAGTTTTGGTACGAGTATTTATTTTATTTGTTTACTTGTTTACGTGTCTTGGTTACTTGGAGAACTAATTTAGAAATTCTTGTAAGTACATGCGAACTAGTTCAAGGTCTCAATCTATTGAACCTTTGAACTTGGAATTGAAAGCTACCTTAAGAAGACAAAGAAGAGGAGTGTTAGAGCCTACAGAGGAAATTATGGAAGACGCAAGAGATAATGCAAATATGGTTGATGAAGAAGGTAATTTGAGGAATTTTCAACAAGGGGGTGATAATACTAGAGGAGGACGTGTGAATCCGGAGTTTGTGCCACAAGCTAAATCTCAACATGTTCACTTGTATAATCAACAATTGCAAGCATTCATTCAACACTTGATGGCACAACAAGAAATAAGGAATAATCCTCCGGTGGTGCAAAATTAACCCCGTGGTAATGAAAACAATAGAGTGGGAGAGACACATTCAACCGCAATATGGAAATTATGGAATGGGCCCGCCATTGAATGTGAATAATTTTGAGATAAAGACGGGATTAATCAACATGGTGCAAGCAAATCAATTTGGTGGTGGTGCAATGGAGGATCCGAATGCTCAGTTACCCAAATTTACGAAGTTAGCCAACACAATCAAGATAAATGGGAAAAGTGAGGATATTGTTAAAAGGAAGCTTTTCTCATTTTCATTGAGAGATAGAGCTAAAGCTTGGTATCATACTATACCACCAGGATCCTACACCACATGGAGAGATTTGGCACAAAGATTCTTGAGCAAGTATTTTCCCCCTTCAAAGATGCTGCATCTAAAAGGGCAAATCTTTTAATTCAAGCAAATGTTACTTGAGACATTTATTGAAGCATGGGACCGATTCAAAGAGATGTTAAGGAGGTGTCCACAACATGGATTCCCCGAAGATCAACAAGTCGGATTTTTCTATGCCGGATTGAATGGGAGTGAACGAATGCTTGTTGATGCTTCATCGGGAAGTTCTATATTGGGGCAAACTCCAGAAAAAGGTATTGTTGTATCTGAAGAGATTACTTTTAATATGGGCCAATGGCCTGTGGATCGAGTTGCGGGTATGTATGAAAGGGAGAGAATAGCTAAGATGGAAGAAGTGTGCTTGCAACAAGTGAAAAGGGTGGAGGTGCCTAAGGAAGATATGACCGACAAGGCCATTACGTAGATACTTAAGAGGATGAATGCTAATTTTCAAGTTTCTCCAAAATCTACACCTATGGTGAATCAACAAGTGCTTGCGAGTCCTCAACAAGGTATGTCATTATCGTTGATGAATCAACAGGTGTTTCCTAATCCTCAACAAGGTATGTCTACGCCTAATATGGGTCAATCTTCTCAAAGATTTCAAATGCCTACATCTATGCCTCAACAAGGTATGTCCTCTAATTTTGAAATTCAAGATTCTTGGTGCCCACCGGAAATGTCACGTGAGGAAGTTGCCTTCATGCAAGGAAGAAATTTTCAAGGAAATTATGGTGGTAACATTCGTAATCATGGAGAGGGATATCCACAAAGGCAATGAGGATGGGGGCAAGGTAACTTTCAAGAAAATTTCAAACAACCTCGTAGGTATGAAAATTTGTCATATGGAAATCAAGAAAATACCCTCACTCTTCCACCGGGCATCAACTGGAGAGAAATCTTCAAATGGTGAAGGGAAGCCTACGATGAAAGATCAAATGGCTAAAATGTTTGGATTCATGAAGGAAGATAAGGAGGAAAGAAGGCAAAGAAATGAAGTGAATGATAAGAGAATCAAAGCTTTGGAAACACAAATGAGTCAAATGGCAAGTGAAAGGGGGGATGTTCATCGACAAGTGAAGTTTCCATCTACAACAATTACTAATCCTAAGGAGCAATGTAAGGCTATTGAACATCATAGTGGAATAAAATACGAAGGGCCTTCTTTGCCAACGGAAGTAGAGAAAGTAGAGTGTGAACTTGAGCACTATGGAAAGAGTGGTTGAAGAAGGAAAAGAGGAAGAAGTTGAGATTGTTGAAAAAGATGAAAGTACCGATAAACTTGAAAAAGAAAAGGTAAAATCTTCAAAGAAATGGGAAAGATGTAGAGAAGCAAAACGTAAAGAGAGAGAAGAGAAATTTGAAAGGGATGAATGGGGAATTCCTAAATTGCCCGTTGTAATTCCGTTTCCACAAAGATGCTTGAAAATGGGATTAGAAGAGAAATTTACCAAGTTTTTTGAGATGTTGAAGGAGATAAGTGTGAATATTCATTTTGCGGACGTTTACTTCAAATTCCCAACTACTCCAAGTTTTTGAAGGATATCTTGTAAAAGAAAAGAAGATTGGGAGATTTTGAAATGGTGAATTTAACGGAGGAGTGTAGTGTGATCTTACAAAAGAAACTTCCCCCTAAATTGAAAGATCCAGAGAGTTATACTATTCCATGTGAGATGGGAGAGCATGAGAACTACAAGGCTTTATGTGATTTGGGGGGCTATCATTAACTTGATGCCCTTGTCAATTTTCAAGAAGTTGGGTATTGGTGAGGACAAACCGACGTCGGCTACTCTTCAAAGTTAGCAAGTTTTTGTTTCTCGTTGATTTTGTGGTACTTGATATGGATGAAGATGCTAATATCTCGTTGATACTTGGGCGTCCGTTTCTTGCCATGGGGAAAGCATTGATAGATGTGGAGAAAAGGGAGCTAACTTTAAGGGTGAACAAGGAAGAAGTGATATTTTCAATAAGAGAGGCTACGAGGTATCCTTGGAACAAGGAGAAATGTAGAAGATTGGAGGTTGTGCACAATATCGTTGAAGAGCATATGTATCATCTTCACTCCAAGGATCCATTGGAGATTATCATAAGCCACTCTTACTCTATTGAATCTATAAAATCTAACTCTTCTTTTTGTTTAAGAAATGATGAAATGATTGATGAATTACATGGTTTAAATGTTTGTAGGGAACTCTCAAGTGAGGAAGCAAAGGAAGCAAAAGTGGAGAGACTTGATGAAGAACCAAAAGAAGAATCGCAAGAGAAGAAGAAGATAGAGTTGAAATCATTACCGGAGCATTTGAAGTATGCTTACTTGGAAGAGAATGAGACGTATACGGTAATTGTATCTTCTTCCCTTTAATGATTTAGAATTGGAAAAATTGTTAAGGGTTTTGAGGGAGCATAAATCTTCTATTGGTTGGAATATAAAAGATTTGAAAGGTATTAGTCCATCTATGTGTATGCATAAGATTCATTTGATTGATGACGAGAAGTCTTGTGTGCAAAGCCAATGTAGATAAATCCTGTAATACAAGAAGTGGTAAGAAAAGAGGTATTAAAATGGCTTGATGTGGGAATAATCTTTCTAATTAGTGATAGTCAATATGTAAGTCCTTTACATGTAGTGGCAAAAAAGAGTGGTATGACAATTGTTCAATCCGATACAAATGAAACAATTGCCACTAGAACTATCACAGGTTGAAGAGTATGTGTTGATTATCATAAATTGAATGAAAATTACTTGTAAAGATCATTTTTCATTGCCATTCATAGACCAAATGTTGGATCGACTTGTGGGACATGAGTATTATTGTTTTCTTGATGGGTATATTGGGTATAATCAAATATTAATTGCTCCGGAAGACCAAGAGAAGACAACATTCACATGTCCTTATGGTACTTTTGCATTTCGTATGATGCCTTTCGGTCTATGTAATGCCCCTGCCACTTTCCAGCATTGTATGATGTCTATCTTCGATGGTTTAATTGAAAATATTATGGAGGTGTTTATGGATGATTTTTCCATGTATGGTTCCTCTTATGATATTTGCTTGACTAATCTCACTATTGTGCTGCAGAGGTGTGAAGAGTCGAATTTTGTGCTAAATTGGAAAAATGCCACTTTATGGTGACCGATGGTATAGTCTTGGGGCATCATATTTCAAATCATGGTTTAAAAGTGGATAGAGCTAAAGTGATATCCATAGAACATGCAGGCTTTTATAGACGCTTCATTAAGAATTTTTCCAAAATTGCTAAACCTCTTTGTAAACTACTTGAAAAAGATTGTACATTTAATTTCAATTATGAATGTTGTGTATCATTTCAGGTGCTTAAGGATGCTCTCACTTCATCTTCAATACTCGTTACCCTGGATTGGAGCTTACAATTTGAACTACATTGTGATTCTAGTGATCAATCCATAGGAGTGGTGTTGGCGCAAACGAGGGAGAAAAAGTTTAGAGCAATTTATTATGCCTCAAAGTGCCAAGTTAATTACACCACAACGGAGAAGGAATTTTTAGCCGTCGTGTATGCTTTTGAAAAGTTTCGGCCATACTTGGTTAGAACACAAACTATTATCTACACAGATAACGCGGCCATAAAAAATCTAATGAGTAAGAAAGATGCTAAACCTCGTTTAATTCGTTGGGTGTTACTTTTGCAGGAATTTGATGTGATTATCAAGGATAAGAGGGCGTGGAGAATGTTATTGCGGATCATTTGTCTAGATTGGAGAATGGAAGTGAGAATGAAGACATGAAGCAATTGGGGATGAATTCCCGGATGATAAAATTTTGCAAGTTGAAGTCGAGCAAGTGTGTACTCTTCTGGTGAATGTGCCGCATTGGTATGCCGATTATGTCAACTTTCATGTTTGTGGAATCAAGCACACGTTGCTCAATGAGTATAAGGTAAAAAGGTTTTATATTGAAGTGAAAAAGTACTTGTGGGATGAGCCCTTTTTTTAAGATTTTCAATGATGGAGTAATAAGGAGGTGTGTGGTCGATGAAGAAGTCTTGGGGATTCTTGAGGTATGTCATTCGTCTTTGTGTGGGGGTTACTTTGGTCATCAAAACATGGGGGCTAAGGTCTTACAATAGGGTTTTTATTGGCCTACATTGTTTAAGGATGCAAAGAAGTTTGTGTCTCAATGTGATAGATGCCAAAGGATAGGGGGAATTGGTAAGTGAGATGAGATGCCCATGAGTTTGAGAATTGATGTGGAAAAATTTGATGTATGGGGCATTGATTTTATGGGACCGTTTCCCCTATCTAAAGGACATGTGTACATCTTGCTAGCCATGGATTATGTCTCAAAGTGGGTGGAGGCAATCCCAACTAAGACAAATGATGCCTTGATTGTTCAAAGGTTCTTGAAGAAGAATATTTTTGCTAGGTTTGGAGTTCCACGAGCTTTAGTGAGCGATGGAGGATCTCATTTTGTATACAAGTTGATGGATAGTTTGTTGAAGAGATATGGAGTGAAGCATCGAGTGGCTACACCTTACACCCTCAAGCAAATTATTTGACGGAGGTTTCCAACCCTCAAATAAAGTTAGTATTGGAGAAGACAATCATTGGAGGGAGGAAGGATTGGTCGGGAAAGCTTGACGATGCCCTATGGGCTTATCAAACGGCTTTTAAAGCCATCCTTGGTGTGTCACTGTATCAATTGGTCTATGGAAAGGCTTGCCATCTTCTCGTGGAATTGGAACACCGTGCATTGTGGGTTATTAAACACCTTAACATGGAGGAAGGGGAGAGTGTTCAAGCAAGATTGTTGAAGTTGGAGGAGTTGAGAGGAAGACCACTTGATAACTCAATCATTTACCAAGATGACATGAAGAGATGGCATGATGCTAAGGTGAAAGAAAAGACATTTGCTCCTGGGGATAAAGTTCTTGTATTCAACTCGATGCTTAAGTTGTTCCCCGAAAAGCTTAAGTCTAAATGGATGGGGCCATATGAAGTGCTTGAGTTGTTGAGTGGACACGTTGAAGCTTAAGGGTCCTATTAATGAGTTTGTGTTAAATGGTCATCGGGTGAAACATTACATATCTCCTCAAAAGGAGATAGTGTATGTGGATACCTTCTCTTCTTGAACTTCTTTGATTGTTTAGTAGTGTAGATTTTATTTTTCTTTTATTTTTATTGTTTCTTGTAGATTTGGTATGTAGGTGGTGAAGCTCGTGGAGAAAACGGCATATGATGAAAGACAATGGTGCTAAAGGTAGAATGAAAATGTATGCCACACCACTCTTTACAAACGTAAATTTTAACACTTGTGTTAATTTAAGTTTGGGGGTGCGTGGTGGTCATACTTGGATTTTGGAAAATGTGCATGAGTCATCACGAGGTAAGTTCATGAAGAGTATTGGTGGAAACGACAAGGGTAAGTCTCACCATTTTTTGCAAACTTAATTATAAACTTGTTTTGATTTAAGTTTTGGGGTAGAGTGTGTGGTGTGACTCACCATATGTTTATGCTTGAATGTGTGATGAATCATGTGTGTTTATATTATATTGTCCTGTGGAAAAATGGGTCATTATATTGTCTTGTGGAAAAATGGGTCAATTTTGAACTTTTTCTCATGAGTTAGGTTTGTTTTGGTATGTGTGGTTGTGTTTAGTTACATGATAGTCCATTATTTGATTATAATTGTGGTGTTAATATATTGAAGTATTTTTGAGCATGAATAGGGTGTATGAGAAATGAAAAAACAGGGTAAATAAGGTGAAGTGTGAAAGTTGGAAAACAGGGTCAAGTTGCTACACGGGTCGTGTTCAGTACATGGCTCTGTAAGTACTGGCCGTGTAATGACATCAGAAGTGCCTACTCGTCCAGAGTCAAGGGCGTGCTCCGAACTCGAGCCGTGTAGGGAATAGGAACACGAGCCATGTGCGGAGTACGATCCTGTAACGCGTAGCCGTGCTTGAATTTCAGAAAACACTACACGGCCACGACTGTGGCCGTGTAGCGGAACACGGGTCGTGTAGCGTTCAAAGTCAGTTTTAAAAGCCCAATTTCAGAACACTCCTTATGCACTTCCACATACGCCCTTCACTCCGTACACACCGATTGTACTTCAATCTTTACAATTGGTCATCGATCTTCATCATCAAGGTTAGTTTTGAGTGATTGTTAGTGAGATTCTTCAATCTTGTGCACCAAGAACACTTCTACAAATCCAAAAGTAAAAGTATGAATCTATGAACCCTAACTTTCGAATTTTTTAGAGTTTGAGAGAAATTGAGCAACTAATGTATGGGCTTTGTGATATAGGGAGTTTGGAATGTTTTATTGATTGTTGAAAAAACATGTGCCAATTTAATTGTTGAATTGAGAATGGAATTAAGGTTCATGAGAAAGTTGAATCAGGGAGAATGATGAAATTGGATGCATATGTTGTGCAAATTGAATTATCTTATTTGTAGAATGCTAAAATTGTAGTCAAATAGATTTAGGTGTTGAGGATTTTGGCTGAGGCAATGTGGATTCTATTTTAAAAATTTATTGAAAAGTTGTGCATACCAAGTGTTTGATGAAATGTGTAAGTGAAAATTTTGGCTTAATTTGAGATCATGTGTTCATGGTAATTTGTGATGGTATGTTATGGAACCTATATGTGCAAGTATGATATGAATTGAGGTATATGTTCATGGATAATTGAAAGGAGTGATAGTAAAGTGAATGTTGTGGCAAAGCTTGAAATTAGAATGATATGAATGTGTAATGTTGATGCATAGTATAGTTCACATTTGGTTGAATAACTAGAGTGGAATTTAAACTTAATGCATTAACATTTTTAATGATGAAACTGAAAATGACTTGAGCATTGTTGTAAATTGTACACAGCCGAGAGGAGGGTGAGACCTAAGAATGAGGATTTCATCATCATTACCGATCCAAGAGAATTGGCTAATCTCGATGCTCAACTAATGGAAGATGGGATCCATCGAACTACTTTGGGGTAGAATTTGAAGAAGAGTGGGGAAAGTATGTGCTTTGTTGGCAAACACTCATTCCCAAGATCAAGCCAACCCGATTCCAAGATACAACAACAATGGAAGGGTTAGGAATTGAGGAAGATTTGAGGAAGTTATTTAGGTTCTCTACTATGGAAGCATTCTTTGATAAAAGGCCCCCTACTTACAACCATCTAATTGCGGAGTTCATGAGCACATTTCAAGTGAAGAAGGATAGGAATTCTTTCCCTATTTCAGTTACGTTCCAGTTAGACAACGTGATGAGAGAAAAGATCCCTCTACATGTTTTGAATGGATTCTTTGGATGCCCACCATGTCAATACCATCAGAGCTTTTATCATGGAGGTGGTTTTAATCAGTAGGAATGGTGGATAAGTTTGGTGAATGATGGGACAGAGCAAGCAGGATATGTTCCCAGCACTTCGAAAGGAACTGCAATAAGGAATCTAGGAATGAGGTACCTAGAGAATATTGTCTCGAACACCATCTTAGAAACATTTGAGAGTGGAGCAGTAGGAGAGAAGCAATTGTACATCATGTACTGCTTATACAATGAGCTACCACTGAACGTTGCAGCACACTTTGTGCAACATGCGGAGAGTGTTGCTAAAAGACAGACATCACAGGGTTTGATGTTAGGAGGCATTATTACTATGATCGCTCAAGGCTTGGGAATAAATCTTGTAGGAATGGAAAACCGGATGGTGAGTGAAGGATTGAATTATCAGTAGTTGATGAGGATGAAATATTTGTCTATAGCCGAGAATCAGTATTGTTTGAGGCAAGAAAAAGGGGTTCCATTTCCTTTGCTAGCTCCAGAGCTCACTACGGTGTATACTCAAAGGAGGTTTGTTAACTTGGCAATGGCTTGTGTTAATAACTCCAGGGTTGTTAGAGCATTTTATAGAAGAAATAGAGAGGAAGTGGAAGAGGTTCTCAGACAGATGAGGGTTGAAGAGAACCTCGAGTTAGCTAATCTATGAGCGGAGCCAGTGCCAATGGAAGGAGATGAACATGAGGCACCACATTAGCAGGTGGAGTTTGAAGAGCAAGCCCCTGAGACACCACAGTTCGAGGAAGAGTAGCAATAGCAGCAGCCACCAATGGGACCCGAACATGGCAATGATCGATGGAACAATATGATGGATGAGGTGAGAGATATGAGGCATGTGCAGCAGACGTATGGAGCACAGATGAGGGAGGTTCGAGAGGTCCAGCGGGAGCATAGATGCACATTCAAGAACCGAGAGGTAGACAGCGTCGTAGGTAGTACTACGAGGAGCAGTCACGGGTGCACGAATGAAAAAAGTAAATAAAAGAATGAAAAAAATTGTCAGGCACGAATGAAAAAAATTAAAAGAATTTACATGTGAATAATCAGTGACATACGTGTCAAGCGTGGAGAGAATTGTTTTGAGTTGGAATAACAAAAGTATATTGAAAAAGGAGGACTAAAATGTTAAATTACGTATTATAAAATATTAATTGTAAGATTAAAAATTTTAAAAGTATTTACGAAAATATTTTTATTACAATTAAAATAATAATTATTCATTAAAAAATTCATAAAAAATTATATTATATTAAATTAAATCATTACTACAAATTACTTAAAATTTTCTATTAATTGTCAGATTATAAAATCTTAATTACTTTAAATATTAAATTACGTAAATAATATATTAATTGCTTTATGAAGATTATTAATGAAAGAGATTAAACAAAATAATATTTAAAATATTAAGTAACGTAAAATAAAGTTTTAATTTAAAGGTCACTTACTAGGAGGTACACAAAAAAAGTATAATTGGTATAAACTACATGACTCAAAGCACTATTACTCATAACTACACAATTATGATTGTGATAACATAAATACCCCTATGTATTTGCACAATTGTTCTGCACAATTTGATTCTGCACAATTTGGTTCTGCACAATTTTGTTTTTGCACATTTTAAATTTTAGCAGCAGGCGGTGGCGGCCAACGACAATCAACGGCAAATCAATGCCGGCCAATGCTGGTCAACGGCCGGTCAACACTGGTCAACGGCCTGTCAATGTCGGTCTACGTCGGTCAACTCCGGTGGGTGGGTGAGGGGTAGAGTTGTTGGTTTAAAAGTGTATGGAGTATAAGGTTATATTTGGTATTTTACTTTAATATTTTGTATGTGAGAGTAATTACTTAAATTCCATGTATCTAATAGTAAATATGTTTAAAAGTGTGTATCTGAGAGTAATAAATCCTTAATTTAAAGATTAACGTGAGATCCCCACATAAATGGTGAGATTACAAAATGTTAATTATTTTAAATTTAATAAAATAATTAAAATACATTACTTAAATAAAATATTAATTGTAGGATTAATATGGGAGTGCCACACGTATACGACTTTTCTAAGAACGAACGTGGCGACGCCACATACACAAATTTTTTCAAGAAGGAGCGTGTTGTCGCCACTTACACGTCCAATATTTTATTTTTGGCAAGCACTTGTAAATTAATAATATTAATGATGTATATATTATTAATATTATTATTATTAATATATAGTCAATTATCTACGTACTAGAAAACTAAAGTATTATATTTGTTCACCACATAAAAATAATAAAAAAAATCCATGTCCGCAAAATAAAGTTGCTTTTAGACCAACTTTATTGACTTTTGTTAGGTAATAATTAATTTATAGGTAATAAATTAATTATAAAGTATGTTATGTGTGTTAGGCTAATAGATGATATATTATAAAAAGAAAAAAATAAAAAAGAGGAGGGAGGGGAGAAAGTAAAGATGTTTAAAATACTGATACAATCAGTGAGAAGCTAATAGGGGCTGAAAAAAGGTCAAACAGGCGACCAATAAGTGAATATAATCTAAATCATCAAATTCTTCTTGCATATCATCTAACTCTTCTCGCCTTTCTTTTAGACCTAGAATACTCATAAGCTCATGCTTGTTCAACTTTGGAGTATTGAGCTTTGCTTGTAGACGAGTGTTGGGCTTAATTGTCAGTTGATAAAAACCTTTCTTTGGCATGCCTCGTTTCTTTTGCGCAATACTACTATGTAGAGATGGGAAATCTATTTCCTCCTTGGAAGAAAGTTCAATGTAATCCAAATATTTATTCTGAGTATCCACATGAACGATGCCAGGGTTCGTGAGAAAAGAACGTGGATTTGATGGGGTATCATGAGAGTGCGTACCCTCAGTTACTAGTGGCGTAGACTTTTCAATCTCATAATTCAATGGTCATAGCACCGGAGTTGTTAAAATACTCATGACAGAGTTTACAAAATCTGGAGAAACCCCATGGCCAGTCATAACAGTAGGCAAAGTCATCACAACAGGGGAATCAGCAGCATCCTCAATGCATTTTCCTCTCCTCACAGAATCTGGGCTAATTTTGGAAGCACTAGAACCAAATCAGGTATTTGGTTTGGGGAGCAAGGAGGAGATTGGTGTTCAGAAATATGTCTCTAATCTTCATCATTGAATAGAACCTCGAATCTATTAGAGATCTTCAAGGAAGGGGAAGAACCCGGTAAAGGCTCATCATGATGTTTAAATGAGTTCAAAATTTACAAGACTGCATTAATTGTATCTGAGGAGGCAATTAGGTCGACCAACTGAGCCTTCCTCATTTCAATGGATACCCAATCAGGAGAGAGAGTCACAGAAGGTGAAGCGACTTCGGGGACACAGGGATCAGTGCAGGCATTTGGGTACAATGGTAGGGTTCAGAAACGGTATCAATAACCTGATGGTTCAAACATCCAAGCGCAGCATATATCTTTTTCCTCAATACAGCCTGTGAAGATGTTACCTTACTTACGGGTGAAGAAGGTTGCTTAGTCTGATTAGCATCAGACTTCTCATGAAGATCTGAAGCTATCTTGGAAACATAAGCTTGGGCAGCCTCCTTCGGATGGATAGCAGGTTCGGTTGCTATAGATTGAGGCATATCATTGCTAGGAGCTTTGGCCTTCCATTGTGCCGTTTTGTGAAAACATTCAGCATCAAGGGGGCCTTTATCAATATGTTTCCTCTTCTTCTTACAATCATCTTCTAGATGGCCCAGGTTGTAAGAAGAGGAACAAAAGAAGGGGAGATTCTCATACCCGATAGAGATGTGAAGCGAATTGCCCGCAGCAAGCAAGGAAATCGAAGAAGAAAGGCTGCTTTCCAACATGTCAACGTCAACTAAAACACGATCAAAATGCCCCATGGAACAATTCAAAGCCCATTCATCAATACGAACTGGGCTGCCAATCGTCAATGCAATCGACTGTATAACTTTTGTTGTCCAAAGATCAAAGGGCAATTCATATATTTTGATCCTAATAGGAACTGAGGTCGATCGAAGTTTATAAGGATTAAAGGCAGGTTCCCAATTTTGGATTCTGATCATTTTACCATATTTTAATTCAAAGACACATTGTTTAAGAATTTTATGACGCTGAGTCGTAACAGCAACAAACAGATTGAAAAAACCTCTTCCAAGTGGAATTAGAGATAACTCGTAGACTTTTCACAATTCTTTAAGAATAAAGACCAAATCATGAGAAGATTTTGGCTTCTAACCTTGTTTCAAAAGTAATCTATCAATAAGAAACAAGTAATAAGCTTTAACTCTTTCCTGATAGTAATTTTCATCAATAGAGATCGACATCGCCTCCTCTGTTTGATGGATTGGGAAGGTTGATGA
Source organism: Pogostemon cablin (assembly GCA_023678885.1). Classification (NCBI taxonomy): domain Eukaryota; kingdom Viridiplantae; phylum Streptophyta; class Magnoliopsida; order Lamiales; family Lamiaceae; genus Pogostemon; species Pogostemon cablin. Next base: position 2,634,153 of record CM043004.1, on the reverse strand, counting down.
TGGGCCATCGCGACCCATTCCCATAGGCGATGAAATTTTTCATGAAGGGGCGGGCAATTAGGAGGTGCCCTAGGCGGTGCTAAAGGCGACACAAAGTCCCTTTCATAGGTAGGCTCACGAACAGCCAATGTAATTTTCGCCGGAGAGGTTGGCGGCATCTCATCATGAGAAGAAACCCTAAAAGGCGACAAAACTAGGGACGAAATAGAACCAAATTGAATAGGAATTTGGGTGAGAGAGGGTGATCGAAAAGAATGTGAAAAGGAGAGGGCCCCACATGGATTATAGGAAGCCATGGGCGAATACAAGGTCAAATTTTAAAGAGAGGTGAGAGGAAAAATCCTAGAGAGAGGTGGAGAAATGATGTGATATTTCCTATTTCTTGTTGGGTTATTTAATTTAATGTGGGACGGACGAAAATTAAAAGTGTAAAGTTTATTATGGGAAAAAGGGATAATTAATTATTATCAATGTATGATGAATGTTATTTACATATTCTGATCCTTTTGCACTGACAAAGGCCACCTATAAAAAATTCTCCCAATAGTACAATATAGATGTTGGTCATCCTCAAGGTAGAGTACACTTGCTCTAATCAATTTATACCATAATGAAAACCAAGTTCATGGTCCAAATGTAGTCCTTTTTCGCCTGAAAAATATAAAAAATGGCAGAAAAAATTATGCATGAGTTGCATGCGATCAATGTTGGTCCTATAAGTAGAGTTGTTAACAATTAAGTTATATTTTGATTGGAATTTTTACTTTTGGTCCCACGTTGTACGAATTTTGTTCTTTTTTGTCAAAATTTAGTCATGCTTCACCTAAAATTTAAAAACCACTTCGAAAATCATGCGTGAGATGCATTAATCTTTCCAGTACTATCCATTTTTCTCTTCATTTATCTTTTTACTTTTTAAATTAAATTACAAACTTTACGTATTTATTGCTTATTCACATGGAATTTGATTTGGGCGAATTATTACATTAAATTGATCTAATTAAAATGAAAAGTTCGAATATATAATTAGATATGATTGTTGTAAAAAGAAAATTTTCAAAAATATTGATAAGAAAAGGATTTGACACATAGACCACTTCCAACTAAATCAGTCGATTCAATTATACCCAATAAAATATTCTTCTCTTGAAAACTTACGTGTACAATTTAAGAAACTTGAGATTTATGTACCAAGACTCTTGGAACTTTATTGAAAAGATTAATAAATAAATATATAAAACAACATTTATATTATTATGTATAAAAAATGAAAAAGGTTAAAGACAAAATTGTAAGACAAAATTAATTAAGTAAATAATCTTAAACATGTATGTTATTTAATTAATTGTTAGTCCCAAAATAATACTATTCCCACAGTGATTCATAGCAAATGTAATGTGAAATTGCGTTTTCAACTAAATATTACAGCTTTTGGTCTTTTAATTAATCATATTATATAAAGATGAAGTAAAAGGCCTTTTATTTTATTAATTTAGCAATATTAAGTTCACTAAACAAAATATAAAAATTTGAAACATTACGTTTTCTCCACCGCAAACACTTAAGGTTTCTTAAATCGAAAGCATGGGCCGGAAAGCATACGTGCAACTGACGCATGATTTCCGATAAGTTTTTTAAATTTTCAAGAAAAAATGACAAGTATGAACCAAAAATGACAAAATATGACAACGGAGGATCAAAAGTGGAAATTGCAATAAAAAAATGACTGAAGTTGGAACGGTCCGTACTTACAAGACTAACTTTGAGAGAGCGCAACGAACGCAAAATTTTTCCAGCGAGTTATTTAAATTTTTGGCGAAAGAGGACTTCATTTGGACCAAAAGGACTAAAATTAAACGGAGGAACATAACTGAGAAATGGAAAAAAAAGAATTGAAGTTGGAAATTCGCATACTTACATGACTAATTTTGATATTTATGCAATAGATATAAACATGTATAAAGTATAGATATAAAGAAATAATATGTGATTAGAAATATTATAAATCATTATGTACGTAATTTGAATCTATTGATATGTAGTAATAAAAAGTATTTATATTAATTGCACTTTATGTATTTACTATTTATATCTAGTGCCTATATATGTTCAAATTTTACAAATATCAACATGGCAAAAATTAAATGTGAGGTACTCGTATGTAAATTAGTGTCATGAATTATAATTTTTTTGTTTTCACATATTTGGCATTTTCCAGTTTCAAATTTACTGTAATTTATTTATAAACATATTTTTATTGCATAGATTTATAGATACATGTATTTAGTATATGTCTACTAAAAATGTATTTGATTTCTAGTGATGATGTAAGTTAGTTAAATTGAGTGTCCGAATAATAAATTGAGTTTGATATTTGCAAATTAAAGAAAAGAGAGAAATTTTATCGGTTGATATGACCAATATAGGAAAATTTTCATGTAAGAATCCAATTATAAATTTGAGATTCTCAAATTTATGTCCCATTTCAGAAATGTCTCATTTGAAGGTTCAATTTGACCTTATTTCTCAAACTGAGGCATGTTGTAATTTTTTTTCTATAAAATATTAACATAAGGGTAACGTATATTTAATTTTATAATTTGATTTAACTGTGTATAATAATATTTTTAAAATATTTTGTTGACTTGAAATAAAAATATTTATTTTATGGTGAGTGTTAAAATGAGAAAAAATAACAAATATAAAAAACTAGGCCTTAATTTGAGAAAAGAAAGTAAATTATTAATCTTACAGGGCATTAACGCTTACAAAATCTGATCTTATTTTTAAGACCTAAACTATTTTTAGGTCCTATTTGAAAATCTTCAACTGGGCCTTAGTTTGAAAAAAAAAAGTTAATTCTGAATCTTAGAGGGCATAAACGCAAACAAATTCCGATGTTATTTTTAAATACCTACAATATATTTAGGTCTTGATATGAAAATCTCCTGACATATAGATATATATACGAAGAAACCCTCAATGTGGCGTCAATACATAAAAGAAAAATAAAAGATATGCATAACTCCGGTAAATAATGATACACCGATAGTGGAAAAGGTGATCGAAAGTGGCATATAACTGTTAGGGGATAAATCCATATGACACAGATCTCATTAATTAAATAAATGCTACAATCCCAATAATAACGTACTCAATGTAAAAGAGTTTTGTTCGAACTTTTGACGACCGACATGGATGCAGGATTTGAGTCTGACCGATCCTCGATGCGGAGGTGTTCAACTCATTATTCTCTTCTTCTTCCACTTGCACGGTGTGGAAGCCCATCCAGTGATGCGACCCATTCTTTTTGTCAGCACCCCACATCCATCTTTCATCATTGGTTGTGCAGCAACAATCCATTCTTTTGCTCTACGAGCAACTTCAGCTGCGTACATGTTATGACAGTGCTGGATCAGCCATCATAACAGTTTAACGTGTGACTGTTAGCTGTAAACCTTTGGATTGATGGTTTGGGCACCAAAAGTTCCGTCATCAATGTTAGGTTGATTGGCAATGCTCATAAGATGGATCACGTGGACTCCACCACGATACCTTCACAATCAAGTCCATAATTGTATCCATTACTTTGATGCTAACCTTAGTCGGTATAATTCTCCACACAGCGTAAATCAAAACTAATGTACCCATTACGTTGCTTAGGACCCTGAACCTACCTCATAACTAAGAAGGCTAGAAATACGACGTCGGTTGACGACCATATTTTGAAACTAAGCATTTCATCTAACGACTCCATCTGCATCCGAAGGTACCACAGGGCTATTAACATGAAGAATGCGCCTATAAGTGTCAGCATGAATGGTCATTCAGGGGTGTCTTACCAGAATATTTATGCACTCCATCGTGGCTCCTCAATTCTGATCCTTATAGGGTTTGAGTCGAACAAAGAAATTGTGCTGGAGCTTATGTACATCCGAAGCAAACTGAAGTGTCAGGGGTTGGTGGTGATTTTGGGCTTTGATTTATGTGGAAATTGAGTACAATTGAGTCTTTTATTGAGATAAATCGGAATGTTTATGGAAAAGCCACGATTTAGAGTATACAAGGGCTTCTTGAGTGTATTTGTACAGAAAAATGGATCGAAAGAGCTTAAAATTGGAAGACAAGATTTTTGAGGTAATTTTCGAGGACTGCTAGACTTCCAGCGTTGCTCGACCAGAATCACTTTGGTCGAGCGGAGGTGTCAAGTCGAGAAGAATGTGCAATTCTTACAGAGAGCTTGCTCGACTTAGAGATGTTGCTCGACCAGTATCACTCTGGTCTAGCAGATGAGGGCGACTCGAGCAAAATGTACAAACTTGTACAGAGAGTTTACTCGACCATTGCTTGATTTAGACGCCTTGCTCGACTTTTCCAAGTGTGGTCGAGCGGATTCTAGTTGTTTCTATTCATGGTAATTCCAGAGTTTTCTTACCAAATTTAACGTATGCCTCAAGTAAAAGCCCATCCTAAGCCCATAAGGAGGTTCCACAAGTATAAAAAAAGAGCCTTCACAGAAGCAAAATGAAACGACACATCAATCACCATCCATCCACCACCGAAACCCTATCATCGTCCGAAGGAGTCGTGAAGAGAGGTTCGTATGGCGCGTCAAGTAAGATCATACCAATTAACCATGATTGTTCCTAGATCAGTCATGGGCTAGAGCCGCTCCGGTAGTTCTAGGGATATGAAAGTTTTATGAGTTAATTGAATTTTCATGTATAAACTCCGTACAACACTACTTGTGATTTATTTTATATAAGATTGTACTTTTTTAATTCATACTCACGGTTGTTTTGTGCATCATTAACTATTGTGTAGAGTCTGAATACATAGCTTGGTGATTGATTGAGTGCGTTCACCGCTGAGCAGGATTACATGTTATAATTCTAAGTGAAGGGATTCTGAAGTCTTATTAGAACTATCTTATACAGATATTTGTTAATTGAATATTATTCGGGTTAATAAGTAGGATAAAGAGTATAACTTCATAGTACCAATAAAGGGAGATCATATCTGGTTAGAGTACTAAGTGCACGGAAAATAATTGATACTGATAGTACCTAAAAAGGGGGTGAATTATATCTCTTGATCATAGGATATTCACACGTGTCATACGCATTTTTGCTTGTGTCTACAGAGTGAACTTGCATGGTTTAGTGATGCGTCCATACACCACAAGGTAGAGTCGGACATCAACACATGGAAAGGAAATTAATAAGTGAAAAACTGGATGACCCGAAGAACTACCTAATTTCTTAGTTGATCACAATCGTATTTTCTCTATTGCTTGCTTATTTAATTCATTATTTAAATTATATGATATTTAGATTCGTAACTATTCCAAACCAATTTGTCAACATAGTCTTAGTTAATTAGAATATAATTAAATTGATAATAATCCGTCCCTCGGGTTCGATAATCACTTGGTCACCTATCGAGACTGCAATTGATATCCTTATACTTGAGGATTATTTTGCGTATTGAGAAAACGCTCATCATAATATAAAGTAATACCCAATTAAAATAAAGTGATAATAAAATAGTTGAACTATCTAAAGAATAATTATAAATAATATTATTTTTACTGAATAACTAATAATAATAATAATAATAATAATAAATATTAGGATAATTTTTATAAAAAGTGAAACTTATAATTGACGTAAATTAGCAGATGCGTGGATGGCATCGTTGGCAACCGCCGGTTTTTGGTCATGTGTATTAACATTAATTAATGATGAAGCTAAACAGAGCCCTTATTTTTATTTAATTTAATTTTTTTATATTGTATATTTTTTATTTTAGGTTGATGGGTAGGATTGGATCCGTCTTACATAAGAAGATCCTTGAGATGATCTCATCCAAGACCTATCCTTAAAATTTAGGGTGATTAGTGCACCCTAAATTTATAGAATTAAATGGATAAGAGTAGGTTTTGGGTGAGACCGTCTCACGAATCCCATTATTTGAGATGGATCTTCCACGGTTCCACCAATCCATTTATAATTTTTTTAATTTTTAAATTACACAATGCACAGCCGCCTAGCGCCAGCCGTAAAAGTTCAATCCATTCAATTTTATTACAACAGAAATCGTATAATCCATGCTTTATTATTTTTTCTCTCTTTCATTATATTCTAAGATTAGTATTTTTTTTATGTAAATTAATTCTTATATTTTAAATTCTTAATAAAAATATAAGATAAATATTTGAATAAAATTTAAAGTTAATCAAAATTTTATATTATTATATAGTAAAATATTATGTGTAACTATTTTTTTACAATAATATATTATATTTTATTTGCCCTAAAAATTGTGCGAACACAAAATAGTTTAATCTATAATTATCACTTTTCTATAATTATATATTATTTTTTGTTAAAATTGTTATCACTCTTTATTTATCTTATAAATTGTTCATGTATGAAATAGTTTATGTAAGGGTTATCACTTTTCCTTGATATATGCACCATTTTTAATAAAATTTTTATCACTTATTATCTTTTATACAAATTATTCATGAAATAATTTATTAAAATTGATTCTCTTTTTCTTGATCAAGTATCACTTTTTATAAAAAAAAATATTTTCACTTTTTATTCACACTTTCAAACTATAAACCACTTATAAAATAGTTTAATTGGATGGTTATCACTTCCATTTTCATGTATCACTTTTGATTAAAATTTTATCATGGTTTATTTTTTCTATTAATTGTTTATGAATAATTTAATTAAAATTGATTACCACTTTTTATTAATTAGATATAACTTTTCATTCGTCTTAAAAAAATTTTTTTGTTGAAACAAGTTATCACTTTTTCTTGATCAAATGTCACTCTTTATTAAAATTATTATCACATTTTATCTAAAATATTAATTATAAAAATAAGAAATTATTATTCACTGTATTATTAAATATAAATATATAAGAGAGAGGGGACAAATGTATGAAAATTTTACTTATAAAAATTATTAAATTTGAAACTTAAAAAATAAATAATTACTATAATCAATTTTAATAATTTTAGGTTGAGTATAAAAATATTTAAAATAAATTATTATTAAAAAAAAGAAGACAACATACCTGTATATGGAAATCGATCCGATGACCTGCATATAGGTTCAAAAAGCGCGCAATTGCTAATTGCCGGTTATTTGCCCTACCCATCTCACATAACGAGATACATGAGACGGTCTCACCCAAGTCTTTGTCAATGGATAATAGGAAGAGTTTTTTAAATAATTAATTTATTTTATTTATAGTGGAGAATGAATTGTAAATTAATCTAACGATTAAAATTGTCTAGGTACACCCGGTGCTCTATAGTTTAACTCTAAAATTTACTCTGTATTATATACTTTGCTAAAAACATAATCTGATTTTCATTTTATTTTTTGTCAAAATCTCAAAGATTTGGAATAAATCACTATTAAAGTAAAAGTGGTATTTTTTCGCACTTAACCTAAGATGACGTGAAAACTAACATAGCATAGGTCAGTCATGTCAATGAACAGGCATAAACTAACTGCTCGATTGGTGCAATTTTTAATAAATTTTAAATGTACCGATCTTTTTTTATAATCTCAAAGGTTGAGACAAAATTGCAATTGAAATAAAGCCGATAATTTTTTTCTTTTGTAATTAATTCAAAATATATTTTAATTTCAATTTTATCATTTCCGCCTAGTATACTTTTCAAATTATTTATTATAAAATAGTCTCAAAATAATTTAAAAGGTCAACAAGAGGCGATAAAGAAAAAAGATAGTTTATTTTAAACAATATTAAACACTAAACTTAAAGCGATTTATAAGACGGAGAGAATAACTAAGAAAATTGAATGATTTGATATGGTGAAGAAAGAAGCTGATTAATAAGTAAAAAACGTACCACACATGCTTCCTCTTGTGAATGTTAGAGTTCCGGCAGGAGAATGCATTTGAGAGTGTCCCTTCCAACCCCTTTTAACAAAGGGGACTCCTTTATCGATATTGTACCCACTCGTCCATGTCACCGTCATCTACATTCACTCATTTTTTAATTATTTTTTAAAAATTAAATTAGCATAAAAATTTATTTATCACATATGGATATTAACTTGAAAATTTTAAGAAGATGAATAATTTGATATATATATATATATAATAAATTTATAACAAAATAATTATAAATGTTTAAATTTTTTTGTTGAAAAGTAAATTTATGAAGAAATACAAAATGAAAAAGTAATAAATGATTGGTTGAAGATAAGAGAAAAATATAATCTCTCTCCAGTTTCTATGCACATCAAGTAACCAAATATTTCGTCCCAAATTTATCTTCACATTTATTGTAAATATAGAATTTAAGAAAAATTATTTTTTAGCTTACTATTAGGGTTAGTATGATATTTTTAGTTAATAAATAAATAATAAAATATGTAATTTATTAAAAATGTTATGACGATTTTGAAATTTAAATAGTTTAAAGGGATATTAGTTAGTTGTTTTTTCTTTTTAGGAAAGTATGAAGTTGAATTTGAAACAGACCAAAACAGAAAGGGTGAAGTTGAAGTTGGGACGGAAGGAGTAATTATTTATAAGATATTAAAGAGATTTTGAGTAAATGAATAAAAATGATTTGGGCCACCCATTATATGGTTAGCCAACTAAATAGTGTATTTAAAAAGAATTTTAAAATATGGGAAAATCTTGTGTGAGACTGTAAACAGATAAAAAGTGATAATATTATCAATAAAATGTGATATTTAATTGATGAAAAGTTAATGGTCAAGTGAATTATTTAACAAACAATTTATAGTATAAATAAAAAGTGATAACATTTTATAACGAAAGTGATAATGATGTGATCACTCTTTTACGTGCGATGGTCTCATACAAGTCTTTATCTTAATATATTAAATTACCCAAAATAAAATATAATATCAAGATTAACATGAGAACGGCGTGTATATAAATTTCTTCTTAAGAAAATATAGCAACGTCATATACACAATATTTTTAAGGAGACACGTGATGTTACAACCTACACAACTCTAAAATTTTATTTTTGACAATTAATTCCATTATAAATGGGAAAATATTTGTAATGGGTCAATCTAGTTAAAACTTTATCTAAATGACCTTTGACTAAAATGGCATTACATTATTAATTGGAAAAAAGAAAAAAATATAAATTATTATTTACAATTGAGAGTTAAACTTTTCTTTAATTAATATTTGCCCCAAATCTTCCAAAATCAAGAAGAAACAAGTCTGGAAACTCTAAGCCAAAAATTTTCTTCTCAACATCGCACTTTTCTCCTCTCAAGTTTTGGAGCATGAAAATTCTATCGTCTCCTATCTCGCTCATGATCTGCATTTTCTGTGGGTAGTTGGGCCCTTTTTTTCATTCATTTCAGCCGAATTTTGTCATATAACACGAATTATATATTCTTAATAGTGTAGGATTCAAGTGGAATTGTATTTTACATAAAGAGTACATATTCTAAAAACAAGATTTAAGCATTCGTTGGAAACAAGCAAGATATGTGTTTCCAAACTCTTACTTCAGTTCAGTTTTAGTTAGATGAAATGAGGTTTGAATATGTTCTTTCTAGGGCACCTATGCAAGTTGCTATAGTTTCATTTGTGCATAGTGTGGAATTTTCTTGCCTTGTTTTGCTTAGGATCTTAAATGTGGAATAAGTGTTTGAAGTGTTCAAGTGAGAGTTGTACGATTGGTTAGGTTTGCTTTAAAATTTGGTGAAAATTACATTGCAAATATGAATGACGTTCTTATGCCTTGAAAATGCATGCAAGGTGTTTGATGAAATAGCTAAGAGAAAATTTTTTGCTTTAAAATGCTTCATGGTAATTTTAATTGAGCAATAATTGTTTATGAGAGAAGAGTGTAGTACAATAATGCATGATTTTGAGCTTATTGTTGAAAGAATGAGGTTGAATTAAGCAGGAATCATGAATCTTAAAAATCGAAAAATTGTGCACACCAATTTTTTGGCGAAAATTCTAAGTGAAATTTTTTATGTTTTATGTATTTCATTGTGTTATAAGTTGAGAACTTGTTGTTTATGGGAGAAGATGTAATGCATTGATGCATGGAATTTAGGCTAAAAAATGGTGGAAGTGATGAGATGCATAAATCCTTGTTAAGAAAATAAGTACTTTAATCTTTGAATAAACTGCTTTTATTATTTTATTTATGTGTATTTTTTTTATTCTTGTTCTTGTAATTTTTGTTTTTGTGTTTGTTTGGAATTTGGATTAATTAGATTGATGCTTGTAAATTAGGGACTTGAAGGAGTTCGAAGCTTGAATTATTTCTTAGCTGCTGCTACTTATTGATTTAAAACTATTTGCAACACTCACATAATTTGAAAATCATAACCATATGTAATTTTAGTTTTACATTAATATATAAAAATGCATTATTCTGAGTTAATATTTTGTTGAAATATTATAATTGAATCTATTTCTTTTGGATATTTAGGGAAAAAGATCTTGGAGAAAAAAACTACGTGGTAGCTATTTTGTTGCAAGGAAAAGAAAAGGAAAAAAAAACTTAAATTGTTCTTTTGGTTCATATGCAAAGCTGTTGTGTTATCTACATATGAAGATCTGAGCAAGTCCATGGCCCCTAAAATCACTCGAATTTCGAATAACGAAGTACAAGTCGTTATAACAGAATGGTTTTGTTATATGGCCAAATAATGCTAAATCGACTATCCACTAGAGAAACAACCCAAATGTTGTATATTAAAGTTAAAAGTAAGAAATTTTGACTGAGACGACTCTGGGATAACTCGAATTTTGAATAGAGGCGTGCAAATCGTTATAACATAAATATACATATTATTGTACATAGCAATCAAGTAGTGATTTTGGACCTCAATTTAAACATCAACCTTGATTTCATCATATTACTACAAGCTCATTCGAAAATTCAAGTGAGATAATTCATAATTGTAATTTTTGCATCCAAACATTTATACTTTATACACTTGTTTATATGACACGTAGGAAATAATTCATATATGATTCAATATCAATATTTGTTTGTTAGTTTATCTAAATATTATGTTTTGACATTGTATGTGGAGATACAAGTGAATGAAAGGCCCCTAAAATCGATCGAATTTCGAATAACGGCGTGCATGCCGTTATAACGGAATGATTCTATTATGGGGTCAAAACAATGCTAAATTTACTATTCACTATAGAAATAAATCAAATAGCATACAATGATGGTAAAAGTGAGAAATTTTTACTGAGACGACCCTCGGATAACTCGAATTTTGAATAACGATATACAATTGGGCATAACATAATGATTCCGTTATGGGCATAAACACGTATATTTTCGTACATGACAATTAAGTTGTGCATTTGGACCTCATATTAAACACTTTGCCTTGATTTTAAAATATTTCTATAATCCCATTCAAAAATTCAAGTGGGATACTTCATATTCTTAATGTTTCGCATCTAAGGATACTTCATATTTGTAATGCTTCGCATCCAAACTGTATAGTTTATATAGTTGTTTTATTTAACATGTATGAGATACTTCATATATGACTGAATATCAACATCTATTTGTTAGTGTATTAGAATATTATGTTTTGACATTGTATGTGGAGATCCAAGATAATTAAAGGCCCCTAAAATCGATCGAATTTTGAATAACGGCGTGCAAGTCGTTATAATGGAATGATTCCATTATGGGGCCAAACAATGTTTAATTTACTATTCACTATAGAAATCAATCAAATAGCATACAATGATGGTAAAAATGAGAAATTTTGATTGAGACGACCCTGAAATAACTCGAATTTTGAATAACAACATACAAGTGGGCATAACAGAATGATTCCTTTATGGGCATAAACATGCATATTTTTGTACATGACAATTAAGTTATGTGTTTGGACGATCATATTAAATACTAGCCTTAATTTCATAATATTTTTACAAACTCATTAAAAAATTCAAGTGGGATACTTCATATTTGTAATCCTTCGCATCCAAACTGTATATTCTATATACTTGTGTTTATTAGATACTTCATATGTGACTGAATTTCAACATTCATTTGTTAATTTATTATAATATTATATTTTGACATTGTATGTGGAGATCCAAGAGAATGAAAGGCCTCTAAAATTGATCGAATTTCGAATAACGACGTGCAAGTCGTTATAACGGAATGATTATGTTATTGGGTTAAATAATGCTTAATTTACTATTAACTATAGAAATCAATCAAATAGCATACAATGATGGTAAAAGTGAGAAATTTTGACTGAGACGACCCTGAGATATCTCAAAGTTTGAATAACGACATACAAGTGGGTATAACAAAATGATTCGGTTATAGGCATAAACACGCATATTTTCGTATATGAAACTAAATTGTGCGTTTGGACCTCATATTAAACACATGCCTTGATTTCATAATATTTCTACAAGCCCATTCAAAAATTTAAGTGGGGTACTTTATATTTGTAATACTTCGCATTAAAACTGTATATTTTATATACTGGTGTTTATTTAACATGTATGAGATACTTCATATGTGACTAAATATCAAAATTCATTTGTTAGTTTAAAAGACACAAAATTTTATGACATTGGGCCTTTTAAATAAGATTTATTGTTGACTAGACCTTTTAAATGAAGATCCCATTATTATAAATTAATAGTATTAATGATTAAATTATGAGTAAAAAATTACTGTAACCTATTTTTTATGGGTAGGTCTTGCGTGAGACTGTCTCACGTGAGACCATTTTTTAATTTTTAAAATAGTTATCACTTTCGCTATAAATCATTATCACTTTCGCTATAAAATGTTATAACTTTTTATTTATATTATAAATTGTTCATGAAATAACATTATCACTTTTCATTAATTTATTATCACTTTCCTATATAAAAGTTATCACTTTCTGGCCGCCTCACGTAACCCCTTACGTGAGACGGTCTCACACAAGTCTTTGCCATTTTTTATGTACATATTTTTTTCTATCTCAAATTTAATACTATATCTTTTTATGCTCGAATGGACAAAAATACCATTTACTCGAATATTCAAGTAAAGTATTTGAGTATTATCACTTGAAAAATCATTAGAACACATTTCTCAAATACATTATTTAACTTGAATTCATTGTCCGAATGCATTATTTAACTCGAATTCATTATTCGAATGCATTATTTAACTTGAACTTTTTACTCGAAAATATTATGTGACTCGAATTCATTATTTAACTCAAATGTTTTACTCGAATACATTATTTACTTGAATTTTTTACTCGAAAATATTATTTGAATCGAATTCATTATTTAACTGGAATTCATTACTCGAATACATTATTTGATTCAAATTCATTACTCGAGTACATTATTTGACTTGAATTTATTACTCGAATATATTGTTATTTGACTCGTTATTCTAATATGTTAACTCGAAAAATATTTTACTCAAATTTTGACTTGAAAATTATTTTTCACTTTACTCGAATATATTACTCGAATACATTGCTTGAATGTATTCGAGTAAATGGTATTTTCGTCAATTCAGGCATTAAAAGATATAATGTTAAAATTAAGTTAAAAAAGTAAATTATTATCTTTATTGGGCATAATTGCATTTTAAATTATGAAGTTTTTCTCAATACATGACCTGAAAGATATGTAAATTATCAATTAGGGACCCGAAATAGTTTTTTCATCAATTGAGGACCCGAAAAATATGAAACTATCAATATAAGATCTAAAACCATTGAAATTTTAATGTAGTTTTTATTATTTTATTTATATTAATTTTATGATTTTATGTACTGTATTAATAGTCTTATATCTTTCGAGTCCTGAATTGATAGAAAAATTATTTTGAGTCCCTATTTCGGACCTATATTTAAAAAACTACTTAAACAGTTTATTAACGCTTTATTGGATAATAATTAGTTTTGCCTTAGATTTGTTATTTTTATCAATGCTTAATTGAATGATAATTAATTTATATCAACGGTCATAGCAGTATTTGAATTTGAATATATGGACACTCAAATGCCAAAACGTTCATAGAGGTGAACTGATGTTCACGGACATAGTTCGATTGAGCCCATGTTCTTCCTGCTCAGATCCGACACATCTAGTGCTGTCTAGGGCTACCAACGATGTGCGCCCATGCCTCGTGCATTCCAATCGATCACCACCAACACTTTTAGCCGATTTTGGGCATCGCGTTTCCTCCATTTAGCAGGCTGCACATATTGTCTAAATCTGGTGACTGTCTGCCTTCGACAACCCCACTCGTTTGGGAGTCTCCGCCTCCGCTTCTCTAAAAGGAGTCCGCGCCTCCACCGCTGACACACTGCCTATGGTTTCTCCCCCAGATTTGCCGCCGTTCATGATTCTACGTAAGGAGCCTCTGTTTCAGATACGCTTTTCACCGCTGAGTTCGAACCCAACGACGCCTACGGCTTCCACTATTTCTTTTCATCTCCCACGGATGGAGTTTGATTGGTGGATTTGTCGCACCACCTATGCGATCTTACTGGACCCAATCAGACCCCCTCTTTGGGCAACGATTTTAGGTTCATATCTGTCATATTTACTCCTGGTACTCTATTCCCTCGCCTTTTTTTATTTTCATTTCCCATTAAAACGTAACTTATAGCTTCTTGTGGGTTTATTAGGAATGGGTTAATAAAAAAAATTTCATTTTCATTTCCCATTTAATAAAAAATAAATACCCTCACCAATTTCTATATCTTCTCGATTGTTGATCAGGCAAACCCTTGCAATTGGTTGGTGCTAGAGTCTCTATTTAGGATGATGGAAAACTTGTGTTTAGGTTTGAAGGGGTTCTTGGAAGCCCAGTAGTTAGGGAATTTGTGTTAGGAGAGCGCCTGAAACTTCAAGCTTTTATTTTTTACAGCTATTTTTTTTAAATATGGTTTGAGTTTTTCAGAAAATAACTGAAAAATATTTTGATTGTCTTATGTTGTTTGCAGTCTCTTGGATGCCTCATGAATCCTTTGTATGTAAGAACTGTACTAGATGGAATATCCTTCAACTCAGGTTTGATATATGTTATTATCTGTTTATGGCAACAGTTCCATTTCTTATGTGTCATTATCTTTTTATCTGTTTTTTTAACTTATGGTTTTTATTGTATTTTAAATGCAGAAAAAAGTTTTATGAACAAAGATGATAGTCAACTTTGAGAAAGACATACAAGAATTGACAGTTACGTTTAAGTAGGAGATTGACAAATGTTATCATAACAGATAACATTTTATGCTGAATTTTATGCTGAATTTCTAGTGTGTCTGTAGCTCTATGTACTTTGGATCCTTGCATCCCTATGAAGCTGCCATGGATAATAATCCCCCGAATAGAATATTGGCATCTTTGCCAGAATTCAGTTTTTTCATGCTGTTCAAAAAGACTGTTCTTCTTCTAATAACATATGATGATCAACAATAAATAAAAGTACACTTTCCACTCAGAAAATAGGCTATATAAGAAATATTAGATTGAGTTTCAAAGACATATCCCCAATATATTTAGACTCTATTTGTTACTTTGATACTTTTGTGTTATCATAAAATTTATATGCACGTTAAATTGTTAACTGTGCAGCACTTATAGATTCGTAATAACTAATACTTCTTGTATTTGGGTATATTGCCAAATGAAATTAAATGCTTGCATTGTGAGGTTGTGTAAAGGTAAAGGATGAAACATTTCTGAACTTGAGCCCTTATTTAGAACATAATAGTTCAATTACAAGTTTCTAAAAGAATTTTGTTCCATTGAAACTTTAATGCATAAGACAAAATTTTTTTGACAAACATTTCAGAGTTTACCTTTTACTTTCTACGAGTAAGATCTTAAGCTCTATCAGATCATAGTTATTTTTTTTTGTGGGATGCTGATCTTTCATTTACCATGATGAATTTTTAATGCCAAAAGGTTATATTTCAAGACCGGAATTTTCAATGTTTCTAGATTAGAACTCAAGTATCTTCATGGCATGACTGGTTACCTGTATCTTCTGTCTAATCTAAAGTCTCACAGCCTCCTTAAAATTTTATCTTCTTTTTTGCGAGAATTGCTGTTATTTAAGAGTTCACATGATGGCTAGCAATTTGCATTTAAATTTATTCTCATATTGTTCAGAGTCTTTGTTATGCATGTTGCTGTTTTGTTTTTCCTCATTTTCTTGCTCTCTTATATAATGAGATTAAAATTATAGGACAAAGATTTAACTTAAAGAGATTCTAGCTGGAAATCCCAAACTAATGATCAAAGGAATGATTTTTTTTTACAATATAATTGAGTAAAGATTTTTAAAAGTTGATTCTTCAAGACTAGGATTTTCGTTGATTTTAGAAAAGAGTACTTTAGTAGCATGAAAGCTTACTTTTATCTACCGTCTAAGTTAAAGTCTCACATCCTCCCTAATAATTTATCTTCATTCTTTAAAGATTTGCTCTTATTTAAGACTTAAACATGATGACTGGTTATTGGCATTTTAATTTATTCTCACATTGTTGAGAATCTTTGTTTTTTATGTTGCTCTTTTGTTTCTCCTCATTTACTTACTCTCTTCTAAAATGGATTTGTCATTAATTTAGAACAATTTAACATAAAGTACTTTCATAAAGTGAAAAGTTACTTTATCTACTGTCTTAAGTTAAAGTCTCAAAGCCTCCCTAATAATTTCTCTTCTTTCTTTCAAGAATTGTTCTTATATAAGACTTAAATGTGATGACTAACTATAGGCATTCATTGAAATTTATTTTCACATTGTTGAGAATCTCTGTTTTTATGTTGCACTTTTGTTTCTCCTTATTTGCTTGCTCACTTCTAAAATGGATTTGTCATTGCTGTTCAACGATTTAATGTAAAGATATAATACGATTCCACACTAGGCACGTTTTTTGCTGATTCAAGCTTTAGCACTAAAAGTTTTGTAGTTTTTCTCCATCTTCGCGTAGAAATTATCATATTTTTTCTTAGTTGTAGTACAATGATATATGTTATGTTTGAATTCTGAAATCGAATAGTAATCTCATCATATAAATAAAATTTATTCCATAAAAAAATACTAACACCCCTCAAATGAATGTGGCTTCTGATTGGTGGTTTGAATGCTAAAATTTGAGTTAGAGGAGGGCAGGTCCTTTGGCAAAACTAAGGAGATTATTTAAATAGATGATATTATTAATATAAAAAGGAGAAATTAAAGTTCAAAGGACAAAAATTGTCCCCAAGAAGATGATATATGAACACGAAAACTTGGCCTTGTTAAAAACTTTCTACATAATACCTCGTTAAAAGTATGTTGTGCATCCTATTTTACGCACTATTAATTTTCTTCGTCTCTATCTTGTAGATCCCTTATATTACGGCTGCTCTCCCGAATGCTAATCTTGGTGCAAAAGGAGTACTAAAAAAATGTAACATGAGATCTTTGAAAAAAAATATATAAATAGCAAAAAAAAGAAAAGAAAAAGAAAGTTCTCATGAAGCTCAGAAAAAAAAATCATAAGAGCATTGACAAAAAAAGAAGTGAGGGAAAAGAGTAGAAAAAGAAAAAGAAAAGCAAAGAAAGATCATGAAAAGGTCAAAGATGGAAAAAAATAAATTATGATAGCTCTGTTGAGCGTACATGGCAGTACCTGAACAGAATGAGAAAAATTGTCCAGGTATTGCAATTGCGAAATAGTATTTTATTAAAATGTTTTTCCCGACTTTGTAAATATGATAACTTCTGTCTTTTGACACAAATCAGATAAATAAAATTAAGAAAGACCTCTAGAATCCCGAGGTTCATAGTGAAGGCCTGTTGTGGATGATTTCTGCAGTGCTCCAATTTTGTACTTCACATATTAAAATGAAGGTACCTGAATCTCTTTATTAATGATCTCTCATGTGCCTTTTTCTTAAAAACAAATATAATTACTATTTGTAATATAATTTTTTAAGTTATATGATGTTGAGGTTTTAAGATCTGCCATATTTGTTCGTACAGGATTCAATTGACTACTCCAAGGATATCGGTTTGGTTATATTTCAACTAGAAATTCTGATGTGAAGCTGATTGGTGCTCTACACAGGTTTGTTGTCCTAGGTGGCGTGAATTTTGGTTGCAACCTTTTCATACTCTTCAAAATGTTATCTTTACTGACTTTATATTATCCTCCTTGCACATATTAAAGGCGTCTAAGATGTCAAACCTGCTCTGCATAGTAATACCTTTGAAGTTGAGTATGAAAGGAATTCGTATGAGGTAATTTCTGGTCAGTTTTAATTGTATTTTATCTTTGAGAACCATTTGATTGTATTTCAAGACATATTAGCATTTTGGAATTGTAAAGTCAAGGGATTTAACATTTCTGAACTTGAGCTCTTATGAAGAACATAATACTTAAATTACAAGTAGTCTAAAAAATTTAGTTCCACTGAAACTTTAATGCTTGAGGCAAATTCTTTTGCCATGATGAATTTTTGTGTCCTTTAAGTTCTTATTTCAAGGCTGGATTTTTCAATGTTTCTTTCTAGTTAAGAAATCACGTTCTATCTTATAATTAATGGTTAATTCTATCTACCGTCAGCGTTAAAGTCTCGCAACCTTCGAAATAATTTCTTTCTTGCAAGATTGCTATTAGATTTACATGATGAGCAGCAGTTGACATTTAATTTTTATACTCATATAGTTTAGAGTCTCTATTATGCGTCCTGCTCGTTAGGTTTTCCTCAATTACTTGTTTTCTTATAAAATTAGTTTGTAATTACAGGACAATGATTTAAAATAATTATGTAAAGTTTTTTAAAAGTTCATTCTTCAACCTTGTTAAAAACTTTCTACGTTATACCTCGTTAAAATTTTGTTGTGCATCATGTTTTATGCACTATTAATTTACTTCTTTTCTCTTTTGTATATCCTTTATATTACGGCTACTCTCCTAAATGCTAAACTTTGTGCAGAAGGCATACTAAAAAAAATGTCATGAGATCTTTGAAAAAAAAATAAAGAGCAAAAAAAAGAAGGCTCTCATGAAGCTCAGAAAAAAAATCATAAGAGCACTGACCAAAAAAAATGATGGCAAAAAAAAAGAAAAGAAAGATCATGAAAAGGTCAAAAATGGAAAAAAATATATGATAGCTCTGATGAGCGTACATGGCAATTCCTAAACGGAATGAGAAAAAATGTCCAGGTATTGGAATTGCGAAATTTTATTTATTAAAATATTTTCCCCCTTTATAAATATGATAACTTCTGTCTTTTGACATAGTTCAGATGAATAAAATTAAGAAAGACCTCCAGAATCCCATGTTCTTAGCGAAGGACTGTTGTAGATTATTTCTGCAGTGCACCACTTTTGTACTTCACATATTAAATTGAAGGTACTTGAATCTCTTTATTTATGATCTCTCATTTGTCTTTTTCTTAAAAACAAATTTAATTACTATTTGTAATATAATTTTTTAAGTTATATGACATCTGCCATATTTGTTGGTGCAGGATTTAATTAATTGCTGCAAGGATATCGGTTTGGTTATATTTCAACTAAAAATGCTGATGTGAAGCTAATTGGTGCTCTACACAGGTTTATTGTCCTAGGTGGCGTAAATTTTGTTTGCCACTTTTCATACTCTTCAAATGTTAGCTTTACTAACTTTATATTATTCTCCTTGTACATATTAAAGGCATCTAAATGTCAAACATGCTCTGCATAGTAGCACCTTTGGAGTAGAGTATGAAAGGAATTCGTATGAGGTAATTTATGGCAAGTTTTAATTGTGCTTTATCTTTGAGAACCATTTGATTGTATTTCTCGACATATTAACATTGTGAGATTGTAAAGTCAAGGGATTTAACATTTCTGAACTTGAGCCCTCATGTAAAACATATTACTTAACTTACAAGTAGTCTAAAAAAAATTTAGTTCAACTGAAACTTTAATGCTTAAGGCAAATTCTTTGCCATGATGAATTTTTATGTGCTTATATTTCAAGACTGGAATTTTCAATGTTTCTAGATTAGAACTCAAGTATCTTCATGGCATGACTGGTTTCCTTTATCTTCTGTCTACTCTAAAGTCTCACAGCCTCCTTAAAAATTTATCTTCTTTTTTGCGAGAATTGCTGTTATTTAAGAGTTCACATGATGGATAGCAATTTGCATTTAAATTTATTCTCATATTGTTCAGAGTCTTTGTTATGCATGTTGTGGTTTTGTTTTTCCTCATTTGCTTGCTCTCTTATATAATGAGATTAAAATTATATGACAAAGATTTAACTTAAAGAGATTCTAGCTAAAAATCCCAAACTAATGATTAAAGGAATGATTTTTTTTTACAATATAATTGAGTAAAGATTTTTAAAAGTTGATTCTTCAAGACTGGGATTTTCGTTGTTTCTAGACAAGAGTACTTTAGTAGCATGAAAGCTTACTTTTATCTACCGTCTAAGTTAAAGTTTCACATCCTCCCTAATAATTTATCTTCATTCTTTAAAGATTTGCTCTTATTTAAAACTTAAACATGATGACTGGTTATTGGCAATTAAATTTATTCTCACATTGTTGAGAATCTTTGTTTTTTATGTTGCTCTTTTGTTTCTCCTCATTTACTTACTCTCTTCTAAAATGGATTTGTCATTAATTTAGATCAATTTAAAATAAAGTACTTTGATAACATGAAAAGTTACTTTATCTACCGTCTTAAGTTAAAGTCTCAAAGCCTCCCTAATAATTTCTTTTCTTTTTTTCAAGAATTGTTCTTATATAAGACTTAAATGTGATGACTAACTATAGGCATTCATTCAAATTTATTCTCACATTGTTGAGAATCTCTGTTTTTTATGTCGCACTTTTGTTTCTCCTTATTTGCTTGCTCACTTCTAAAATGGATTTGTCATTGCTGTTCAACGATTTAATGTAAAGATATAATACGATTCCACACTAGGAATGTTTTTTGCTGAATCAAACTTTAGCACTAAAAGTTTTGTAGTTTTTCTCCATCTTCGCGTAGAAATTATCAGATTTTTTCTTAGTTGTAGTACAATGATATATGTTATGTCTGAATTCCGAAATTGAATAGTAATCTCATCATATAAATAAAATTTATTCCATAAAAAATACTAACACCCCTCAAAGGAACGTGGCTTCTGATTTGTGATTTGAAAGCTAAAATTCGAGTTAGAGGAGGGCAGGTCCTTTGGCAAAACTGAGGAGATTATTAAAATAAATGATATTATTAACAGAAAAAGGAGAAATTGAAGTTCAAAGGACAAAAATTGTCCCCAAGAAGATGAGATATGAACACGTGAACTTGGCCTTGTTAAAAACTTTCTACATAATACCTCGTTAAAAGTACATTGTGCATCCTATTTTATGCACTATTAATTTTCTTCTTCTCTCTTTTATAGATCCCTTATATTACGGCTGCTCTCCCGAATGCTAAACTTGGTGCAGAAGGCGTACTAAAAAAATGTAACATGAGATCTTTGAAAAAAATATATAAAGAGCAAAAAAAAGAAAAGAAAAAAAAAGCACTCATGAAGCTCAGAAAAAAATCATAAGAGCATTGACAAAAAAAAGAAGTGAGGGAAAAAATAAAAAAGAAAAAACAAAGAAAAATCATTAAAAGGTCAAAAATGGAAAAAAAAATCATGATAGCTCTGCTGAGCGTACATGGCAGTACCTGAACGGAATGAGAAAAATTGTCCAGGTATTGCAATTGCAAAATAGTATTTTATTAAAATGTTTTTCCCCACTTTATAAATATGATAACTTCTGTCTTTTGACACAGTTCAGTTGAATAAAATTAAGAAAGACCTCTAGAATCCTAAGGTTCATAGTGATGGTCTGTTGTGGATAATTTCTTCAGTGCTCCACTTTTGTACTTCACATATTAAAATGAAGGTACCTGAATCTCTTTATTAAAGATCTCACATGTGCCTTTTTCTTAAAAACAAATATAATTACTATTTGTAATATAATTTTTATGTTATATGGTGTTGAGGTATTAACATCTGCCATATTTGTTCGTGTAGGATTCAATTGACTGCTCCAAGGATATCGGTTTCGTTATATTTCAACTAGAAATTCTGATGTGAAGCTAATTGGTGCTCTACACAGGTTTGTCGTCCTAGGTGGCGTGAATTTTGGTTGCCACCTTTTCATACTCTTCAAATGTTAGCTTTACTGACTTTATATTATCCTCCTTGCACATATTAAAGGCGTCTAAGATGTCAAACCTGCTCTGCATAGTAATACCTTTGAAGTTGAGTATGAAAGGAATTCGTATGAGGTAATTTCTGGTCAGTTTTAATTGTGCTTTATCTTTGAGAACCATTTGATTGTATTTCACGACATATTACCATTGTTAGATTGTAAAGTCAAGGGATTTAACATTTCTGAACTTGATCTTTTATGTAGAACATAATACTTAAATTACAAGTAGTCTAAAAAAATTTAGTATCACTGAAACTTTAATGCTTGAGGCAAATTCTTTTGCCATGATGAATTTTTATGTGCTTTAAGATCTTATTTCAATGCTGGATTTTTCAATGTTTTTTTCTAGTTAAGAAATCACGTTCTATCTTATCATTAATGATTAACTCTATCTACCGTCAGCGTTAAAGTCTCGCAACCTTCGAAATAATTTCTTTCTAGCAAGATTGCTGTTAGATTTACATGATGAGCGGCAATTGACATTTAATTTTTATACTCATATAGTTTAGAGTCTCTATTATGCGTTCTGCTCGTTAGGTTTTCATTATTTACTTGCTCTTTTATAAAATTAGTTTGTAATTACAGGACAATGATTTAAAATAATTGTGTAAAGTTTTTTAAAAGATCATTCTTCATCCTTGTTAAAAACTTTCTACGTTATACCTTGTTAAAATTTTGTTGTGCATCCGGTTTTATGCACTATTAATTTATTTCTTTTCTCTTTTGTAGATCCTTTATATTATGGCTGCTCTATTGAATACTAAACTTGGTGCAGAAGGCATACTAAAAAAATGTGTCATGAGATATTTGAAAAAAAATAAAGAGCAAAAAAAAAGAAGGCTCTCATGAAGCTCAGAAAAAAAATCATAAGAGCAATGACAAAAAAAAATGAGGGAAAAAAAAGAAAAGAAAGATCATGAAAAGGTCAAAAATGGAAAAAAAATTATGATAGCTCTGATGAGCGTACATGGCAGTTCTTGAACGGAATGAGAAATAATGTCCAGGTATTGCAATTGCAAAATATTATTTTATTAAAATGTTTTTCCCCACTTTATAAATATGATAACTTCTGTCTTTTGACACAGTTCAGATGAATAAAATTAAGAAAGACCTCTAGAATCCTAAGGTTCATAGTGATGGTCTGTTGTGGATAATTTCTTCAGTGCTCCACTTTTGTACTTCACATATTAAAATGAAGGTACCTGAATCTCTTTATTAAAGATCTCACATGTGCCTTTTTCCTAAAAACAAATATAATTACTATTTGTAATATAATTTTTATGTTATATGGTGTTGAGGTATTAACATCTGCCATATTTGTTCGTGCAGGATTCAATTGACTGCTCCAAGGATATCAGTTTCGTTATATTTCAACTAGAAATTCTGATGTGAAGCTAATTGGTGCTCTACACAGGTTTGTCGTCCTAGGTGGCGTGAATTTTCGTTGCCACCTTTTCATACTCTTCAAATGTTAGCTTTACTGACTTTATATTATCCTCCTTGCACATATTAAAGGTGTCTAAGATGTCAAACCTGCTCTGCATAGTAATACCTTTGAAGTTGAGTATGAAAGGAATTCGTATGAGGTAATTTCTGGTCAATTTTAATTGTGCTTTATCTTTGAGAACCATTTGATTGTATTTCACGACATATTACCATTGTTAGATTGTAAAGTCAAGGGATTTAACATTTCTGAACTTGATCTTTTATGTAGAACATAATACTTAAATTACAAGTAGTCTAAAAAAATTTAGTATCATTGAAACTTTAATGCTTGAGGCAAATTCTTTTGCCATGATGAATTTTTATGTGCTTTAAGATCTTATTTCAAGGCTGGATTTTTCAATGTTTTTTTCTAGTTAAGAAATCATGTTCTATCTTATCATTAATGATTAACTCTATCTACCGTCAGCGTTAAAGTCTCGCAACCTTCGAAATAATTTCTTTCTAGCAAGATTGCTATTAGATTTACATGATGAGCGGCAATTGAAATTTAATTTTTATACTCATATAGTTTAGAGTCTCTATTATGCGTCCTGCTCGTTAGGTTTTCCTTATTTACTTGCTCTTTTATAAAATTAGTTTGTAATTACAGGACAACGATTTAAAATAATTGTGTAAAGTTTTTTAAAAGTTCATTTTTCATCCTTGTTAAAAACTTTCTACGTTATACCTCGTTAAAATTTTGTTGTGCATCCGGTTTTATGCACTATTAATTTATTTCTTTTCACTTTTGTAGATCCTTTATATTATGGCTGCTCTATTGAATACTAAACTTGGTGCAGAAGGCATACTAAAAAAATGTGTCATGAGATATTTGAAAAAATATAAAGAGCAGAAAAAAAGAAGGCTCTCATGAAGCTCAGAAAAAAAATCATAAGAGCACTGACAAAAAAAATGAGGGAAAAAAAAGAAAAGAAAGATCATGAAAAGGTCAAAAATGGAAAAAAAATTATGATAGCTCTGATGAGCGTACATGGCAGTTCTTGAACGGAATGAGAAATAATGTCCAGGTATTGCAATTGCGAAATAATATTTTATTAAAATGTTTTTCCCCCTTTATAAATATGATAATTTCTGTCTTTTGACATAGTTCAGATGAATAAAATTAAGAAAGACCTCCAGAATCCCATGTTCTTAGCGAAGGACTGTTGTAGATGATTTCTGCAGTGCACCACTTTTGTACTTCACATATTAAATTGAAGGTACTTGAATCTCTTTATTTATGATCTCTCATGTGTCTTTTTCTTAAAAACAAATTTAATTACTATATGTAATATAATTTTTTAAGTTATATGACATCTGTCATATTTGTTTGTGCAGGATTTAATTGACTGCTGCAAGGATATCGGTTTGGTTATATTTTAACTAAAAATGCTGATGTGAAGCTGATTGGTGCTCGACACAAGTTTGTTGTCCTAGGTGGCGTGAATTTTGTTTGCCACCTTTTCATACTCTTCAAATGTTAGCTTTACTGACTTTATATTATTCTCCTTGTACATATTAAAGGCGTCTAAATGTCAAACCTGCTCTGCATAGTAGCACCTTTGAAGTAGAGTAAGGAATTCGTATGAGGTAATTTATGGTCAGTTTTAATTGTGCTTTATCTTTGAGATCCATTTGATTGTTTTCACAACATATTAGCATTGTGAGATTGTAAAGTCAAGGGATTTAACATTTCTGAATTTGAGCCCTCATGTAGAACATAATACTCAAATTACAAGTAGTCTAAAAAAATTTAGTTCCACTGAAACTTTAATGCTTAAGGCAAATTCTTTGCCATGATGAATTTTTATGTGCTTATATTTAAAGACTGGAATTTTCAATGTTTCTAGATTAGAACTCAAGTATCTTCATGGCATGACTGGTTACCTTTATCTTCTGTCTACTCTAAAGTCTCATAGCCTCCTTAAAAATTTATCTTCTTTTTTGCGAGAATTGCTGTTATTTAAGAGTTCACATGATGGCTAGCAATTTGCATTTAAATTTATTATCATATTGTTCAGAGTCTTTGTTATGAATGTTGCAGTTTTGTTTTTCCTCATTTGCTTGCTCTCTTATATAATGAGATTAAAAGTATAGGACTAAGATTTAACTTAAAGAGATTCTAGCTGGAAATCCTAAACTAATGATCAAAGGAATGATTGTTTTTTTTACAATATAATTGAGTAAATATTTTTAAAAATTGATTCTTCAAGACTGGGATTTTAGTTGTTTCTAGACAAGAGTACTTTAGTAGCATGAAAGCTTACTTTTATCTACCGTCTAAGTTAAAGTCTCACATCCTCCCTAATAATTTATCTTCATTCTTTAAAGATTTGCTCTTATTTAAGACTTAAACATGATGACTGGTTATTGGCATTTAAATTTATTCTCACATTGTTGAGAATCTTTGTTTTTTATGTTGCTCTTTTGTTTCTCCTCATTTACTTACTCTCTTCTAAAATGGATTTGTCATTAATTTAGAACAATTTAACATAAAGTACTTTCATAACGTGAAAAGTTACTTTATCTACTGTCTTAAGTTAAAGTCTCAAAGCCTCCCTAATAATTTCTCTTCTTTCTTTCAAGAATTGTTCTTATATAAGACTTAAATGTGATGACTAACTATAGGCATTCATTCAAATTTATTTTCACATTGTTGAGAATCTCTGTTTTTTATGTTGCACTTTTGTTTCTCCTTATTTGCTTGCTCACTTCTAAAATGGATTTGTCATTGCTGTTCAACGATTTAATGTAAAGATATAATATGATTCCACACTAGGCACGTTTTTTGCTGATTCAAGCTTTAGCACTAAACGTTTTGTAGTTTTTCTCCATCTTCGCGTAGAAATTATCATATTTTTTCTTAGTTGTAGTACAATGATATATGTTATGTCTGAATTCTGAAATAGAATAGTAATATCTGTTGGATTATATACTAAAAGACTAGCTTTTTGTATGAACAATGTTATAACAATTAATTTGAAATGAGAATCATATGATCAAATGATTGCGTCTTATAATTTATTTATATGCATGATGCAATAGTCCACTTACTTTATACTGTAGATAATATGTTGTGCGACAACACGCGGAAGATCATATTATCGGTTTCCTTATAAAGTATAAACAGATGCTCACAACCGAGATAGACGGGGACTCTCTATTGGGATGGTTATAGTGTAGTTTGGTATTAGCTTGTCTTGGCTATAGAATCACATTAGTGCACTTGTGTGTATTGAGCAGGACCGCTTGAGATCGTTCGACTTATACTGACTTATAGGAGAACTTGATTTCAGTTATTATGGAAGTTCGTGCTCTTAATCCCTATACAATAACCTTGACACGTAGGGCAGTATGTATTTCTTTGATTCATCAATGAGTGAGATTTACATGTAATTAAATCAACAAACTCGGTGAGTTGGGAAGTAATGCTGTCTCTATGGTGTGTTGTTGATTGTAGAAGGAATCCGTGTCCGTCATAGGTTGATGATGTCCCCTTGAGGAGGTCATAGGGATTATCATGTAAACCCTGCAGGTGGAATTTATTCCGGCATGATAATGAGGTTGAGTGGTACTACTCTTGGATGAGATATTAATTAATTGAGTTGTCAGTAACTTAAATTAATTAATGGACATTGTATATCTTAAACATGGGGAGACTAACGGGCTCATAATAAGAAGGAGCCCAAAACGTAATTTTGGGATTGGAAAGGCAGTGCAGTAATAATAGTTTAGTGGAATATATTATTATTATTGGACTTAAGTATAAGCTTTGGGCTAAGCTTGGATAATTAAGCCCAATGGAGGCCCAACTCAATTTCTCCTCCTGGTCCCTGCTGTAGTCCATGTATATAAGTCACCTCAACTTATCTGGAACCCTAATCTAATTCATTATTCACGTGTGATGAGGGTTAAGAGCAGTTTGAGGAGGTCTCATAGATCGTCGCCCACACGACGTCGAGATCGGACTTGGGTCATACGGCAGAAGATCAGAAGGTAGTTTTCCGCCACCTTTCGAAATTTATATAAAATCGGACAGTGATCAGAATTCGATGAACAATTAACTGAAGGAAAGCCGTTGAAGAGAGGATCGTCTGAGCACAAAGATCATTCAATTCCGACATCAGACGAGGAAGTTATGGCCATTCTCGTGGGACTGCACAATCTGTCAGCGAGAATCCTTCATCTTCTACATACCTTGGTGAACGGTAATCGTTTCTATGATTTATTGCTTCCGCTGATATTAGAAACGTATGGATCCCTAACGGGTCATGTTAACCAAACGATCCAAGCGCCATGAATTGGTATCAGAGCGAGGTTTCGTGGCGAAGCGTGACACGTTAGGCTAGGGTTTATGTGATTAATTTTTCGAAATTAGGATCGCATGTTTAGGGTTTTGGTTTTACTGCGCAAACCATGAATATCCCTATGTGAAATATACCCTATATCATATCTGTTCGTCGATGGTTGTGTGTGAGAGGATTCGACGAAAACTGTTCGTCAATTTCACATGGAAGGAAGAAATTGAGAGAAAATCCAGCGCAGTGATATTGCAGAGGCAATAACCGGAGTTTCAACCGTCGGATCAGGCCGAATTTTAGTCAGCACGTTCAGACTTTGGATGTACATTCTGAACGGTGAAGATCGTATTTAAAGCTTTGTGTTGTCGGGAATACGCTGAAAACAGAAGCAGTTTTTGGGCGATTCTGTTCTGCGCAGTCGAGGGAATAGAGCTGTTTCTCTGAAACTAACCATTGGATCGATCTGTAATTTGGAAAACATGTTCAAAACTCATAGGAGTAGATTCTGGACGGTGGAGATTGGATTCCCTGGTTTCTACAGTTGCGAACCCTGAACGAAATTTGGTGTAGTTTGATGTTGGCGTTGGGCTGAACTTGGTACCGTGCAAGTAGGCCCTTGGTCTGCATCAGGTTCGGTTGATGCTGCACCAGTTTCGAGCGGATTCATATCAGGTTCGATTGGTCTGCATCAGGTTCGATCGATAATGCACCAGGTTCGAGCAGATTCACATCAGGTTCGATTGATCTGCATCAAGTTCGATCGATGCTGCATCAGGTTCGAGCGGATTCACATTAGGTTTGATTGGTCTGCCTCAGGTTTGATCGATGTTGCATCAGGTTTGAGCGGATTCACATCAGGTTCGATTGGTCTGCATCAGGTTCGATCGATGTTGCATCAGGTTCGTGCGGAATCACATCAGGTTTGATTGGTCTGCATCAGGTTCGATCGATGCTGCATCAGGTTCGAGTGGATTCACATCAGGTTCGATTGGTCTGCATCAGGTTCGATCGATGCTGAACCAGGTTCGAGCGAATTCACATCAGGTTCAATTGGTCTGCATCAGGTTCGATCGATGCTGCACTAGGTTCGAGCAGATTCACATCAGGTTCGATTGGTCTGCATCAGGTTCGATCGATGATGCACCAGGTTCGAGCAGATTCACATCAGGTTCGATTGGTCTGCATCAGGTTCGATCGATGATGCACCAGGTTCGAGCGGATTAACATCAGGTTCGACTGGTCTGCATCAGGTTCGATCGACTCTGCATCAGGTTCGAGCAGATTCATATCAGGTCTGCATCAGGTTCGATTGACTCTGCATCAGGTTCGATCGACTCTGCACCAGGTTCGAGCGGATTTGCATCAGGTTCGACTGGTCTGCATTAAGTTCGACTGGTCTGCATCAGGTTCCGCATGAGTCTTCACAATGTGATCTGGCAGGGTGCCGGAGTGGTGGAGCAGGCTGCGGGGAGTTTGATCCCCATCGCAGTTGTCCGCATTCGTGATTGGTGGCGAACAATCGAATTCGCTGTTATATAACTGTTATAATTTATTTATTAATTGATTATTATTATATATGTATGCATGCTTTCTGTGATTTACTGCCTTATGTGCCGTAATAGGAGCATGCTAGGTTGCGTATATTATTCTGAATATTATATGCATGTAAAAACCCTTGGTTTTAAATAACTAAGTGGGAGAGGGGATTGATAATTAATTCCCGCGGCCTCCATTATTGGTTTGTTAGCAATGTGAATAAACTTGCGCTTCGGCATTAGAGCCTTCCTCCCCATCGGATGAGTTTATTCATGGATATTGCTGGAACAGGCTTCTTTAAAATTATATTTGTAATGTGATGTACATGAACTTGCGTATTGGCATAGACCTTCCTCCCTATCGGATGAGTTCATGTGCGGATCACTGTACAGACTTATAATTGATGACTGTAGGAAGTTATCCGAGCGCGTGTGTACTTCTCCATCTGTAAGGCACATAAGCTCGCGCAATGGACTTGGGGTCAAATAATGGTGTACACTTAGGTGTAAATAATAAGTATCCTCCCCATCGGAGTCACTGCTTTTATTTGCATGGCTAAAGAGGAACCGACTATTAATTATTTTGTCATAAAGTTAGGTTGACAAATGAAATTAATGGGTAAAACCTTCACTTGTAAATGTTCGGGTTTGTAAACGTCCACACTATCGCGGCTTGCAAACTCACGGTGCTTGAGATGTCGGTGAATTTATATTTTATATTGTTTTGAGGGAATCAATATAAATGGATAAATTCGAAGATTTGATCGGTGTATTTTTTTATGATTCTCTGAATTTCAAATTGTTTTATTTCACTTATGGTTGACTAAAAGAAATTATATTTACTGGTCCAAAATTAGATGATTAGAAAAGAATCTTGGATTCTAATTTTACTGCTTAAGAAATACATGTGTGTTCTCACAAAAGACTTATCATGATGCATATTAAAGTCTCTGGTGAAGAGATAAGAGATTCATAGAAATATGATGGTCTCATGTAACTCTTCGGATACATGAGTAAGTTAAAAGGCGGTAGGTCATGATTGAATTTGATGAATGAATTGGAAATACATGGAGTAGAAGTTGAAGGGGAAACCTAAGTCAATTTTATTCTTCATGTTTACCTAAATGTTTTAAGCAAGTTCCACCTGAATTACAAAGAGGTTGTATATGGTGGGGAATTTCTGACAAAACATGTGGCAAAGGAAATCCATTTTCATCGAGATGTGAACAAAGTTAGTATCTCATTCACTAGTTGTTGAAGCATGAATATTGATGACATCTACTGACACGTTGTGTGTTGATACCGGAATCACTAAAAGCGTGTAACTTAGTGATGATGAGATTATTATGGACATGGGTAATGCTACGAGAGTAGTGGCTGTTGCAGTGAGAGTTGTTTATTTATCTTACGATATGAATAGACGTTTGATTATGAGAAATTGTCTTTACGTACGTTTTCATAGAAAGAATTTTATTTCAGTTTCTATGCATTTACGGATAGATACTCCATTTCATTTAAATGACATGGTCATGGTAATGAAGGATGGAGCTATAATCTGTTAAGGTACGTTATTGACAATTTGTAAACTCTTAAATCATGTTTATACCAAGGATGCAATAAATAGTAATTAATAATGCGACTTTTAATCATAATAAGAGAAAGACTCTTATGCAAATGATTAGATAGATGATGAATTATTTGGAATTACTAAATTCATTTTATGAGTATACCCTAGAAACAGCATGTCGTGTAACGTTTGTCTGTTTATGGGATATTCTAGAAAAATGAAGGGTGATGATTTATTTAATCCAAAACATCAAAGGGTGATTGTTAACACAAACACTATTTTTTGGAAAAGGACTATGTATTAAATCATAAACCATGTATAAATTGTTCTAAAGGAAGTGAGAGGGAAAACACAAAGTATTAGTACCAAGTGTATAAAAGGATATACCACAAGTTAAACTGCAACGCGTGTCACGTTTGATACACAATTGCGTGTAGTGCCTTGTCGTAGTGGGAGGGTTGTTCGACAACTTGCAAGATATATATTTTGGGAGAGTCGTGAGACTTAGTCCCTAGTAAACATGGATTGAACCCACGGATACGACGAAGTACTACAAGATTGAAATACGATATCTTAGCTAGTGCAATGATGTTAAAATAGAATCGATGGATTTTAAATTAGGTCAGGATGCTTGTAAGACTACTAAATGGTGTGAAAGCCATTGGAAGTGGTCATACAAAATAAAAGAGGATCATATGGTAAGGTAAAAACCTTGGAAGCAAAGCTTGTTGCGAAAAAGGTATACTCAGAAAGAAAGGGTTCGATTATGAGATAACCTGTTCGCCGGTAGCTATACCTAAGTTGATCCGGACTCTTTTACCTGTTGCTACTCATATGGATTATGAGGGATAGCGAACAGATGTCAAGACAACTTTCCTGATTGGAAGTCTTGAGGAAAACATCTATCTTAAGCAACCAGAGTGATTCATTGCAAAGAGCTAAGAGCATTTTGATATTAAGCTTAAAAGTGTCCATCAATGGACTAAAGCAAGCTTCAAAATTATAAAACATCCGTTTTGATGAATTAATCCAGTGATATGGATTTTATCAATGCTCGGATATGTCTTGTGTATTGAAAAGAGTGATGGAAATGTGGTGGTATTTCTTGTACTATACGTAGATAGTATCTTGCTCATTGGAGACAATGAAAGAGTATTGTCGGGCGTATGGGTATAGTTGATAAAGCGGTATGATATGAAGGACTTAAGAGGAGCAAAAATATCCTTTTGATCACGGTAATACGGATCACAAGAAAGGATGTTAGGCTTAGCTCAAGTTTAGCAAAATGATACGATCCTTACTTATTTTAGCATGTGAATTTATCTAAGTGAATGTGTCTTGTGTCACAAAAGTAGATAAAGAAGATGAAAGCGGTTCCTTATGCTTCGGCAAATGAGGAAGCTTAATCTAAGGAATGCTATGCACGAGATTGGATAACTATTTTTCCAAAGGCATGAACAGTGGGTATCAACGTAACCCGGAACAAGAATGATAAATTTTGGTAAGACATATATGAAGTGCCTGAGAAGGACTGGAAATTATATGTAGGCTTACAGGGCAGATTCACTGCTTCTTGTGGATTACGTAGATTCGTATTTTTTAATCAGATAGGGACGACAGTAAATCCACCTCAAGGTTATGTGTTTAATTTTAAGAAGTAGAGCCATAATATGGAGGAGTGTTATATAGAAATATATTTCGAACTCCGTACTCCATCATGGAAAGATGATAAATTGGAGCCTATAAGGCAGCCAAAGTATCTATATGACTCTAGAAACTTCATGATGGACTTTGAAGTATTTCTAAGTTTGCCCAAGATTATCACAATTTAAATTAATGATATTGGTGCAGTTGCAAACTTGAAGGAATCACGAGTCCATAAGGCAATTAAACACATGGAGTGCGAGTACCACCTGTTACGAGAAATTGTATGATGAGGGGAAGGTTGTTGTCGCCTAGATTGCATCGGATGATAACCTAGTAAATCCATTTACAAAGACCTTAAAGCGAAAGCTTTTGATGGTCGTGTAGTAGGAGTGGGAATCAGATGTATGGCGGAAGACATGACAGCATAGTCTTTAGTATAAGTGGGAGATTGTTGGATTATATACTAAAAGTCCAGCTTTTTGTATGAACAATGTTATAACAATTAATTTGAAATGAGAATCATATGATCAAATGATTGCATCTTATAATTTATTTATATGCACGATGCAATAGTCCACTTACTTTATACTGTAGATAATATGTTGTGCGACAACACGCGGAAGATCATATTATCGATTTCCTTATAAAGTATAAACAGATGCTCACAACCGAGACAGACCGGGACTCTCTATTGGGATGGTTGTAGCGTGGTTTGGTATTAGCTTGTCTTGGCTATAGAATCACATTAGTGCACTTGTGTGTATTGAGCAGGACCGCTTGAGATCGTTCGACTTATACTGACTTATAGGAGAACTTGATCTCAGTTATTATGGAAGTTCGTGCTCTTAATCCCTATACAATAACCTCGACACGTAGGGCAATATGTATTTCTTTGATTCATCAATGAGTGAGATTTACATGTAATTAAATCAACAAACTCGGTGAGTTGGGAAGTAATGCTGTCTCAATGGTGTGCTGTTGATTGTAGAAGGAATCCGTGTCCGTCATAGGTTGATGATGTCCCCTTGAGGAGCTCATAAGGATTATCATGTAAACCCTGCAGGTGGAATTTATTCCAGCATGATAATGAGGTTGAGTGGTACTACTCTTGGATGAGATATTAATTAATTGAGTTGTCAGTAACTTAAATTAATTAATGGACATTGTATATCTTAAACATGGGGAGACTAACGGGCTCATAATAAGAAGGAGCCCAAAACGTAATTTTGGGATTGGAAAGACAGTGCAGTAATAATATTTTAGTGGAATATATTATTATTATTATTGGACTTAAGTATAAGCTTTGGGCTAAGCTTGGATACTTAAGCCCAATGGAGGCCCAACCCAATTTTTCCTCCTGGTCCCTGCTGTAGCCCATGTATATAAGTCACCTCACCTTATCTGGAACCCTAATCTAATTCATTATTCACGTGCGATGAGGGTTAAGAGCAGTTTGAGGAGGTCTCGTAGATCGTCGCCCACACGACGTCGAGATCGGACTTGGGACATACGACAGAAGATCAGAAGGTAGTTTGCTGCTGCTGTCCGCCACCTTACAAAATTTATATAAATTCGAACAGTGATCAGAATTCGATGATCAATATACTGACAGAAAGCTGTTGAAGAGAGGATCGTCTGAGCACAAAGATCATTCAATTCCGACATCAGACAAAGAAGTTATGGCCATTCTCGTGGGACTGCACAATCTGTCAGCGAGAATCCTTCATCTTCTACATACCTTGGTGAACGGTAATCGTTTCTATGATTTATTGCTTCCGCTGATATTAGAAACGTATGGATCCCTAACGGGTCATGTTAACAAAACGATCCAAGCGCCATCAATATCATCATATAAATAAAATTTATTCCATAAAAAAATACTAACACCCCTCAAATGAATGTGGCTTCTGATTGGTGGTTTGAATGCTAAAATTTGAGTTAGAGGAGGGCAGGTCCTTTGGCAAAACTGAGGATATTATTTAATAGATGATATTATTAATAGAAAAATGAGAAATTAAAGTTTAAAAGACAAAAATTGTCCCCAAGAAGATGAGATATGAACACGAAAACTTGGCCTTGTTAAAAACTTTCTACATAATACCTCGTTAAAAGTATGTTGTGCATCCTATTTTATGCACTATTAATTTTCTTTTTCTCTCTTTTGTAGATCCCTTATATTATGGCTGCTCTCCCGAATGCTAAACTTGGTGCAGAAGGCATACTAAAAAAATGTAACATGAGATCTTTGAAAAAATATATATAAAGAGCAAAAAAAAAGAAAAGAAAAAGAAAGCTCTCATGAAGCTCAGAAAAAAAATCATAAGAGCATTGACAAAAAAAAAGAAGTGAGGGAAAAAAATAGAAAAAGAAAAAGAAAAAGCAAAGAAAGATCATGAAAAGGTCAAAAATGGAAAAAAAATCATGATAGCTCTGCTGAGCGTACATGGCAGTATCTGAACGGAATGAGAAAAAATGTCCAGGAATTACAATTGTGAAATAGTATTTTATTAAAATGTTTTTCCCCCTTTATAAATATGAAAACTTCTGTCTTTTGACATAGTTCAGATGAATAAAATTAAGAAAGACCTCTAGAATCCCATGTTCTTAGCGAAGGACTGTTGTAGATGATTTCTGCAGTGCACCACTTTTGTACTTCACATATTAAATTGAAGGTACTTGAATCTCTTTATTTATGATCTCTCATGTGTCTTTTTCTTAAAAACAAATTTAATTACTATATGTAATATAATTTTTTAAGTTATATGACATCTGGCATATTTGTTCGTGCAGGATTTAATTCACTGCTGCAAGGATATCAGTTCGGTTATATTTCAACTAAAAATGCTGATGTGAAGCTGATTGGTGCTCTACACAGGTTTGTTGTCCTAGGTGGCGTGAATTTTGTTTGCCACCTTTTCATACTCTTCAAATGTTAGCTTTACTGACTTTATATTATTCTCCTTGTACATATTAATGGCGTCTAAATGTGAAACCTGCTCTGCATAGTATCACCTTTGTAGTAGAGTATGAAAGGAATTCGTATGAGGTAATTTATGGTCAGTTTTAATTGTCCTTTATCTTTGAGAACCATTTGATTGTATTTCACGACATGTTAGCATTGTGAGATTGTAAAGTCAAGGGATTTAACATTTCTGAACTTGAGCCCTCATGTAAAACATAACACTTAAATTACAAGTAGTCTAAAAAAATTTAGTTCCACTGAAACTTTAATGCTTAAGGCAAATTCTTTGCCATGATGAATTTTTATGTGCTTTAAGATCTTATTTCAAGGCTGGATTTTTCAATGTTTGTTTCTAGCGAAGAACTGAAGTACTTTCTTATTATTAATGGTTAACTCTATCTACCATCAGCGTTAAAGTCTCACAGCCTTCGAAATAATTTCTTTCTTGCAAGATTGCTAGTAGATTTACATGATGAGCGGCAGTTGACATTTAATTTTTATGCTGATATAGTTTATATTTTCTATTATGTGTCCTGCTCGTTAGGTTCTCGTCATTTACTTGTTCTCTTATAAAATTAGTTTGTAATTACAGTATAATGATTTTACATAAGAGAATCCAGCTGAAAATCCCAAACTAATGAATAAAGTTATGATTGTCTCAGACAATATAATTGTTCAAAGTTTTTTAAAAGTTCATTCTTCATCCTTGTTAAAAACTTTCTAGGTAATACCTCGTTAAAAGTTTGTTGTGCATCCTGTTTATGAACTATTAAATTTCTTCTTCTCTCTTTTGTAGATCCCTTATATTACGGCTGCTCTCCCGAATGCTAAACTTGGTGCAGAAGGCATACTAAAAAAATGTATCATAAGATCATTGAAAAAAAATAAATAGGAAAAAAAGAAAAAAAGAAGGCTCTCATGAAGCTCAGAAAAAAATCATAAGAGCATTGACAAAAAAGTGCGAGCAAAAAAAAAGCAAAGTTTGATCATGAAAATATCAAAAATGGAAAAAAAATCATGATATCTCTAATGAGCGTACATGGCAGTCCTGAATAGAATGAGAAAAAATGTCCAGGTATTGCAATTGCGAATTAGTATTTTATTAAAATATTTTTTCCCACCTTAATAAATATGATAACTTCTGTCTTTTGACACAATTAAGATGAATAGAATTAAGAAAGACCTCTAGAATCCCAAGGTTCTTAGTGAAGGCTTGTTGTGGATGATTCCTGCAGTGCACCACTTTTGTACTTCACATATTAAAATGAAGGTACTTGAATCTCTTTATTATTAATCTCTCATGTGCCTTTTTCTAAAAAATAAATTTAATTACTATTTGTAATATAATTTTGTAAGTTATATGATGTTTATGTTTTAACATCTGCCATATTTGTTCGTACAGGATTTAATTGACTGGTCCAAGGATATCGGTTTGGTTATATTTCAACTAGAAATGTTGATGTGAAGCTGATTGGTGCTCTACACAGGTTTGTTGTCCTAGGTGGCGTGAATTTTGGTTGCCACCTTTCCATACTCACGCCACCTTTTCATACTCTTCAAATGTTAGCATTACTGACTTTGTATTATTCTCCTTGTACATATTAAAGGCGTCTAAGATGTCAAACCTGCTCTGCGTAGTAATACCTTTGAAGTTGAGTATGAAAGGAATTCATATGAGGTAATTTCTGGTCAGTTTTAATTGTTTTATTAGCATTGTGAGATTGTAAAGTCAAGGGATATAACATTTCTGAACTTGAGCTCTTATGTAGAACATAATACTTCAATTACAATTAGTCTAAAAAAAATTAGTTTCACTGAAACTTTAATGCTTTAGGCAAATTCTTTTGCCATGATGAATTTTTATGTGCTTTAAGATCTAATTTCAAGGCTGGATTTTTCAATGTTTCTTTCTAGTTAAGAAATCAAGTACTATCTTATCATTAATAGTTAACTCTATCTACCGTGAGCATTAAAGTCTCACATCCTTCGAAATAATTTCTATCTTTCAAGATTGCTATTAGATTTACATGATAGCGACAGTTGACATTTAATTTTTATACTCATATAGTTTAGAGTCTCTATTATGCGTCCTGCTCGTTAGGTTTTCCTTATTTACTTGCTCTCTTATAAAATTAGTTTGTAATTACAGGATAATGATTTAAAATAAGAGAATCCAGCTGAAAATCCCAAACTAATGAATAAAGTTATGATTATTTTTGACAATATAATTGTGTAAAGTTTTTTAAAATTTCATTCTTCATCCTTGTTAAAAACTTTCTACGTAATACCTCGTTAAAAGTTTGTTGTTCATCCTATTTTATACACTATTAATTTTTTTCTTCTCTCTTTTGTAGATCCCTTATATTACGGCTGCTCTCTCTCGAATGCTAAACTTGGTACAGAAGGCGTACAAAAAAATGTATCATGAGATCTTTGAAAAAAAATAAAGAGCAAAAAAAAAGAAGTCTCTCATGAAGCTCAGAAAAAAAAAGATTATTGACCTAAAAAAAGTGATGGAAAAAAAAGAAAAAGAAAAAGCAAAGAAAGATCATGAAAAGGTCAAAAATGGAAAAAAAATCACGATAGCTCTGATGAGTGACAGTTCCTGAACGGAATGAGAAAAAATGTCCAAGTATTGCAATTGCGAAATAGTATTTTATTAAAATGTTTTCCCCCTTTATAAAAATGATAACTTCTGCCTTTTCACACAGTTCAGATGAATAAAATTATGATAGACCTCTAGAATCCCAAGGTTCTTAGTGAAGGCCTGTTGTGGATGATTTCTGCAGTGGACCACTTTTTTACTTCACGTATGAAAATGACGGTACTTGAATCTCTTTATTAATGGTCTCTCATGTGCCTTTTTCTTAAAAACAATTTTAATTACTATTTGTAATATAATTTTTTAAGGTATATGATGTTGAGGTTTTAACATCTGCCATATTTGTTCATGCAGGATTAATTGACTGCTCCAAGGATATCAGTTTGGTTATATTTCAACTAGAAATGCTGATGTGAAGCTGATTGATGCTCTATACAGGTTTGTTGTCCTAGGTGACATGAATTTTGTTTGCCTCCTTTTCATACTCTTCAAATGTTAGTTTTACTGAGTTTATATTATCCTCCTTGTACATTTTAAAGTCGTCTGAGATGTCAAACCTGCTCTGCATAGTAGTACCCTTGAAGTTGAGTATTAAAGGAATATGTATAAGGTAATTTCTGGTCAGTTTCTAGTTATTCTTTATCTTTGAGAACCCTTTGATTGTACTTCACTACATATTAGCATTGTGAGATTGTAACGTCAAGGGATTGAACATTTCTTAACTTGATTGCTTATGTAGACCTAAATAGCTTAAATAAAAGTATTCTAAATGAATTTATTTCTACTGGAACATTAGTGCTTACGAAATATTCTTTTTGATACACGTTTCAGGTTTTACCTTTTTCTTTTCTGTGAGTAAGATCTTAAGCTCAATCGTGATCTTAGTAGTTTCTTCTGTGGTATGCTAATCTTTCATTTGCCATGATGAATTTTTAAGTGCTATAAGATCTTATTTCAAGAGTGTAATTTTTAATGTTCTAGATGAGAACTCAAGTACTTTTGTATCGTCAATTGTTATCTTTATCTACCGTCATCATTAAAGTCTCACAGCCCTACTAATAATTACTCTTTTTTTCT
This sequence comes from Pogostemon cablin, assembly GCA_023678885.1. Taxonomy (NCBI): domain Eukaryota; kingdom Viridiplantae; phylum Streptophyta; class Magnoliopsida; order Lamiales; family Lamiaceae; genus Pogostemon; species Pogostemon cablin. The sequence continues at coordinate 2,594,708 of CM043004.1, read as the reverse complement.
TTCAAGAATTGCTGTTAGAGTTTACTTGATGACCGACAATTGACATTTAATTTTATACTAATATAGTTTAGAATCTCTATTCTGCATGTTGCTCTTTAGTTTTTCCTCATTTGCTTGCTCTCTTAATTAAATGAGTTTGTACATGCAGGACAAAGAATTTACAATAAGAGATTCCAGCTGGAAATTCCAAACTAATGATTAAAGGTATGATTGTTTTTTATAATATAATTGAATAAAGTTTTTTAAAAGTTCATTCTTCAAGACTAGAATTTTCATTGTTTGTAAATAAGAACTCACCTTTCAAATGAACGTGGCTTCTGATCGGTGGTTTTAGGGCTAAAAATTGAGTTAGGGAAAACCAGGTCCTTTGACAAAATTGAAAGATTATTTTAATAACCTTTCAATAGTGAATCTCTTTATTAATAATCTCTCATGTGCCTTTTTCTAAAAAAAAAATTTAATTATTATTTGTAATATAATTTTTTAAGTTATATGATGTTGAGATTTTAACATCTACCATATTTGTTCCTACATGATTTAATTGACTTCTCCAAGGATGTCGGTTCGGTTATATTTCAACTAGAAATGCTGATGTGAAGCTGATTGGTGCTCTACACAGGTTTGTTGTCCTTGGTGGCGTGGATTTTTATTGCCACCTTTTCATACTCATGCCACCTTTTCACACTCTTCAAATATTAGCTTTTCTAACTTTATATTATTCTTCTTGTAAATATTAAAGGCGTCTAAGATGTCAAACCTGCTCTGCATAGTAATACCTTTGAAGTTGAGTATGAAAGGAATTCGTATGAGGTAATTCCTGGTCAGTTTTAATTATGCTTTATCTTTGAGAAGCATTTGACTATATTTCACGATATATTAGTATTGTGAGATTGTAAAGACAAGGGATTTAACATTTCTGAACTTGAGCTCTTATGTAGAACATAATACTAAAATTACAAGTAGTCTAAAAAAATTTAGTTTCACTGAAACTTTAATGCTTAAGGCAAATTCTTTTGCCATGATGAATTTTTATGTGCTATAAGATCTTATTTCAAGGCTGGAATTTTCAATGTTTCTTTCTAGTTAAGAAATCAAGTACTATCTTATCATTAATGGTTAACTCTATCTACCGTCAGCATTAAAGTCTTGCAGCCTTTAAAATAATTTCTTTCTTGCAAGATTGCTATTAGATTTACATGATGAGTGGCAGTTGACATTTAATTTTTATACTCATATAGTTTAGAGTCTCTATTATGCGTCCTGCTCGTTAGGTTTTCCTTATTTACTTTCTCTCTTATAAAATTAGTTTTTAATTATAGGATAATGATTTAAAATAAGAGAATCCAGCTGAAAATCTCAAACAAATGAATAAAGTTATGATTGTTTTTCACAATATAATTGTGTAAAGTTTTTTTAAAATTTCATTCTTCATCCTTGTTAAAAACTTTCTACGTAATACCTCGTTAAAAGTTTGTTGTTCATCCTATTTTATGCACAATTAATTTTCTTCTTCTCTCTTTTGTAAATCCCTTATATTACGGCTGCTCTCTCGAATGCTAAACTTGGTGCAGAAGGCGTACTAAAAAATGTATCATGAGATATTTGAAAAAAAAAATAAAGAGAAAAAAAAAGAAGGCTCTTATGAAGCTCAGAAAAAAAAGATTATTGACCTAAAAAAAGTGATGGAAAAAAACAAAAAGAAAAGGCAAAGAAAGAACATGAAAAGGTCAAAAACGGAAGAAAAAAATCATGATAGCTCTAATGAGCGTACATGGCAGTTCCTGAACGGAATGAGAAAATGTCCAGGTATTGCAATTGCGAAATAGTATTTTATTAAAATATTTTCCCCCCTTTATAAACATGATAACTTCTGTCTTTTCACACAGTTCAAATGAATAAAATTAAGGTAGACCTCTAGAATCCAAAGGTTCTCTGTGAAGGCCTGTTGTGGATGATTTCTGCAGTGAACCACTTTTTTACTTCAAGTATTAAAATGAAGGTTCTTGAATCTCTTTATTAATGATCTCTCATGTGCCTTTTTCTTAAAAACAATTTTAATTACTATTTGTAATATAATTTTTTAAGGTATATGATGTTGAGGTTTTAACATCTGCCATATTTTTTCAAGCAGGATTAATTAACTGCTCCAAGGATATCGGTTTGGTTATATTTCTACTAAAAATGCTGATGTGAAGCTGATTGGTGCTCAATACAGGTTTGTTGTCCTAGGTGGCTTGAATTTTGTTTGCCTCCTTTTCATACACTTTAAATGTTAGTTTTACTGAGTTTATATTATCCTCCTTGTACATTTTAAAGCCATCTGAGATGTCAAACCTGCTCTGCACAGTAGTACCCTTGAAGTTGTGTATGAAAGGAATCTGTATGAGGTAATTTCTGGTCAGTTTCTAATTATTCTTTATCTTTGAGAACCCTTTGATTGTACTTCACTACATATTAGCATTGTGAGATTGTAACGTCAAGGGATTAAACATTTCTTAACTTGATTGCTTATGTAGACCTAAATAGTTTAAATAAAAGTAGTCTAAAAGAATTTATTTCTACTGGAACATTAATGCTTAAGAAAAATTCTTTTTGATACACGTTTAATGTTTTACCTTTCTGTGAGTAAGATCTTAAGCTCTATCGTGATCTTAGTAGTTTCTTCTATGGTAAGCTAATCTTTCATGCCATGATGAATTTTTAAGTGCTATAAGATCTTATTTCAAGACTGTAATTTTTAATGTTCTAGATGAGAACTCAAGTACTTTTGTATCATCAATTGTCATCTTTATCTACCGTCATCTTAAAGTCTCAAAGCCCTACTAATAATTTCTCTTTTTTCTTTCAAGAATTGTTGTTAGAGTTTATTTGATGACCGATAATTGACATTTAATTTTATACTAATATAGTTTAGAATCTCTATTGTGAATGTTGCTCTTTAAATTTTCCTCGTTTGCTTGCAATCTTAATTAAATGAGTTTGTACTTGCAGGACAAAGAATTTTACAATAAGAGATTCCAGCTGGAAATTCCAAACTAATGACTAAAGGTATAATTGTTTTTTTAATATAATTGAATATAGTTTTTTAAAAGTTCATTCTTCAAGGCTAGAATTTTCATTGTTTCTAAATAAGAACTCACCTTTCAAATGAACGTGGTTTCTGATCGGTGGTTTTAGGGCTAAAAATTGAGTTAGGGAAAACCAGGTCCTTTGACAAAATTGAGAGATTATTTTAACACATGATATTATTAATAGATAAAGGAGAAATAAAAGTACAAATGACCAAAAGTGTCCCAAAAAGATGAGCTACGAATGCAAAAAACCCGGTCTCGCTGAAAACTTTCTAAGTAATATCTCATTGAAAAGTTTGTTGTGCATACTGTTTTATGCACTATTAACTTTCTTTTTCTCTCTTTTGTAGGTCCCTTATGTTACAACTGCTCTCCCTAATGCTAAGCTTCGTGCAGAAGTGAGTTCTAAAAAAATACGAGTCATGAGATCTTTGAAAAAAAATGTGAAAGAGCAAAAGAAAAAGAAGTCTCTCATAAAGGTAAAAAAAATCATAAGAGCATTGACAAAAAAAAAGTGAGGGCAAAAAAAAATCTTAAAAAGCTTTAAAATGAAAATAAAAAATCATGAGAACTCTGATGAGATTGCATTGCGTAGTTCCTGGATGGAATGAGAAAAAATGTCCAGGTATTGCAGTCGTGAAATAATATTTTAATAAAGTGTTTTTCCCCATTATATATAATATAACTTTTTCCTTTAACACATTTCAGATGTATAAAATTATGATAATCCCAAGGTTCTTAGTGAAGTCCTGTTGTGGATGAATTCTGCAGTGCCACTTTTGTACCTCACATATTAAAATGAAGGTGCTTGAATCTCTTTATTAATGATATCTGTTTTGTCTTTTTCTTAAAAACAAATTTAATTACTATCAGTAATATTATTTTTTTTAAGATTTATGATGTAGCGGTTTTAACATCTAGCATATTTCATTTTTGTTCCTGCAGGATATTATTGACTACTACAAGGATATCATGTTACATTCTAGTGCAGTTGCAACTAGAAATGCTAATATGAAGCTGATTGGTGCTCTACACAGATTTGTTCTCCCAAGTGGTGTTAATTTCTTTTGCTAATTTTTCATACTCTTCAAATGTTAGCTTGACTGACTTTTGCTCCTTGTAGATTATAATCCTCTCAGATGTCAAACTTGTTCTGCATAGTACCCTTGACGCAGAGTATGAAAAGAATCCGTATGAGGTAATTTCTTGTCATAAATAGATGTTGAGTTAACTACATTTAGTTGTCACCCTTTTGTTTTATTTTTCCTGCATTAGTTAAATAATCTCCTTTTGAGTTGCTCTTGTATTTCTTGTTACTTTCTTTTTTATTGTATCTAGTTTCAATATTTAGTATTTTGGTTAAATGCTCAATGTCTGACTCATCATATGATGTGAGTTGAATAATTGGTGAATTTGATAAAGTATCAGAATGCAGTAATTTTCTCACATGTGTTTCTTATTTAGGTGATATATTTGGAGATCTAAGAGGCCTTTTACAATGATAACAGCAAAAGATTAATTATGGCAACACTTTCTTCACTTGGTGCGCTTGCATCTGGAATGGGATCCAGTTGAGAAGGCAAGCAACATACAATTCTATTCATATGGTTTCGTTTAAAAAGAAAAAAATCCTCTATATTATATTTACATTTTATAACAACCTCTATGAAGCATTCCTTTTTTATTAAGTCCACTGGATAAATTATTTACTATGAACATATATCTTTCCTTTTAAAGGTTGGTAATTAATGTTAATGTTGATCATGCTGGGTATTCTTTCAGATATCTTGACATGCCTAGGTGATTACTAGAAGAACAAAGGGTAACACTTAGAGTAGCTTAAATTCTTGGCTTGGTGCTGCTCACCTTGATAAGATGGTTTGTAGTCATCCTTTTGGACAATTTTCTTATGCATCTTGTCTTAATCACTAATAAATTATTCTCTCTTCAGTAGGCCTCTTCTATTACAACTGCTTTCTCTGCTGCTAAGCTAGATGTAGATAGGCGTAAGGTTCTTTTTTACTGGATGTCAAGAAATCTAAATAGATCAGCTGATATTCCTAATGCTGTAGAGATTCTCGAACCCTTTGTTTCTGTCATTAGTATCAGCAAATCTAATTTTCATTAATTACTCAATGGTTGACAATTGCCTCTCATTTACTTTTTTTTATTTTTGTAATACTTCTTGGTGAACATTCCAAGAAAAATCTATCGATGTTCGTAAAGCTGCTAAAGCATGCTTTGATGATTTACCTGAGGGTTTGCGGACAAGAACTGGTAAGTGTGATCCTAATCATTATTCACTTACAGTCTTATTCAAGTATTTCAATTCCAGCAAGGTTTATTGTTTGGTCTATCTTTTTTATCTTATAGGTGGCAAAAAATGTGAAAAATACACAATACTCTGCTTTGGATGTATTCATTGAAAGGTTAAAAGCTTATGGAGGTTTTCAAGGTATTCTGTTTACATTATCCCAACTTCCACCTAAAGGCCACCAAATATTGTCTTCACTATACATTAGCAATCAAATAATTATGTTTAGAGTTACTAATTGCTTCGTGTTTTGTTATTTTTCCATTTTTGGTCACTGATTGACTTTCTTGTCTTGAATGTTTTCTACTTTTTACTCTTTTGATGCATCTTGTGATTTCTCATATGTCAGAAGATTAGCCGCCAGCATGCTTAGTAGAAAAAAAACATATTAATATAGTGGTAAGATAATCACAACCCAATGCTTACTTCATGGTGGTTTTGTCTGCACTGTTCTGGCAGGAAATAGACATATTTTTGGCTCAGGTGATGTGAATTTTATTTCCTAATTTTCCATACTCTTCAGAGGTTTGCTTGGACTGAAGGTATTCTCCTTTTAGATATTAAATGCTTCCTCTCTGATGTCAAACCTGCTCTTCTAAATACCCTTCATATGCAGAGTATGAAAAGAATTTGTATGAGGTAATTTATGGTAAGTTCTTAATTGTTCTTTTTCCTTGAGAATCCTTTGATTGTACTTCACTGCGTATTTTATGTGAAGTCGTCTGCATCATGAAAGAAAACTGTGATTTTGTGAAAAAATTTATTTCTGCAACATTCGTTATTGGTGGCATAGATTGCCTCCAACCTTTAAGATATTAGTGAAAAGATTACTCGTTCTCTGTTGATTCTTACATTATCTTTTTTCCCCCTTTTTTCCTAGATTATTTGAATAAATTTCTTGAAGAGGCAAATAAACGCATTCAACCTGTTGGAACTGGGTATAGGTTTTAATTGTGAATAAGATAAGAATTAGAATACAGTTTTTTCTCACTTGTGTTTCTTACTTCAGGAGATATATTTGGAGGTCTAAGAGGCCTTTTACCCAATAGAAAAAGAAGATTAATTATGTCAACCCTTCCTTCACTTGAAGCTCTTGCATCCGCAATGTGACAGCCAGTTGATAAAGCAAGCAAGCTACAATTCTACACATGTAGTTACATGAGTAAAAGAAAAAAAATCTTTTATATTAAATTCACATTTTATCCCCACCTCCATCTGAACCCTGTGAAGCATTCCCATTTTATTAAGTCTACTAGAGGCATCTAAATGGATTTGCTAATATTCCTGATTCTATGAAATTTCTCAAACCCACTACTTATGCCATGACGGTATCAATTTTAGCAAATTTAATGTTCTTTAAAAATTTCAGTGGTCGACAATTGTTTTTCATTTACTTAATTTTTTATTTCTTATTTTCTGTAATACTGCTTGGTGAACAATCCAAGATGAATCTGCCGATATTTGTAAAGCTTCTAGAGCATGCTTCAATGAATTATTGAGTGTTCATGGACAAGAAATGGTAAATGTGATCCAATTTTTTTTCACTTACAGTCTTATTCAAGTATTTGAATTCTGGCAAGTTTGTTGTTTGGTCTATCCTTTTCATCAAATAGGTGACAAAAATTTGAATGATACACAATGCTCTACTTTGGCTGTTGTTGTTGAAAGGTTTATGGGGATTTTCATGGTATTCTGTTTCATGCATTACATTATTCGAACTTCTACTAAAAATAGTAGGGGTTTTTCTATCTTGCAGAGATTCATAAAGGCAATGATTGTAGGCCTTTTTTTAGCACCTTTTGTTACTTAATTTGTCTGCTACTATACTTATTTCAAAATTTATTCCAGCATTTAGTTACAGAATGATACTATAATTATGTTATTATGAATGAAATGAAATCGTTGTCTGCAGTCTATTGAAGGATGAAAGTCGTGTGCCATGAATTGTCTCAAGCAACTGCTGATCCTGATTATAGCATGATGGATGATGTAGTCAAAGCTGCTGATAGACTTATTTCATGCTTAGCTATAAGGCAATTATTCTATTTCTTCCTCTTCTTTTTCTCAAGTTTTATCATAGACTTCTCAGTGTTGCTGGTTGTAGCATGTGGCAAAGACTTTTGACTTTAGACTCACTGGTGCTTCTTCAAGGTCCTGTATATGTTCTTAACAACCTGATGCAGGTATGGTCCTATTCTTTCAATTGATTTTACACATTATTCATTCCTTCTTTGGCTCAAGCGTAACAAAAATGTATAAACTGGCAAGAATTTTGTGTATAATTTGACTCGTTTCAGATGTTTAAAATTATAAAAGAGAACAAGAATCTCATGGCTCATACTGAATGGTTTCTACAGTAGACGGCTTAGGTTCTTCACATATTAAAAAGAAGGTGCTTGAAGCTCCTTTTTAATGACCTCTTTTGATTAGTTTTTTTTAATATATTTTTTTTTCTATCAGTAATATTATTATTTAAGTTTTGTAATGTAGTTGTTAACATCTGGCATATTTGTTCCCGCAGGTAACATCTACAAGGATATTGGCTTACAATTTAGTGTTGCTGCAACTGGAAATGTTGTTGTGATGCTGATTGGTGCAGTACACAAGTTTGTTGTCCAGGTGATGTGAATTTATTTTGCTACTTTTTCGTACTCTTTGGATGTTAACTTGGACTAACTGTCAGTATTTTCCTCAAAGATATTAAAGGCTTCCTCTCAAATGTCAAAACCTGCTCTTCTGAGTACCTTTGATGTGTAGAGTATGAAAAGAATCAACAGCAGGTAATTAATGTTTAGTTTTTTATTGTTCTTTTTCCTTGGGATCCTTGTTGTATATTGCAGTCTTTTGGGTTATGGAGACCCTTTTGCTGCACATTGGACCAAAATGCCTGATTTCGTTGAATTGGTTGATTTCAAAGACATGTTGCTTGATCCTGCTCATGTCAAAGACAAATTTTTTAACTACTCCCTTCCTCCCATGATAAACTTCATACTTATATTTTTTGTCTATCCCACAATAAACTTCACCACCCAAAAAAGTAAAATTACTTTAATCCCAAACCTTATTTTTATTATAACCGTAATTATTGTTGTACTAATTCCATTCTTTGTATTCTTGTGTGCAGGTCCATTTCATAAATTCAGTTGGCACAAAGAACTTAAGCCCATGTCCTCCATTTCATATTAAGTTCCCCATAAATCTTGAATGCAAGGTTTAATTTCTGTCTCGCAATGCGACTACTGCTACATTTTTGGAATAAGCCAGATGTCAGGATGATAAAGATTCTGATTAAGTTGAAGTTCTGAACGTGACATCTTTAAGTAGAAGATAATGGGTGTTACTCCAGAGAGACAATAGAGTCCTTCAGCTCTTATATAATTATCTACATGTATCCAAATCTACTCATGGGGCTTGGGATGGGATGGCTGTTATTCTGATTTTTGAAACTGAAATCTTATATTATATGTGCATTCTTTGGCGATACTTGAAAAATATTTTAATATTTTGTGTTTTGACACCAGATTAACGAGCTTCTTCCTGTCCAAAGAAAGTTCGACGACCTTAAAACTCAGTTTCAACTTAAATCGCATGACCTCTCACTCTCAGAGAACAGGGCCAAGCAAAATGAGTACCATATCTATGCCAAGCATTTTAAAGAACACAATTCAATCCACCTTGTCTCTTCATTCATAAGCACAACATTCTTCACTCAGATGTCTGATTTGTGTCTGATGCTATTTGATAATTCTGTTATGTACTATAGCTCACGGAGTTGGTAAAGAAATTTGAAGAGAAGCAACATGAAGTGAACTCATCCATCAAAGAAAAGAAAGCCTTGCATGAAGAATGTGTGGCTGCAGTGCTTTCTCTTGAAAAGTCAATCCATGAAAATGCTGGGAATAGGGAAAGTAGGCTTACAGACTTGGAGAAAAAGATTAAAGCTATTAAAAGCAAAATGCAGGCAGCTTCTAAGAACCTCAAGGTATATTTTCGTATTTGCGCATTATTTATGAAGGTCGCTGTATATTTGAGACACTTAATAGCATGAATTTCATATATTACATTTGATAACACTTGAATCTGTATATGCTGGAAGTGTCTTGACATGCTTGATCAAAATATTTCACCATTGAGTTAAAGATGGCAACAAGAATAATTTTTTTTCTCATCTTCTTCTAGCCATTATTTGTTTAAATTTCAGAGCACATTTATTAAAATGTTAATCTTTATTGCTGTTTATCATATCCACACCAAAATTACGGAAAAAGCAGGCCAAATTTATAGGACTTTGTGGTTTATGTATAGAGAATTCTAATTTAGTGATGGTGACTAATGTAACATTCCGAGAAAATTGTATTATCCTTTTTACTCAACATGATTGTACTGTTTACGTTTTGTCTTGGTAACATAGCATAACAATTCCAATTCAAGGGTGAGAAACTAACTAATTACACACTAGTTGACAATATATGTTCATAGCTGAATTATTTCATACTTCATTGCTGTTATGATCACACATTAAAATTTTCTGTACATTCCTTGCTTATTTAGATGCCTCAACTTATTTCGGGGCTTCCAGTAATTTCTTTGAGTGATGCATTGAAAATTCGCAAGTACTTTAAAAGAAGCTATCTCGTTGATTTATTAAGTCCAACTAAATCACTGTTGATGCTTGTTATATTGTTGGGATTATGTAGGGGAGAGAGGCTTGTGATGGAAACAGAAGCAGTTCAAAAAGAAAAGGCATCTCTTGAGAGCCAACTAGAAATGAAGCAACAAAATGAAGGAAATGCTGATCGTAACGAGAAATGGAGCATCAAAATGAAGGAAATATTTAACGAAACGAAGGAAATGTTGATCGTAACGAGAAAATGAGCATTAAAATGAAGGAAATATTCATCGAAACGAAGGAAATATTGATCGTAACGAGAATAGGAGCATCAAAATGAAGGAAATATGCAGTGAAACAGAGGTAATATTGATCGTAAAGAGAAAAAGAGAATCAAAATGAAGGAAATATGCATCGAAACAAAGGAAATATCAATCTTAATGAGAAAACGAGCATAAAAAAAAGGAAATCTGCATCGAAACGAATGGAATATTGATCGTAACAAGAAAAGGAGCATCAAAATGAAGTAAATATGCATCGAAACGAAAGAAATACTGATCGTAATGAGAAATGGAGCATCAAAATGAAGGAAAAATGCAACAAAACGAAGGAAATGTTGATCGTAACGAGAAAATGAGCATCAAAATGAATGAAATATTCATCGAAACAAAGGAAATAATTATCGTAATGAGAAGAGAAGCATCAAAATGAAGGAAACATGCATCGAAACAAAGGAAATGATGATCATAACGAGAAAAGGAGCATCAAAATGAAGAAAATATGCATAGAAACGAAGGTAATGTTGGTCGTAAAGAGAAAATGAGAATCAAAACGAAGGAAATATACATCGAAAAGATGGAAATATTGATCATAACGAGAAAACGAGCATTAAAAAGAAGGAAATCTACATCGAAACGAAAGAAATGTTGATCGTAACGAGAAAAGGATCATCAAAATGAAGACGAAGGAAATGCTGATTGTAACGAGAAAAGGAGCATCAAAATGAAGGAAATATGCATCGAAACGAAGGTAATGTTGATCGTATAGAGAAAATGAGAATCAAAACGAAGGAAATATGCATCGAAACGAAGGAAATATTGATCGTAACGAGAAAATGAGCATTAAAATGAAGGAAATATTCATCAAAACGAAGGAAATATGCATCGAAATGAAGGAAATATAGATCGAAACGAATGAAATGTTGATCGTAACAAGAAAAGGAGCATCAAAATGAAGTAAATATGCATCGAGACGAAGGACATGTTGATCGTAACGAGAAATGAGTATCAAAATTAAGGAAATATGCATCGAAATGAAGGAAATATGGATCGTGACGAGAAAACGATCATCGAAATGAAGGAAATATGCATCAAAAAGAAGGAAATGTTGATCGTAAGTAGAAAATGAGCATTAAAATGAAGGAAATATTCATCGAAACGAAGGAAATGGTTATAGTAACAAGAAAAGGAGCATCAAAATGAATGAAATATGCATCGAAACGAAGGTAATATTCATTGTAACAATAAAATGAGAATCAAAACGAAGGAAATATGCATCAAAAGAAAGGAAATATTGATCTTAATGAGAAAATGAGCATAAAAAAGAAGGAAATTTGCATCGAAACAAATAAAATGTTGATCGTAACAAGAAAATGAGCATAAAAATGAAGTAAATATGCATCGAAACGAAGGAAATGTTGATCGTAACGAGAAAATCAGCATTAAAATGAAGAAAATATTCATCGAAATGAAGGAAATGTTGATCGTATTGATAAAAGTAGCATCAAAATAAAGGAAATATGCATCAAAACAAAGAAAATATTGATCATAACGAGAAAACAAACATCATAAAGAAGGAAATCTGCATCGAAACGAATGAAATATTGATTGTAATGAGAAAAGGAGCATCAAAATGATGGAAATATGCATCGAAATAAAGGAAATGTTGATCATAACGAGAAAAGGAGCATCAAAATGAAGAAAATATACATCGAAACGATGGTAACGTTGATAGTAAAGAGAATAAGAATCAAAACGAAGGAAATATACATCGAAACGAAGGAAATATTGATCGTAATGAGAAAATGAGCTTCAAAAATAAGGAAATCTGCATCGAAACGAATGAAATGTTGATTGTAACGAGAAAAGGAGCTTCAAAATGAAGTAAATATGCATCGAAACGAAGGAAATATTGATAGTAACGAGAAAAGAAGCATCAAAATGAAGAAAATTGCAACGAAATGATGGTAATTTTAATCGTAACGAGAAAACGAGCATCAAAAAGAAGGAAATCTGCACAGAAATGAATGAAATGTTGATCGTAACGAGAAAAGGAGCATCAAAATGAAGTAAATATGCTTCGAAATGAAGGAAATGTTGATCGTAACGAGAAAAGGAGCATCAAAATGAAGGAAATATGCATGGAAATGACGGAAATGTTTATCGTAACGAGAAAATGAGCATTAAAATGAAAGAAATATTCATCGAAATGTAGGAAATGTTGATTGTAATGAGAAAAGGAGCATCAAAATGAAGGAAATATGCATCGAAACAAAGGAAATGTTGATCAAAACGAGAAAAGGACCATCAAAATGAAGGAAATATGCATCGAAACGAAGGAAATATTGATCGTAACAAGAAAACGAGCATCAAAAAGAAGGAAATCTGCATCGAAACAAATGAAATATTGATCGTAACAGGAAAAGAAGCATCAAAATGAAGTAAATATGCATCGAAACGAAGAAATGTTGTTCGTAACGAGAAAAGGAGCATCAAAATGAAGGAAATATGCATCGCAACGAAGGTATAGTTGATTGTAAAGAGAAAATGAGAATCAAAATGAAGGAAATATGCATCGAAACTAAGGAAATATTTATCATAACGAAGAAACAAGCATAAAAAAGAAGGAAATTTGCATCGAAAAAAATGAAATGTTGATCGTAACGAGAAAATAAGCATCAAAATGAAGTAAATATGCATCGAAACGAAGGAAATGTTGATCGTAACGATAAAATGAGCATTAAAATGAAGGAAATATTCATCGAAATGAAGGAAATGTTGATCGTAACGAGAAAAGGAGCATCAAAATAAAAGAAATATGCATCGAAACGAAGGTAATATTGATTGTAACGAGAAAATGAGAATCAAAACGATGGAAATATGCATCGAAACAAAGGAAATATTGATCTTAATGAGAAAACGAGTATAAAAAAGAATGAAATTTGCATCGAAACGAATGAAATGTTGATCATAACAAGTACATGAGCATCAAAATGAAGTAAATATGCATCGAAACAAAGGAAATGTTGATCGTAACGAGAAAATGAGCATTAAAATGAAGGAAATATTCATCGAAACGAAGGAAATGTTGATCGTAATGATAAAAGGAGCATCAAAATAAAGGAAATATGCATCGAAACAAAGGAAATATTGATCATAACGAAAAAATGAACATCAAAAAGAAGGAAATCTGAATCAAAACGAATGAAATATTGATCGTAATGAGAAAAGGAGCATCAAAATGATGAAAATATGCATCGAAACGAAGGAAATGTTGATCGTAACTAAAAAATCAGCATTGAAATGAAGAAAATATTCATCGAAACGAAGGAAATGTTGATAGTATTGATAAAAGTAGCATCAAAATAAAGGAAATATGCATCGAAACAAAGTAAATATTGATCATAACGAGAAAACGAACATCATAAAGAAGGAAATCTGCATCGAAACGATTGAAATATTGATCGTAATGAGAAAAGGAGCATCAAAATGATGGAAATATGCATCGAAACAAAGGAAATGTTGATCATAACGAGAAAAGGAGCATCAAAATGAAGAAAATATACATCGAAACGATGGTAACGTTGATCGTAAAGAGAAAATAAGAATCAAAACGAAGGAAATATACATCGAAACGAAGGAAATATTGATCGTAACGAGAAAAGGAGCTTCAAAAAGAAGGAAATCTGCATCGAAACGAATGAAATGTTGATCGTAACGAGAAAAGGAGCTTCAAAATGAAGTAAATATGCATCGAAACGAAGGAAATATTGATAGTAACGAGAAAAGAAGCATCAAAATGAAGGAAATTGCAACGAAATGATGTTAATTTTAATCGTAACGAGAAAATGAGCATCAAAAAGAAGGAAATCTGCACAGAAATGAATGAAATGTTGATCGTAATGAGAAAAAGAGCATCAAAATGAAGTAAATATGCATCGAAATGAAGGAAATGTTGATCGTAACGAGAAAAGGAGCATCAAAATGAAGGAAATATGCATGGAAATGACGGAAATGTTTATCGTAACGAGAAAATGAGCATTAAAATGAAAGAAATATTCATCGAAATAAAGGAAATGTTGATCGTAATGAGAAAAGGAGCATCAAAATGAAGGAAATATGCATCGAAACAAAGGAAATGTTGATCATAACGAGAAAAGGACCATCAAAATGAAGGAAATATGCATCGAAACGAAGGAAATATTGATCGTAACAAGAAAACGAGCATTAAAAAGAAGGAAATCTGCATCGAAACAAATGAAATATTGATCGTAACAAGAAAAGTAGCATCAAAATGAAGTAAATATGCATCGAAACGAAGGAAATGTTGATCGTAACGAGAAAAAGAGCATCAAAATGATGGAAATATGCATCGCAACAAAGGTAAAGTTGATTGTAAAGAGAAAATGAGAATCAAAATGAAGGAAATATGCATCGAAACTAATGAAATATTTATCATAACGAAGAAACAAGCATAAAAAAGAAGGAAATCTGCATCGAAACAAATGAAATGTTGATCGTAACGAGAAAAAAAGCATCAAAATGAAGTAAATATGCATCGAACGAAGGAAATGTTGATCGTAACGATAAAATGAGCATTAAAATGAAGGAAATATTCATCGAAAAAAAGGGAATATTGATCATAACGAGAAAACGAACATCAAAAAGAAGGAAATCTGAATCAAAACGAATGAAATATTGATCGTAATGAGAAAAGGAGCATCAAAATGATGGAAATATGCATCGAAACAAAGGAAATGTTGATCATAACGAGAAAAGGTGCATCAAAATGAAGGAAATATGCATCGAAACGAAGGTAATGTTGATCTTAAAGAGAAAATGAGAATCAAAACGAAGGAAATATACATCGAAACAAAAGAAATATTGATCGTAACGAGAAAAGGAGCATCAAAAAGAAGGAAATCTGCATCGAAACGAATGAAATGTTGATCGTAACGAGAAAAGGAGCTTCAAAATGAAGTAAATATGCAACGAACGAAGGAAATGATGATAGTAACGAGAAAAGAAACATCAAAATGAAAGAAATATGCAACAAAATGATGGTAATTTTAATCGTAAAGAGAAAATGAGAATCAAAAAGAAGGAAATCTCCACAGAATTGAATGAAATGTTGATCGTAACGAGAAAAGGAACATCAAAATGAAGTAAATATGCATCGAAATGAGGGAAAGGTTGATCATAACGAGAAAATGAGCATCAAAATGAAGGAAATATGCATCGAAACGACGGAAATGTTGATCGTAACGAGAAAATGAGCATTAAAATGAAAGAAATATTGATCGTAATGAGAAAAGGACCATCAAAATGAAGGAAATATGCATCGAAACGAAGAAAATATTGATCGTAACAAGAAAACGAGCATAAAAAAGAAGGAAATCTGCATCGAAACGAATGAAATATTGACCGTAACGAGAAAAGGAGCATCAAATGAAGTAAATATGCATCGAAACAAAGGAAATGTTGATCGTAACGAGAAAAGGAGCATCAAAATGAAGGAAATATGCATCGCAACGAAGGTAAAGTTGATCGTAAAGAGAAAATGAGAATCAAAATGAAGGAAATATGCATCGAAACTAAGGAAATATTGATCATAATGAGAAAACGAGCATAAAAAGAAGGAAATTTGCATCGAAACAAATGAAATATTGATCATAACGAGAAATATGCATCGAAACGAAGGTAATATTGATTGTAACGAGAAAATGAGAATCAAAACGATGGAAATATGCATCGAAACAAAGGAAATATTGATCTTAATGAGAAAACGAGCATAAAAAAGAATGAAATTTGCATCGAAACGAATGAAATGTTGATCATAACAAGTAAATGAGCATCAAAATGAAGTAAATATGCATCGAAACGAAGGAAATGTTGATCGTAACGAGAAAATGAGCATTAAAATGAAGGAAATATTCATCGAAACGAAGGAAATGTTGATCGTAATGATAAAAGGAGCATCAAAATAAAGGAAATATGGATTGAAACAAAGGAAATATTGATCATAACGAGAAAACGAACATCAAAAAGAAGGAAATCTGAATCAAAACGAATGAAATATTGATCGTAACGAGAAAAATGTGTATCAAAATGAAGGAAATATACGTCGAAACGAAGGTAATGTTGATAGTAAAGAGAAAATGAGAATCAAAACGAAGGAAATATGCATCGAAATGAAGGAAATATTGATCGTAATGAGAAAATGAACATAAAAAAAGGATATCTGCATCAAAACGAATGAAATGTTGATTGTAACGAGAAAAGGAGCATCAAAATTATGTAAATATGCATAGAAACGAAGAAAATTTTGATTGTAACGATAAAAGTAGCTTCAAAATAAAGGAAATATGCAACGAATCGAAGGTAATGTTGATCGTAAAGAGAAAATGAGATCAGAACGAAGGAAATATGCATCGAAATAAAGAAAATATTGATCGTAACGAGCATCAAAAAGAAGGAAATCTGCATCGAAACAAATGAAATGTTGATCGTAACGAGAAAAGAAGCATCAAAATGAAGTAAATATGCATCGAAACGAAGGAAATGTTGATCATAATGATAAAATGAGCATTAAAATGAAGGAAATATTCATCGAAACGAAAGAAATGTTGATCGTAACGAGAAAAGGAGCATCAAAATGAAAGAAATATGGATCGAAACGGCGGTAATATTGATTGTAACGAGAAAATGAGAATCAAAACGACGGAAATATGCATCGAAACAAAGGAAATATGGATCTTAATGAGAAAACGAGCATAAAAAATGAAATTTGCATCGAAACGAATGAAATGTTGAACATAACAAGTATATGAGCATCAAAATGAATTAAATATGCATCGAAACAAAGGAAATGTTGATCTTAACGAGAAAATGAGCATTAAAATGAAGGAAATATTCATCGAAACGAAGGAAACGTTGATCGTAATTATAAAAGGAGCATCAAAATAAAGGAAAAATGCATCGAAACAAAGGAAATATTGATCATAACGAGTAAACGAACATAAAAAAGAACGAAATCTGAATCAAAACGAATGAAATATTGATGAGAAAAGGAGCATCAAAATGATGGAAATATTTATCGAAACAAAGAAAATATGGAAACGGGCGTGGGCATACGTGGGAGACCCCCGTGGGCAATCGTGGGCAACGGGAGTTGGGCATGGGCCATGGCATGGGCAAGCCAAGGCAACGGCCGTGGGCATGGGCCGTGCAAGCATTGCCTGTGCATGGGCAGCCCGTGGCAACGGGCATGGGCATACGTGGGCGACCCCATGGGCAATCGTGGGCAACGGGAGTTAGGCATGGGCCATGGCGTGGGAAAGCCAAGGCAACGGCCGTGGGCATGGCCGTGGGCATGGGCAACCCGTGGCAACGGGCGTGGACCTACGTGGGCGTCCCCCGTGGGCAATCGTGGGCAACGGGAGTTTGGCATGGGCCATGGCATGGGCAAGCCAAGGCAACGGCCATGGGCAAGCCGTTGGCATGGGCCGTGCAAGCATTGCCAGTGCATGGGCAACCGGTGGCAACGGGCGGGGACGTACGTGGGCGTCCTCCGTGGGCAACCGTGGGCAACGGGAGTTGGGCATGGGCCATGGCATGGGCAAGCCAAGGCAACGGCCGTAGGCAAACTGTGGGCATGGGCCGTGTAAGCATTGCCTGTGCATGGGCAACCCGTGGCAACGGGCGTGGGCATACGTGGGAAACCCCCATGGGCGACCGTGGGCAACGAGAGTTGGGCATGGGCCATGGCATGGGCAAACCAAGGCAACGGCCGTACAAGCATTGCCTGTGCATGGGCAACCCGTGGCAACGGGCGTGGGCATACGTGGGCGACCCCCGTGGGTAACCGTGGGCAACGGGGGTTGGGCATGGGCCATGGCATGCGCAAGACAAGGCAACGGCAATGCATGCATTGCCTGTGCATGGGCAACCCATGGCAACGAGCGTGGGCATACGTGGGCGACCCCCGTGGGCAACCATGGGCAATGGGAGTTGGGCATGGGCCATGGCATGGGCAAGCCAAGGCAACGGCCGTGGGCATGGGCCATGCAAGCATTGCCTGTGCATGGGCAACCCGTGGCAACGGGCGTGGGCATACGTGGGCGACCCCGTGGGCAAACGTGGGCAACGGGAGTCGGGCATGGGCCATGGCATGGGCAAGCCAAGGCAACGGCCATGGGTAAGCCGTGGGCATGGGCCGTGCAAGAATTGCCTGTGCATGGCCAACCCGTGGCAACGGACGTGGGCATACGTGGGCGAACTCCGTGGGCGACCGTGGGAAACTGGAGTTGGGCATGGGCCATGGCATGGGCAAACCAAGGCAACGGCAGTACAAGCATTTCCTGTGCATGGGAAACCCGTGGCAACGGGCGTGGGCATACGTGGGCGACCCCCGTGGGAAATCATGGGCAACGGGGGTTGGGCATGGGCCATGGCATGGGTAAGCCAAGGCAACGGCCGTGCATGCATTGTCTGTGCATGGGCAACCCGTGGCAACGGGCGTGGGCATACGTGGGCGACCCCCGTGGACAACCGTGGGCAATGGGAGTTGGGCATGGGCAAGCCAAGGCAACGTCCGTGGGCATGGGCCGTGCAAGCATTGCCTGTGCATGGGCAACCCATGGCAACGTGCGTGGGCATATGTGGGTGACTGCGTGGGCAAACGTGGGCAACGGGAGTTGGGCATGGGCCATGGCAGGGGCAAACCAAGGTAACGGCCGTGGGCAAGCCTTGGGCATGGGCCGTGCAAGCATTGCCTGTGCTGGGCAACCCGTGGCAACGGGCGTGGGCATACATGGGCAACGGGAGTTGGGCATGGGTCATGGCATGGGCAAGCCAAGGCAACGGTCGTGCAAGCATTGCCTGTGCGTGGGCAACCCGTGGCAACAGGCGTGGGCATACGTGGGCCACCCCCATGGGCAACGGGAGTTGGGCATGGGCCATGGCATGGGCAAGCCAAGGCAACGGTCGTGGGCAAGCCGTGGGCATGGGCCGTGCAAGCATTGCATGTGCATTAGCAACCCGTGGCAACGGGCGTGGGTGTACGTGGGCGTCCCCTGTGGGTAACCGTGGACAACGGAAGTTGGGCATGGGCCATGGCATGGGCAAAACAAGGCAAGGGCCTTGGGCAAGCCGTGGGCATGGGCCGTGCAAGCATTGCCTGCGCATGGGCAACCCGTGGCAATGGGCGTGGGCATACGTGGGCAACCCCCGTGGGCAACCGTGCACAACGTGAGTTGGGCATGGGCCATGGCATGGGCAAGCTAAGGCAATGGCCGTGCAAGCATTGCCTGCGTATGGGCAACCCGTGGCAACGGGCGTGGGCATACGTGGCGTCCCCCGTGGGCAACCGTGGGCAACGGGAGTTGGGCATGGGCCATGACATGGGCGAGCCAAGGCAACGGCCGTGGGCATGGGCCGTGCAAGCATGGCCTGTGCATGGGCAACCCGTGGCAACGAAGGTAAAGTTGATCGTAAAGAGAAAATGAGAATCAAAATGAAGGAAATATGCATCGAAACTAAGGAAATATTGATCATAACGAGAAAATGAGCATCAAAAAGAAGGAAATCTGCATCGAAACGAATGAAATGTTGTTCGTAACCAGAAAAGGAGCTTCAAAATGAAGTAAATATGCAACGAAATGAAGGAAATGATGATAGTAACGAGAAAAAAAATCAAAATGAAGGAAATATGCAACGAAATTATGGTAATTTTAATCGTAAAGAGAAAATGAGAATCAAAACCAAGGAAATATTGATCGTAACGAGAAAATGAGCATCAAAAAGAAGAAAATCTGCACAGAATTGAATGAAATGTTGATCGTAACGAGGAAAGGAATATCAAAATGAAGTAAATATGCATCGAAATGAAGGAAATGTTGATCATAACGAGAAAAGTAGCATCAAAATGAAGGAAATATGCATCGAAATGACAAAAATGTTGATCGTAACGAGAAAATGAGCATTAAAATGAAAGAAATATTCATCGAAACGAAGTAAATGTTGATCGTAATGAGAAAAGGTGTATCAAAATGAAGGAAATATGCATCAAAACAAAGGAAATGTTGATCATAACGAGAAAAGGACCATCAAAATGAAGGAAATATGCATCGAAACAAAGAAAATATTGATCGTAACAAGGAAACGAGCATCAAAAAGAAGGAAATCTGCATCTAAACGAATGAAATATTGATCGTAACGAGAAAAGAAGCATCAAAATGAAGTAAATATGCATCGAAACAAAGGAATGTTGATCGTAGCGAGAAAAGGAGCATCAAAATGAAGAAAATATGCATCGCAACGAAGGTAAAGTTGATCGTAAAGAGAAAATGAGAATCAAAATGAAGGAAATATGCATTGAAACTAAAGAAATATTGATCATAACGAGAAAACGAGCATAAAAGAAGGAAATCTGCAACGAAACAAACGAAATGTTGATCGTAACGGGAAAAGAAGCATAAATGAAGTAAATATGCATTGAAACGTAGGAAATGTTGATCGTAACGATAAAATGAGCCTTAAAATGAAGGAAACATTCATCGAAATGAAGGAAATGTTGATCGTAACGAGAAAAGGAGCATCAAAATGAAAGAAATATACATCGAAACGAAGGTAATATTGATTGTAACGAGAAAATGAGAATCAAAATGATGGTAATATGCATCGAAACAAAGGGAATATTGATCTTAATGAGAAAACGAGCATAAAAAAGAATAAAATTTGCATTGAAACGAATGAAATGTTGATCATAACAAGTAAATGAGCATCAAAATGAAGTAAATATGCATCAAAACGAAGGAAATGTTGATCGTAACGAGAAAATGAGCATTAAAATGAATGAAATATTCATCGAAACGAAGGAAATGTTGATCGTAATGATAAAAGGAGCATCAAAATAAAGGAAATATGCATCGAAACAAATGAAATATTGATCATAACGAGAAAACGAACATCAAAAAGAAGGAAATCTGAATCAAAACGAATGAAATATTGATCGTAACGAGAAAAATGTGCATCAAAATGAAGGAAATATACGTCAAAACGAAGGTAATAATGATCGTAAAGAGAAAATGAGAATCAAAATGAAGGAAATATGCATCAAAATGAAGGAAATATCGACGTAACGATTAAATGAACATCAAAAAAAGGAAATATGGATCGAAACGAATGAAATGTTGATCGAAATGAGAAAAGGAGCATCAGAATGATATAAATATGCATCGAAACGAAGAAAATATTGATCGTAACGAGAAAAGGAGCATCAAAATGAAGTAAATATGCATCGAAACGAAAAAATATTGATCGTAACGAGATATCGATCATCAAAAAGAAGGAAATCTGCATCAAAACGAATGAAATATTGATCGTAATGAGAAAAGGAGCATCAAAATGAAGTAAATATGCATCAAAACGAAGGAAATGCTGATCGTAACGAGAAAAGGAGCATCAAAAAGAAGGAAATATGCATCAAAACGATAGAAATGTTGATCGTAACGAGAAAATGAGGAATAAAATGAATGAAATATTCATCGAAACGATGGAAAAATTGATCGTAATGAGAAAAGGAGCATCAAAATGAAGGAAATATGCCTCGAAACATAGGAAATGTTGATCATAAAGAGAAAAGGAGCATAAAAATGAAGGAAATATGCATCGAAACGAAGGAAATATTGATCGTTACAAGAAAACCAGCATCAAAAAGAAGAAAATCTGCATCAAAATGAATGAAATGTTGATCGTAACGAGAAAAGGAGCATCAAAATGAAGTAAATATGCATCGAAAAAAAGGAAATGTTGATCGTAACGAGAAAATGAGCATTAAAATGAAGGAAATGTTCATCGAAACGAAGGAAATGTTGATCGTAATGATAAAAGGAGCATTAAAATAAGGGAAATATGCATCGAAACAAAGGAAATATTGATCATAACGAGAAAACGAACATCAAAAAGAAGGAAATCTGAATCAAAACGAATGAAATATTGATTGTAATGAGAAAAGGAGCATCAAAATGATGGAAATATGCATCGAAACAAAGGAAATGTTGATCATAACGAGAAAAGGTGCATCAAAATGAAGGAAATATGCATCGAAACGAAGGTAATGTTGATCGTAAAGAGAAAATGAGAATCAAAACGAAGGAAATATACATCGAAATGAAGAAAATGTTGATCGTAACGAGAAAAGGAGCATCAAAAAGAAGGAAATCTGCATCGAAACAAATGAAATGTTGATAGTAACGAGAAAAGGAGCTTCAAAATGATGTAAATATGCAACTAAACGAAGGAAATGATGATAGTAACTAGAAAAGAAACATCAAAATGAAGGAAATATGCAACGAAATGATGGTAATTTTAATCGTAAAGGGAAAATGATAATTAAAACGAAGGAAATAGTGATCGTAACGAGAAAACGAGCATCAAAAAGAAAGAAATCTGCACAGAATTGAATGAAATGTTGATCATAACGAGAAAAGGAACATCAAAATGAAGTAAATATGCATCGAAATGAAGGAAATGTTGATCATAACGAGAAAAGGAGCATCAAAATGAAGGAAATATGCATCGAAACGATGGAAATGTTGATCGTAACGAGAAAATGAGCATTAAAATGAAAGAAATATTCATCGAAACGAAGGAAATGTTGATCGTAATGAGAAAAGGAGTATCAAAATGATGGAAATATGCATCGAAACAAAGTAAATGTTGATCATAATGAGAAAATTATCATCAAAATGAAGGAAATATGCATCGAAAAGAAGAAAATATTGATCGTAACAAGGAAACGAGCATAAAAAAGAAGTAAATCTGCATCGAAACGAATGAAATATTGATCATAACGAGAAAAGGAGCATCAAAATAAAGTAAATATGCATCGAAACAAAGGAAATGTTGATCGTAACGAGAAAAGGAGCATCAAAATAAAGTAAATATGCATCGAAACAAAGGAAATGTTGATCGTAACGAGAAAAGGAGCATCAAAATGAAGGAAATATGCATCGCAACGAAGGTAAAGTTGATCGTAAAGAGAAAATGAGAATCAAAACGAAGGAAATATACATCTAAACGAAGGAAATGTTGATCGTAACGAGAAAAGTAGCATCAAAAAGAAGGAAATCTGCATTGAAACAAATGAAATGTTGATAGTAACGAGAAAAGGAACTTCAAAATGAAGTAAATATGCAACGAAACGAAGGAAATGATGATAGTAACTAGAAAAGAAATATCAAAATGAAGTAAATATGCAACGAAATGATGGTAATTTTAATCGTAAAGGGAAAATGATAATCAAAACGAAGAAAATATTGATCGTAACGAGAAAACGAGCATCAAAAAGAAAGAAATCTGCACAGAATTGAATGAAATGTTGATCATAACGAGAAAAGGAACATCAAAATGAAGTAAATATGCATCGAAATGAAGGAAATGTTGATCATAACGAGAAAAGGAGCATCAAAATGAAGGAAATATGCATTGAAACGACGGAAATGTTGATCGTAACGAGAAAATGAGCATTAAAATGAAAGAAATATTCATCGAAACGAAAGAAATGTTGATCGTAATGAGAAAAGGAGTATCAAAATGAAAGAAATATGCATCGAAACAAAGGAAATGTTGATCATAACGAGAAAAGGATCATCAAAATGAAGGAAATATGCATCGAAACGAAGAAAATATTGATCGTAACAAGGAAACGAGCATCAAAAAGAAGTAAATCTGCATCGAAACGAATGAAATATTGATCGTAACGAGAAAAGGAGCATCAAAATAAAGTAAATATGCATCGAAACAAAGGAAATGTTGATCGTAACGAGAAAAGGAGCATCAAAATGAAGGAAATATGCATCGCAATGAAGGTAAAGTTGATCGTAAAGAGAAAATGAGAATCAAAATGAAGGAAATATGCATCGAAACTAAAGAAATATTGATCATAACGAGAAAACGAGCATAAAAGAAGGAAATCTGCATCGAAACAAATGAAATGTTGATCGTAACGGGAAAAGAAGCATCAAATGAAGTAAATATGCATCGAAACGAAGGAAATGTTAATCGTAACGATAAAATGAGCATTAAAATGATGTAAACATTTATCGAAATGAAGGAAATATTGATCGTAACGAGAAAAGGAGCATCAAAATGAAAGAAATATGCATCGAAACGAAGGTAATATTGATTGTAACAAGAAAATGAGAATCAAAACGAAGGAAATATACATCGAAACAAAGGAAATTTTGATCTTAATTAGAAAACGAGCATCAAAAAGAATGAAATTTGCATCGAAACGAATGAAATGTTGATCATAACAAGTAAATGAGCATCAAAATGAAGTAAATATGCATCGAAATGAAGGAAGTGTTGATCATAACGAGAAAATAAGCATTAAAATGAAGGAAATATTCATCGAAACGAAGGAAATGTTGATCGTAATGATAAAAGGAGCATCAAAATAAAGGAAATATGCATCGAAATAAAGGAAATATTGATCATAACGAGAAAACAAACATCAAAAAGAAGGAAATCTGAATCAAAACGAATGAAATATTGATCGTAATGAGAAAAGGAGCATCAAAATGATGGAAATATGCATCGAAACAAAGGAAATGTTGATCATAACGAGAAAAGGTGCATCAAAATAAAGGAAATATGCATCAAAACGAAGGTAATGTTGATCGTAAAGAGAAAATGAGAATTAAAACGAAGGAAATATACATCGAAACGAACGAAATATTGATCGTAACGAGAAAAGGAGCATCAAAAAGAAGGAAATCTGCATCGAAACTAATGAAATGTTGATCGTAACGAGAAAAGGAGCTTCAAAATGAAGTAAATATGCAACGAAACGAAGGAAATGATGATAGTAACGAGAAAAGAAACATCAAAATGAAGGAAATAAGCAACGAAATGATGGTAATTTTAATCGTAAAGAGAAAATGAGAATCAAAACGAAGGAAATATTGATCGTAACGAGAAAACGAGCATAAAAAAGAAGGAAATCTGCACAGAATTGAATGAAATGTTGATCGCAACGAGAAAAGGAACGTCAAAATGAAGTAAATATGCATCGAAATAAAGGAAATATTGATCATAACGAGAAAAAGTGCATCAAAATGAAGGAAATGCATAAAACGACGGAAATGAATTACCTCATACGAATTCCTTTCGTACTCTACTTCAAATGTCCTGCTATGCAGAGCAGGTTTGACATTTAGACTCCTTTACTATGTACAAGGAGAATAATATAAAGTCAGTAAAGCTAACATTTGAAGAGTATGAAAAGGTGGCAAACAAAATTCACGCTACCTAGGACAACAAACCTGTGTAGGGCACCAATCAGCTTCACATCAGCATTTTTAGTTGAAATATAACCAAACCGATATCCTTCCAGCAGTCATTTAAATCCTGCACGAACAAATATGGAAGATGTCATATAACTTAAAAAATAATATTACAAATAGTAATTAAATTTGTTTTTAAGAAAAAGACACATAAGAGATCATAAATAAAGAGATTCAAGTACCTTCAATTTAATATGTGAAGTACAAAAGTGGTGCACTGCAGAAATCATCTACAACAGTCCTTCGCTAAGAACATGGGATTCCGGAGGTCTTTCTTAATTTATTCATCTGAACTATGTCAAAAGACAGAAGTTATCATATCTATAAAGGGGGGAAAACATTTTAATAAAATACTATTTTGCAATTGCAATACCTGGATATTTTTTCTCATTCCGTTCAGGAACTGCATGTTCGCTCATCAGAGCTATCATAATTTTTTTTCCATTTTTGACCTTTTCATGATCTTTCTTTTTTTTTTTTTTTGCCCTCATTGTTTTTTTGGTCAGTGCTTTTATGATTTATTTTTTTTGAGCTTCATGAGGGCCTTCTTTTTTTTTTTACTCTTTATTTTTTTTCAAAGATCTCATGACACATTTTTTTTAGTGTGACTCTGCACCAAGTTTAGCATTCAAGAGAGCAGCCGTAATATGAATGATCTACAAAATAGAAAAGAAGTAAATTAATAGTGCATAAAACAGGATGCACAATAAAATTTTAACAAGGTATAACATAGAAAGTTTTTAACAAGGATGAAGAATGAACTTTTAAAAAACATTACGCAATTATTTTAAATCATTGTCCTGTAATTACAAACTAATTTTATAAGAGAGCAAGTAAATGAGGAAAACCTAACGAGCTGGAAGCATAATAGAGACTCTAAACTATATGAGTATAAAAATTAAATGTCAACTGCCGCTCATCATATAAATCTAATAGCAATCTTGCAAGAAAGAAATTATTTCGAAGGCTGCGAGACTTTAACGCTGATGGCAGATAGAGTTAACCATTAATGATAAGATAGAACGTGATTTCTTAACTAGAAAGAAACATTGAAAAATCCAGCCTCGAAATAAGATCTTAAAGCACATACAAATTCATCATGGTAAAAGAATTTTCCTCAAGCATTAAAGTTTCAGTAGAACAAAATTTTTTTAGACTACTTGTAATTTAAGTATTATGTTCAACATAAGAGCTCAAGTTCAGAAATGTTAAATCCCTTGACTTTAAAATCTCACAATGCTAATATGTCGTGAAATACAATCAAATGGTTTTCAAAGATAAAGCACAATTAAAACTGACCAGAAATTACCTCATACGAATTTCTTTCATACTCAACTTCAAAGGTATTACTATGCAAAGCAGGTTTGACATCTTAGACGCCTTTAATATGTGCAAGGAGGATAATATAAAGCTAGTAAAGCTAACATTTGAAGAGTATGAAAAGGTGGCAACCAAAATTCACGCCATCAAGGACAACAAACCTGTGTAGAGCACCAATCAGCTTCACATCAAAATTTCTAGTTGATATATAACCAAACCGATATCCTTGGAGCAGTCATTTGAATCCTGCACGAACAAATATGGCAGATGTTAAAACCTCAACATCATATATCTTAAAACATTATATTACAAATAGTAATTATATTTTTTTTAAGAAAATGGCACATGAGAGATCATTAATAAAGAGATTCATGTACCTTTATTTTAATATGTGAAGTACAATAGTGGAGCACTGCAAAAATCATCCACAATAGGCCTTCACTATGAACCTTTGGATTCTAGAGGTGTTTCTTAATTTTATTCATCTGAAACTGTGTCAAAAGACAGAAGTTATCATATTTATAAAGGGGGGAAAATATTTTAATAAAATACTATTTCGTAATGGCAATACCTGGACAATTTTTCTCATTCCGTTCAGGTACTGCCATGTACGCTCAGTAGAGCTATTATGATTTTTTTTTTTTACCTTTTCATGATCTTTCTTTGCCTTTTCTTTTTCTTTTTCTATTTTTTTCCCTCACTTCTTTTTTTTGTCAATGCTATTATGATTTCTTTTCTGAGATTCATGAGAGCTTTCTTTTTTTTTCTTTTTTTTTTGCTCTTTATATATTTTTTTTCAAAGATCTCATGTTACATTATTTTAGTACGCCTTCTACACCAAGTTTAGTATTCAGGAGAGCAGCCGTAATATAAGGGATCTACAAAAGAGAGAACAAGAAAATTAATAGTGCATAAAAAAGGATGCACAACATACTTTTAACGAGGTATTATGTTGAAAGTTTTTAACATGGCCAAGTTTTCGTGTTCATATCTCATCTTCTTGGGAACAATTTTTGTCCTTTGAACTTTAATTTCTCCTTTTTCTATTAATAATATCATCTATTTAAATAATCTCCTCAGTTTTGCCAAAGGACCTGCCCTCCTCTAACTCAAATTTTAGCATTCAAACCACCAATCAGAAGCCACGTTCATTTGAGAGGTGTTAGTATTTTTTATGGAATAAATTTTATTTATATGATGAGATTACTATTCGATTTCAGAATTCAGACATAACATATATCATTGTACTACAACTAAGAAAAAATCTGATAATTTCTTCGCGAAGATGGAGAAAAACTACAAAACTTTTAGTGCTGAAGCTTGAATCAGCAAAAAACATGCCTAGTGTGGAATCGTATTATATCTTTACATTAAATCGTTGAACAGCAATGACAAATCAATTTTATAAGTGAGCAAGCAAATAAGGAGAAACAAAAGTGCAACATAAAAAACAGAGATTCTCAACAATGTGAGAATAAATTTGAATGAATGCCTACAGTTAGTCATCACATTTAAGTCTTATATAAGAACAATTCTTGAAAGAAAGAAGAGAAATTATTAGGGAGGCTTTGAGACTTTAACATAAGACGGTAGATAAAGTAACTTTTCATGTTATAAAAGTACTTTATGTTAAATTGTTCTAAATTAATGACAAATCCATTTTAGAAGAGAGTAAGTAAATGAGGAGAAACAAAAGAGGAACATAAAAAACAAAGATTCTCATCAATGTGAGAATAAATTTAATTGCCAATAGCCAGTCATCATGTTTAAGTCTTAAACAAGAGAAAATCTTTAAAGAATGAAGATAAATTATTAGGGAGGATGTGAGACTTCAACTTAGACGGTAGATAAAAGTAAGCTTTCATACTACTAAAGTACTCTTGTCTAGAAACAACGAAAATCCCAGTCTTGTAGAATCAACTTTTAAAAATCTTTACTCAATTATATTGTAAAAAACAATCATTCCTTTGATCATTAGTTTGGGATTTCCAGCTAGAATCTCTTTAAGTTAAATCTTTGTCCTATAATTTTAATCTCATTATATAAGAGAGCAAGCAAATGAGGAAAAACAAAACAGCAACATGCATAACAAATACTCTGAACAATATGAGAATAAATTTAAATGCAAATTGCTAGCCATCATGTGAACTCTTAAATAACAGCAATTCTCGCAAAAAAGAAGATAAATTTTTAAGGAGGCAGTGAGACTTTAGAGTAGACAGAAGATAAAGGTAACCAGTCATACCATGAAGATACTTGAGTTCTAATCTAGAAACATTGAAAATTCCAGTCTTGAAATATAAGCACATAAAAATTCATCATGGCAAAGAATTTGCCTCAAGTATTAAAGTTTCAAGGGAACTAATTTTTTTTAGACTACTTGTAATTTAAGTATTATGATCTACATGAGGGCTCAAGTTCAGAAATATTAAATCCCTTGACTTTACAATCTCACAATCCTAATATGTCGTGAAATACAATCAAATGGTTCTCAAAGATAAAGCACAATTAAAATTGACCATAAATTACCTCATACAAATTCCTTTCATACTCTACTTCAGAGGTGCTACTATGCAGAGCAGGTTTGACAATTAGACTCCTTTAATATGTACAAGGAGAATAATATAAAGTCAGTAAACCTAACATTTGAAAAGTATGAAAAGGTGGCAAACAAAATTCACGCCACCTAGGACAACAAACCTGTGTAGAGCACCAATCAGCTTCACATCAGCATTTTTAGTTGAAATATAACCAAACCGATATCCTTCCAGTAGTCAATTAAATCCTGCACGAACAAATATGGCAGATGTCATATAACTTAAAAAATTATATTACAAATAGTAATTAAATTTGTTTTTAAGAAAAAGACACATAAGAGATCATAAATAAAGAGATTCAAATACCTTCAATTTAATATGTGAAGTACAAAAGTGGTGCACTGCAGAAATCATCTACAAAAGTCTTTCGCTAAGAACATGGGATTCTGGAGGTCTTTCTTAATTTATTCATCTGAACTATGTCAAAAGACAGAAGTTATCATATTTATAAAGGGGGAAAAAACATATTAATAAAATACTATTTCGCAATTGCAATACCTGGATATTTTTTCTTATTCCGTTCAGGAACTGCCATGTACGCTCATCAGAGCTATCATAATTTTTTTTCCATTTTTGACCTTTTCATGATCTTTCTTATCATTTTTTATGCACTCATTTTTTTTTTGGTCAGTGCTTTTATGATTTATTTTTTCTAAGCTTCATGAGAGCCTTTTTTTTTGCTCTTTATTTTTTTTCAAAGATCTCATGACCATTTTTTTAGTATGCCTTCTGCACCAAGTTTAGCATTCAAGAGAGCAGCCGTAATATATACGATCTACAAAATAGAAAAGAAGTAAATTAATAGTGCATAAAACAGGATGCACAACAAAATTTTAACGAGGTATAACATAGAAAGTTTTTAACAAGGATGAAGAATGAACTTTTAAAAAACTTTACACAATTATTTTAAATCATTGTCCTGTAATTAAAAACTAATTTTATAAGAGAGCAAGTAAATGAGGAAAACCTAACGAGCAGGACGCATAATAGAGACTCTAAACTATATGAGTATAAAAATTAAATGTCAACTGCCACTCATCATGTAAATCTAATAGCAATCTTGCAAGAAAGAAATTATTTCGAAGGCTGCGAGACTTTAACGCTGACAGTAGATAGAGTTAACCATTAATGATAAGATAGAACGTGATATCTTAACTAGAAAGAAACATTGAAAAATCCAGCCTTGAAATAAGATCTTAAAGCACATAAAAATTCATCATGGTAAAAGAATTTTCCTCAAGCATTAAAGTTTCAGTAGAACTAAATTTTTTTAGACTACTTGTAATTTAAGTTCACTTCTTTTTTTTTTGTCAATTCTCTTATGATTTTTTTTTCTGAGCTTCATGAGAGCTTTCTTTTTCATTTCTTTTTTTTTTGCTCTTTTATATATACATTTTTTCAAAGATCTCATGTCACATTTTTTTAGTACGCCTTCTGCACCAAGTTTAGCATTCGGGAGAGCAGCTGTAATATAAGGGATCTACAAAAGAGAGAAGAAGAAAATTAATAGTGCATAAAAAGGATGCACAACTTACTTTTAACGAGGTATTATGTAGAAAGATTTTAACAAGGCCAAGTTTTCGTGTTCATATCTCATCTTCTTGGGGACAATTTTTGTCCTTTGAACTTTAATTTCTCCTTTTTCTATTAATAATATCATCTATTTAAATAATTTCCTCAGTTTTGCCAAAGGACCTGCCCTCCTCTAACTAAAATTTTAGCATTCAAACCATCAATCATAAGCCATGTTCATTTGAGGGGTGTTAGTATTTTTTATGGAATAAATTTTATTTATATGAAGAGATTACTATTCGATTTCAGAATTCAGACATAACATATATCATTGTACTACAACTAAGAAAAAATCTGATAATTTCTACGCGAAGATGGAGAAAAACTACATAGCTTTTAGTGCTAAAGCTTGAATAAGCAAAAAACATGCCTAGTGTGGAATCGTATTATATCTTTACATTAAATCGTTGAACAGCAATGAAAAATCCATTTTAGAAGTGAGCAAGCAAATAAGGAGAAACAAAAGTGCAACATAAAAAACAGAGATTCTCAACAATGTGAGAATAAATTTGAATGAATGCATATAGTTAGTCATCACATTTAAGTCTTATATAAGAACAATTCTTGAAAGAAAGAAGAGAAATTATTTGGGAGGCTTTTAGACTTTAACTTAAGACGGTAGATAAAGTAACTTTTCATGTTATAAAAGTACTTTATGTTAAATTATTCTAAATTAATGACAAATCCATTTTAGAAGAGAGTAAGTAAATGAGGAGAAACAAAAGAGCAACATAAAAAACAAAGATTCTCAATAATGTGAGAATAAATTTAATTGCCAATAACCAGTCATCATGTTTAAGTCTTAAATAAGAGCAAATCTTTAAAGAATGAAGATAAATTATTAGGGAGGATGTGAGACTTTAAGTTAGTCGGTAGATAAAAGTAAGCTTTCATACTACTAAAGTACTCTTGTCTAGAAACAACGAAAATCCTAGTCTTGAAGAATCAACTTTTAAAATCTTTACTCAATTATATTGTAAAAAAATATCATTCCTTTGATCATTAGTTTGGGATTTCCAGCTGGAATCTCTTTAAGTTAAATCTTTGTCCTATAATTTTAATCTCATTATATAAGAGAGCAAGCAAATGAGGAAAAACAACACAGCAACATGCATAACAAAGACTCTGAACAATGTGAGAATAAATTTAAATGCAAATTGCTAGCCTTCATGTGAACTTTTAAATAACAGCAATTCTCGCAAAAAAAAGATAAATTTTTAAGGAGGCTGTGAGACTTTAGAGTAGACAGAAGATAAAGGTAACCAGTCATGCCATGAAGATACTTGAGTTCTAATCTAGAAACATTGAAAATTCCAGTCTTGAAATATAACCTTATGGGATTAAAAATTCATCATGGTAAATGACAGATCAGCATCCCACAAAAAGAAACAACTATGATCATGATAGATCTTAAGATCTTACTCGTAGAAAGTAAAAGGTAAACCCTGGAATGTATGGCAAAAAGAATTTGTGTTATGCATTATAGTTTCAATGGAACTAAATTCTTTTAGACAAGTTGTAATTGAACTATTATGTTCTAAATAAGGGCTCAAGTTCAGAAATGTTTCGTCATTTACCTTTATACAGCCTCACAATGCAAGCATTTAATTTCATTTGGCAATATACCCAAATACAAGAAGTATTAGTTATTACGAATCTATAAGTGCTGCATAGTTAACAATTTAATGTGCATATAAATTGTATGATAACACAAAAGTATCAAAGTAACAAATAAAGTCTAAATATATCGGGGATGTGTCTTTGAAACTCAATCTAATATTTCTTATATAGCCTATTTTCTGAGTGGAAAGTGTACTTTTATTTATTGTTGATAATCATATGTTATTAGAAGAAGAACAGTCTTTGTGAACAGCATGAAAAAACTGAATTCTGGCAAAGATGCCAATATTCTATTCAGGGGATTATTATCCATGGCAGCTTCATAGGAATGCAAGGATCCAAAGTATATAGAGCTACAGACACACCAGAAATTCAGCATAAAAAGAGCATATACACCCATCCCAACCTTCCATGTAATGTGAAAATGGTGCTTCCTTATTGCTTAATGGTTCAGAGCCTCTAAAGGATTTTGCATTCCATCTAACAAGGACAACAAGCGAAATACCTTCTTGATCGATGGAGTTCAACGGTAATTCAATTGTAATTTTTTTTAAAAAAAAAAGAAAAAGAACATCTAGTCCAATTGTCTCCTAGTAGTCAAACGCTTTATCCTATGTTCTTTCTACCAATTAAAATTCATGCATTCTCTATGATATCCTACATGCATATATCCAGAATCAAATGATTTATTTCATCCTAAGCTGATTGATAGCCAAAATACAATAAATTAGTTTCCATGGCCTTTAATGGTGACGTGTCCCCATAGTAAGAAACCTCATAGTAGGTCATTACAATGTACAAAAATAGATCCAATTGTAAATATAAATAGGAAAAGCATCTTTAACATGAATAGAAAATGTTACGACATTTTCAAAATCTTCTATAATGCTTCATGCACAAAAAGTAAAATTAATATTTGGTCATTATCATCAACTAGACACATTTTTTTTAAAAATAAAGCAAGGCAGCAGAGTAAATATTATAACTCAAACAACTAGTTATGAATTTTACCACGGATATACTCTCGGAATGTCTTATTGTTCAGATCCATCCAAACCTTCTCAAATTGTTCCCTAGTGGCACTCTAAGACATCCGTGATGATAACATTTGCCAATCTCCTACTTCAACGTAACTGCCAAATCTTGTATGTCTTTCTCAAAGTTGACTATCATATTTGTTCATAAAACTTTTTTCTGCATTTAAAATACAATAAAAACCATAAGTTAAAAAAATGGATAAAAAGATAATGACACATAAGAAATGGAACTGTTACCATAAATAGATAATAACATATATCAAACCTGAGTTGAAGGATATTCCATCTAGTACAGTTCTTACATACAAAGGATTCATGAGGCATCCAAGAGACTGCAAACAACAGAAGACAATCAAAATAGTTTTTAGTTATTTTCTGAAAAACTCAAACCATATTTAAAAAAAAAATA
This sequence comes from Pogostemon cablin, assembly GCA_023678885.1. Taxonomy (NCBI): domain Eukaryota; kingdom Viridiplantae; phylum Streptophyta; class Magnoliopsida; order Lamiales; family Lamiaceae; genus Pogostemon; species Pogostemon cablin. Next base: position 2,560,531 of record CM043004.1, on the reverse strand, counting down.
GCTGTAAAAATAAAAGCCTGAAGTTTCAGGCGCTCTCCTAACACAAATTCCCTAACTACTGGGCTTCCAAGAACCCCTTCAAACCTAAACACAAGATTTCCATCATCCTAAATAGAGACTCTAGCACCAACCAATTACAAGGGTTTGCCTGATCAACAATCGAGAAGATATAGAAATTGGTGATGGTATTTATTTTTTATTAAACATGAAATGAAAATGAAATTTTTTTATTAACCCATTCCTAATAAACCCACAAGAAGCTATAAGTTACGTTTTAATGGGAAATGAAAATAAGAAAAGGCGAGGAATAGAGTACCAGAAGTAAATATGACAGATATGAACCTAAAATCGATGCCCAAATAGGGGTTCCGATTGGGTCCAGTAAGATCGCATAGGTGGTGCGACAAATCCACCAATCGGACTTCATCCGTGGGAGATGAAAAGAAATAGTGGAAGCTATAGGCGTCGCTGGGTTCGAACTCAGCGGTGAAAACCAGATCTGAAACAGAGGCTCCTTACGTGGAATCGTGAACGGCGGCAAATCTGGGGGAGAAACCATAGGCGGTGTGTTAGCGGTGGAGGCGCGGACTCCTTTCAGAGAGGCGGAGGCGAAGACTCCCAAACGAGTGGGATTGTCAAAGGCAGTAGTCACCAGATTTAGATAATATGTGCAGCCTGCCGAATGGAGAAAACACGACGCCTAAAATCGGCTAAAAGCATTAGTGGCAGTCGATTGGAATGCACGAGGCGTGGGCGCACATCGTTGGTAGCCCTAGACAGCACCAGATGTGCCGAATCTGAGCGGGAAGAACATGGGCTCCATCGAACTCTGTCCGTGAACATCAGTTCACCTCTATGAACGTTTTGGCATTTGAGTGTCCATATATTCAAATTCGAATACTGATATGACCGTTGATATAAATTAATTATCAATCAATTAAGCACTAATAAAAATAACAAGTCTAAGGCAAAACTAATTATTATCCAATAAAGCGTTAATAAACTATTTAAGGAGTTTTTTAAATATAGGTCCGAAATAGGGACTCAAAATAATTTTTCTATCAATTCAGGACTCGAAAGATATAAGACTATTAATATAGTACATAAAATCATAAAATTAATATAAATAAAATAATAAAAACTACATTAAAATTTCAATGGTTTTAGATCTTATATTGATAGTTTCATATTTTTCGGGTCCTCAATTGACGAAAAACTCTTTCGGGTCTCTAATTGATAATTACGTATATTTCAGGTCATGTATTGAAAAAAACTTCATAATTTAAAATGCAATTATGCCCAATAAAGATATTAATTTACTTTTTAACTTAATTTTAACATTATATCTTTTAACACCTGAATTGACGAAAATACCATTTACTCGAATACATTCAAGGAATATATTCGAGTAATATATTCGAGTAAAGTGAAAAATAATTTTCAAGTCAAAATTCGAGTAAAATATTTTTCGAGTTAACGTATTAGAATAACGAGTTAAATAACACTATATTCGAGTAATAAATTTAAGTCAAATAATGTACTCGAGTAATGAATTTGAGTCAAATAATGTATTCGAGTAATGAATTCCAGTTAAATAATGAATTCGAGTAAAAAAATTGAGTTAAATAATGAATTCAAGTCAAATAATATTTTCGAGTAAAAAGTTCGAGTTAAATAATGCATTCGAATAATGAATTCGAGTTAAATAATGCATTCAGACAATGAATTCGAGTTAAATAATATATTTGAGAAATGTGTTCTAATGATTTTTCAAGTGATAATACTCGAATACTTTACTCTAATATTCGAGTAAATGGTATTTTTGTCCATTCGAGCACAAAAGAGATAGTAATAAATTTAGGATAGAAAAAAATATGTATATAAAAAATGGAAAAGACTTGTGTGAGACCGTCTCGCGTAAGGGCTTACGTGAGACGGCCAGAAAGTGATAACTTTTATATAGGAAAGTGATAATAAATTAATGAAAAGTGGTAATGTTATTTCATGAACAATTTATAATATAAATAAAAAGTTAACATTTTATAGTGAAAGTGATAACTATTTTAAAAATTGAAAAATGGTCTCACGTGAGACGGTCTCATGCAAGACCTACCCATAAAAAAATAGGTTATAGTAATTTTTTACTCATAATTTAATCATTAATACTATTAATTTATAATAATAGGATCTTCATTTAAAAGGTCTAGTAAACAATAAATCTTATTTAAAAGGCCCAATGTCATAAAATTTTGTGCAAATGGCCCCCCTTTTAAAAAATAAGTTTTTTACCATAATTATTAATACTTTAGGGACTTTTAAGAAAATAATAAAAGTTTTGAACTTTTTTGTAAAATAAAAAATGGGGGATTTTACTAAATTATTAATGTTTTATTGATTTTTTAAAATTAGCATTTATGCCCATAACGGTAACTATTTTGTTATATCGACTTGTATGTCGTTATTCAAAATTCGAGTTATCGAAAGGTCGTTTCATCAAAATTTTCTCACATTTACCTCATTATACACCATTCGATTTATTTTTTAGTGAATAGTCAATTTAGCATTGTCTGACTCCATAACGGAATCATTCCATTATAACGATTTGCTCGCCGTTATTTAAAATTCTATCGATATTAGGGGGCCTTTCATTCGTTTGGATCTCCACATACAATATCAAAACTTAATATTCTGTTATACTAACAAATGGATGTTGATATTTAATCACATATGAAGTATCTCATACATGTTAAATAAACACAAGTATATAAAGTATACAGTTTTAATGCGAAGTATTACAAATATGAAGTACCCCACTTAAAATTTTGAATGGGCTTGTAGAAATATTATGAAATCAAGGCATGTGTTTAATATGAGGTTCAAACACACAAATTAATTTAATGTTCGAAAATATGCGTGTTTATGCCTATAACAGAATCATTCTGTTATACCCACTTGTATGTTGTTATTCAAAATTCGAGATATCTCGGGGTCGTCTCAGTCAAAATTTCTCACTTTTACCATCATTGTATGCTATTTGATTGATTTCTATAGTGAATAGTAAATTAAGCATTGTTTAACCCAATAACATAATCATTCCGTTATAACGACTTGCACGTCGTTATTCGAAATTCGATCGATTTTAGAGGCCTTTCATTCTCTTGGATCTCCACATACAATGTCAAAATATAATATTATAATAAATTAACAAATGAATGTTGATATTCAGTCACATATGAAATATCTAATAAACACAAGTATATAGAATATACAGTTTGGATGCGGAGGATTACAAATATGAAGTATCCCACTTGAATTTTTTAATGAGCTTGTAAAAATATTATGAAATTAAGGCAATTATTTAATATGATCGTCCAAACACATAACTTAATTGTCATGTACAAAAATATGCATGTTTATGCCCATAAAGGAATCATTCTGTTATGCCCACTTGTATGTTATTATTCAAAATTCGAGTTATCTCAGGGTCGTCTCAATCAAAATTTCTCATTTTTACCATAATTGTATGCTATTTGATTGATTTATATAGTGAATAGTAAATTAAGCATTGTTTGATCCCATAATGGAATCATTCTATTATAACGACTAGCACGCCGTTATTCAAAATTCGATCGATTTTAGGGGCCTTTAATTATCTTGGATCTCCATATACAATGTCAAAACATAATATTCTAATACACTAACAAATAGATGTTGATATTCAGTCTTATATGAAGTATCTTATACATGTTAAATAAAACAAGTATATAAAGTATACATTTTGGATGCGAAGCATTACAAATATGAAGTATCCTTGGATGCGAAACATTACGAATATGAAGTATCCCACTTGAATTTTTAAATGGGATTGTAGAAATATTTTAAAATCAAGGCAAAGAGTTTAATATGAGGTCCAAACGCACAACTTAATTGTCATGTACGAAAATATACGCGTATATGCCCATAACGGAATCATTATGTTATGCCCAATTGTATGTCGTTATTCAAAATTCGAGTAATCTAAGGGTCGTCTCAGAAAAAATTTCTCACTTTTACCATTATTGTATACTATTTGATTGATTTCTATAGTGAATAGTAAATTTAGCATTGTTTTGACCCCATAATAGAATCATTCCGTTATAACGACATGCACGCCGTTATTCGAAATTCGATCGATTTTAGGGGCCTTTCATTCACTTGGATCTCCACATACAATGTCAAAACATAATATTTAGATAAACTAACAAACAAATAGTGATATTGAGTCATATATGAATTATTTCCTACGTGTCATATAAACAAGTGTATAAAGTATAAATGTTTGGATGCAAAAATTACAAATATGAAGTATCTCACTTGAATTTTTGAATGAGCTTGTAGTAATATGATGAAATCAAGTTTGATTTTTAAATTGAGGTCCAAAATCACTACTTGATTGCTATATACAATAATATGTATATTTATGTCAATAACATAATTATTTCTGTTATAACGACTTGCACGCCTCTATTCAAAATTCGAGTTATCCCAGAGCAGTCTCAGTCAAAATTTCTTACTTTTAACTTCAATATACAACATTTGGGTTGTTTTTCTAGTGGATAGTCGATTTAGCATTATTTGACCATATAACGAAACCATTCTGTTATAACAATTTGCACTTCGTTATTCGAAATTCGAGTGATTTTAGGCCTTGTACTTGCTCAGATCTTCATATGTAGATAACACAACAACTTTGCATATGAACCAAAAGAACAATTTAATTTTTTTTTCCTTTTCTTTTCCTTGCAACAAAACAGCTACCCCGTAGTTTTTTTCTCCAAGATCTTTTTCCCTAAATATCCAAAAGAAATAGATTCAATTATAATATTTCAAAAAAAATATTAACTCAAAATAATGCATTTTTATATAATAATGTAAAACTAAAATTACATATGGTTATGATTTTCAAATTATGTGAGTGTTGCAAATAGTTTTAAATTAATAGGTAGCAGCAGCTAGGAAATAATTTAAGCTTCGAACTCCTTCAAGTCCTAATTTACAAGCATCAATCTAATTAATCCAAATTCCAAACAAACACAAAAACAAAAATTACAAGAACAAGAATAAGAAAAATACACAAAAATAAAATAATAAAAGCAGTTTATTCAAATATTAGAGTACATATTTTCTTAGCAAGGATTTATGCATCTCATCACTTCCACCATTTTTTAGCCTAAATTCCATGCATCAATGCATCACAACTTCTCCCATAAACAACAAGTTCTCAACTTATAACACAATGAAACACATAAAACATAAAAAATTTCACTTAGACTTTTCGCCAAAAAATTGGTGTGCACAATTTTTCAATTTTTAAGATTCATGATTCTTGCTTTCATACAACCTCATTCCTTCAACAATAAGCTCAAAATCATGCATTATTGTACCACACTCTTCTCTCATAAACAATTATTGCTCAATTAAAATTACCATGAAACATTTTAAAGCAAAAAAATTTCTCTTAGCTATTTCATCAAACACCTTGCATTCATTCTCAAGGCATAAGAACGTCATTCATATTTGCAATGCAATTTTCACCAAATTTTAAAGCAAACCTAACCAATCGTACAACTCCCACTTGAACACTTCAAACACTTATTCCACATTTAAGAACCTAAGCAAAACAAGGCAAGAAAATTCCACACCATGCACAAATGAAACTATAGCAACTTGCATAGGTGCCCTAGAAAGAACATATTCAAACCTCATTTCATCTAACTAAAACTGAACCGAAGAAAGAGTTTGGAAACACATATCTTGCTTGTTTCCAACGAATGCTTAAATCTTGTTTTTAAAATATGTACTCTTAATGTAAAATACAATTCCACTTAAATCCTACACTATGAAGAATATATAATTCGCGTTATATGGTAAAATCCAACTGAAATGAATGAAAAAAAGGCCCAACTACCCATAGAAAATGCAGATCATGAGCGAGATAGGAGATGATAGAATTTTCACGCTCCAAAACTTGAGAGGAGAAAAGTGCGATGTTGAGAAGAAAATTTTTGGCATAGAGTTTCCAGACTTATTTCTTCTTGATTTTGGAAGATTTGGGGCAAATATTAATTAAAGAAAAGTTTAACTCTCAATTGTAAATAATAATTTATATTTTTTTCTTTTTCCAATTATTAATGTAATGCCATTTTGGTCAAATGTCATTTAGATAAAGTTTTAACTAGATTGACCCATTACAATAATTTCCCATTTATAATGGAATTATTTGTCAAAAAAAATTTTTACAGTTGTGTTGGTTGCAACGTCACGTGTCTCCTTAAAAATATTGTGTATATGATGTTACCATATTTTCTTAAGAAGAAATTTACATACACGTCGTTCTCATGTTAATCTTGATATTATATTTTATTTTAGGTAATTTAATATATTAAGATAAAGACTTGTATGAGACCGTCGCACGTAAAAGAGTGATCACATCATTATCACTTTCGTTATAAAATGTTATCACTTTTTATTTATACTATAAATTATTTGTTAAATAGTTCACTTGACCATTATCACTTTTCATCAATTAAATATCACGTTTTTATTGATAATATTATCACTTTTTATCCGTTTACAGTCTCACATAAGATTTTCCTATATTTTAAGAGTCTTTTTAAATACACGGTTTAGTTGGCTAACCATATAATGGGTGACCCAAATCATTTTTATTCATTTACTCAAAATCTCTTTATATCTATAAATAATTACTCCATCCTTCCCAACTTCAACTTCACCCTTTCTGTTTTGGTCTGTTTCAAATTCAACTTCATACTTCCCTAAAAAGAAAAAGCAACTAACTAATATCCCTTTAAACTACTTAAATTTCAAAATCGTCATAACATTTTTAATAAATTACATATTTTATTATTTATTTATTACCTAAAAATATCATACTAACCCTAATAGTAAGCTAAAAAGTAATTTTTCTTAAATTATGTATTTACAATAAATGTGAAAATAAATTTGGGACGAAATATTTGGTTACTTGATGTGCATAGAAAGTGGAGAGAGATTATATTTTTCTCTTATCTTCAACCAATCATTTATTACTTTTTCATCTTGTATTTCTTCATAAATTTACTTTTCAACAAAAAAATTTAAACATTTATAATTATTTTGTTATAAATTTATTATATATATATATATATATATATATATCAAATTATTCATCTTCTTAAAATTTTTAAGTTAATATCCATATGTGATAAATAATTTTTTATGCTAATTTAACTTTTAAAAATAATTAAAAAATGAGTGAATGTAGATGACGGTGGCATGGACGAGTGGGTACAATATCGATGAAGGAGTCCCTTTGTTGAAAGGGGTTGGAAGGGACACTCTCAAATGCATTCTCCTGCCGGAACTCTAGCATTCACAAGAGGAAGCATGTGTGGTACGTTTTTTACTTATTAATCATCTTCGTTCTTCACCATATCAAATCATTCAATTTTCTTAGTTATTTTCTCCGTCTCATAAATCACTTTAAGTTTAGTGTTTAATATTGTTTAACATAAACTATCTTTTTTCTTTATCGCCTCTTGTTGACCTTTTAAATTATTTTGAGACTTTTTTATAATAAATAATTTGAAAAGTATACTAGGCAGAAATGATAAAATTGAAATTAAAATATATTTTGAATTAATTACAAAGAAAAAAACTATCGTCTTTATTTCAATTGCAATTTGTCTCAACCTTCGAGATTGTAAAAAATGATCGACACATTTAAAATTTATTAAAAATTGCACCAGTCGAGTAGTTAGGTTATGCCTGTTCGTTGACATGACTGACCTATGCCATGTTAGTTTTCACGTCATCTTAGGTTAAGTGCGAAAAAACACCACTTTTACTTTAATAGTGATTTATTCCAAATCTTTGAGATTTTGACAAAAAATAAAATATAAATCAGATTATGTTTTTAGCAAAGTATATAATACAAAGTAAATTTTAGAGTCAAACTAAAGTGCAACGGGTGTACCTAGACAATTTTAATCGTTAGATTAATTTACAATTCATTTTCCACTATAAATAAAATAAAATAATTATTTTAAAAAAATCTTCCTATTATCCATTGGCAAAGACTTGGGTGAGACCGTCTCACGTATCTCGTTATGTGAGACGGGTAGGGCAAATACCCAGCAATTAGCAATTGCGTGCTTTTTGAACCTATATGCAAGTCATCAGATCGATTTCCATATACAGGTATGTTGTCTTCTTTTTTTTAATAATAATTTATTTTAAATATTTTTATACTCAACCTAAAATTATTAAAATTGATTATAATAATTATTTATTTTTTAAGTTTCAAATTTAATAATTTTTATAAGTAAAATTTTCATACATTTGTCCTCTCTCTCTTATATATTTATATTTAATAATACTATGAATAATAATTTCTTTTTTTATAATTAATATGTTAGATAAAATGTGATAATAATTTTAATAAAAAGTGACATGTGATCAAGAAAAAGTGATAACTTGCTCAACAAAAAAATTTGTAAGACGAATGAAAAGTGATATCTAATTAATAAAAAGTGATAATCAATTTTAATTAAATTATTCATAAACAATTAATAGAAAAAATAAAATATGATAACATTTTAATCAAAAGTGATACATGAAAATGGAAGTGATAACCATCCAATTAAACTATTTTATAAGTGGTTTATAGTTTGAAAGTGTGAATAAAAAGTGAATTTTTTTTTTTATAAAAATTGATACTTGATCAAGAAAAAGTGAATCAATTTTAATAAATTATTTCATGAATAATTTGTATAAAAGATAATAAGTGATAAATATTTTATTAAAAATGGTGCATATATCAAGGAAAAGTGATAACCATTACTTAAACTATTTCATACATGAACAATTTATAAGATAAATAAAGAGTGATAACAATTTAACAAAAAATAATATATAATTATAGAAAAGTGATAATTATAGATTAAACTATTTTGTGTTCGCAGAATTTTTAGGGCAAATAAAATGAAATATATTATTGTAAAAAAATAGTTACATATAATATTTTACTATATAATAATATAAATTTTTGATTAACTTTAAATTTTATTCAAATATTTATCGTATATTTTTATTAAGAATTTAAAATATAAGAATTAATTTACATAATAAAATACTAATCTTAGAATATAATGAAAGAGAGAAAAAAAATTAATAAAGCATGGATTATACGGTTATCGTTGTAATAAAATTGAATGAATTGAACTTTTACGGCTGGCGCTAGGCAGCTGTGCATTGCGTAATTTAAAAATTAAAAAAATTGTAAATTGATTGGTGGAACCTGTGGAAGATCCATCTCAAATAATGGGATTCGTGAGACGGTCTCACCCAAAACTACCCTTACCCATTTAATTCTATAAATTTAGGGTGCACTAATCACCCTAAATTTTAAGGATTGGTCTTGGATAAGATCATCTCACGGATCTTCTTATGTGAGACGGATCCAATACTACCCATCAACCTAAAATAAAAAATATACAATATAAAAAAATTAAATTAAATAAAAATAAGGGCTCTGTTTGACTTCATCATTAATTAATGTTAATACACATGACCAAAAATCGGCGGCTGCCAATGATGCCATCCACGCATCTGCTAATTTATGTCAATTATAAGTTTCACTTTTTATAAAAATTATCTTTATATTTATTATTATTTTTTTATTAGTTATTCAGTAAAAATAATATTATTAATAATTAGTCTTTAGATAGTTCAACTATTTTATTATCACTTTATTTTAATTGGGTATCACTTTATATTATGATGAGCGTTTTCTCAACACACAAAATAATCCTCAAGTATAAGGATATCAATTGTAGTCTCGATAGGTGACCAAGTGATTATCGAACCCGAGGGACGGATTATTATCAATTTAATAATATTCTAATTAACTAAGACTATGTTGGCAAATTGGTTTGGAATAGTTACGAATCTAAATAGCATATAATTTAAATAATGAATTAAATAAGCAAGCAATAGAGAAAATACAATTGTGATCAAGTATGAAATTAGGTAGTTCTTCGGGTCATCCAGTTTCACTTATTAATTTCCTTTCCATGTATTAATGTCCGACTCTGCCTTGTGGTATATGGACGCATCACTAAACTATGCAAGTTCACTCTATAGACACAAGCAAACATGCGTATGACAAGTGTGAATATCCTCGGATCAAGAGATATAATTCACTCCCTTTTTAGGTACTATCAGTATCAATTATTTTCCGTGCACTTAGTACTATAAGATAGTTCAAATAAGACTTCGGAATCCCTTCATTTAGAATTATAACATGTAATCCTGCTCATCGGTGAACGCACTCAATCAATAACCAAGCTATGTATTCAGAATCTACATGTCAGTTAATGATGCACAAAACAACCGTGAGTATGAATTAAAAAAGTACAATCTTATATAAAATAAATCACAAGTAGTGTTGTACGGAGTTTACACATGAAAATTCAATTAACTCATAAAACTTTCATATCCCTAGAACTACCGGAGCGGCTCTAGCCCATGACTGATCTAGGAACAATCATGGTTAATTGGTATGATCTTACTTGACGTGCCAGACGAACCTCTCTTCACGACTCCTTCAGACGATGATAGGGTTTCGGTGGTGGATGGATGGTGATTGATGTGTCGTCTCTTTTTCTTCTGCGAAGGCTCTTCTTTTATACTTGTGGAACCTCCTTATGGGCTTAGGATGGGCTTTTACTTGAGGCATACGTCAAATTTGGTAAGAAAACTCTGGAATTACCATAAATAAAAGCAGCAAGAATCCGCTCGACCACACCTGGAAAAGTCAAGCGAGGCGTCCAAATCGAGCAATGGTCGAGCAAACTCTCTGTACAAGTTTGTACATTTTGCTTGAGTCGCCCTCATCTGCTTGACCAAAGTGATGCTGGTGAGCAACATTTCTAAGTCGAGCAAGCACTCTGTAAGAATTGCACATTCTGCTCGACTTGACACCTCAGCTCGACCAAAGTGATTCTGGTCGAGCAACGCTGGAAGTCGAGCAGTCCTCGAAAATTACCTTAAAAATTGTGTCTTACAATTCTGAGCTCTTTTGATCCGTTTTTCTGTACAAATACACTTAAGAAGCCCTTGTATTCTCTGATTCATGGCTTTTCCGTAAACATTCCGATTTATCTCAATAAAAGACTCAATTGTACTCAGTTTCCACATAAGTCAAAGTCTAAAATAAATGAATTTACACTCTCATCAAATCCCTAAACTTACATGTTGCTCGTCCTGAGGCAACAAAAATCAAAACAAAATCAGAGTGTAATCACGAGATCAAACACATCCTATCCTAACACATGTACTTATATTGACTCAAAATATGCAATCCATCATACCTTTCATTCATGCAAAAATATCAATCAATCACAATACTTCTACGAGTGATAAATCATCTTGCTCACGGATAGGTGTTTACTCTCTCTCTCTCATGTGTAAAAGATGTACACTTTACACTCAATTTCAATTCATATACTTGAGTGATCATAAGCTTGACAAGGGTCTCAAAAATCCATCTATAACTACGTCAATACTAGGATCACAAAGGACTTGCATATAGGTGGTCATGTTGGCTCTTTGGTAAAGGTAGGAGAATTTAGATAAGTAACTAAATTACTAGTAAAGAAGTACCTTGGAGAATTGCTTTTCCACAGCTTCCTTCTTTTCTCCTTCATCTTTCTCATGATCAGTTCAATTTGCACTTCCTCCATGTTTACTTGGATCAGCATCTTTTCTTCACAGTATAAATCCAATTCCGGTGTTCTTCTAGTATAAGGGTACCAGTTTCGGGCACTACCCTTTCTAGCATTAGGGATACCGATTTCAGGCACTATTCCTTGCAAGATTTAACCAATTATCTTTTGATTCTTATTACACCAAATCTCTCCTTCCTATTTCTCTTCAAAACTTCATATAGCATTCATTTACCTCCACTCTTCACTAGTAATAGGTGTTCAAAGCTCAAAAGGCAAATGGTTGTTTCTCAAAGGCTTGCCAAAGAAAAAGCTTAAAGGCTCAAAAGGGACTTCCAATGATAATCATATAATAAGGTAGGATAAATTTGGCTAAGTGACTTAATCAACAACAATGGCCTAAGATCATTTCCTAGTACTATCAATTATAGACTTCAAACAAGACTCCAAGTCAAGTTCTAAAATACGAGTATACAAACGACTCTCAAGAATAAACTATCATGCTTATAACACGATCAAAAGGCTCAAATCCTCACATGATTAATAGAATCCTAAGCACTCTTCAAAGCATGTAATCAACATCAATTTTCTATGAACTACAAGTAAAATAGAATATGCTTGTCATCAACAAATCAACATGCATCAAAATAAGGCACATGCATATCATGAGAAATCCTCATCACTAAACAATCCAAGCAACAACTTCCACCAATCAGTCACTCAATCATCATCAATATTATCAAATACATGCCACCCACACATGAATCATACACTACACCCACATCAATCAAGTCTCCACCTGTAAAGTATAAAAGAGATTGGGGATGAGAAGAATCAGAAAAGATAAACCTGATGCTCTTTACTCCTCCGAGGCATCATCATCACTCTCATCTCTGCGCCAATCATCGAAATCTCTCTAAAGAGTATAGATCTTCCTATCAAGAGCTTCATAATTCTCATTCAAATCCCCCAATCTAAGGTTAAGCGTAGCATAATTATCGTTCGCCAATGCCAGCTGCCTATTAGTTTCTTGCTGGTTCGCATTGAGCGTGGCGAAATGCTCGTGTATCAATCAGAATTGCTCCCGATAAAACTGATCATGGGCTACCCAATAATCCTGCTACGGCTTTGGCTGTGGCGGTGGCTCGAAAAGCTCCTTCTCCTGTGGCTGCTGAGACTGCACCAGAGGAATACCCATCTCCAGATAATCAAAAGCGGGTGGTGGCTGCAACTCTTCCTCAAAGTCAGCCAGATCTCCTATAAGGACCATGTCCTCATCTAAGACGATCCCATGAGCCCGCATTTCTACAAGGAGTCTCCAGTCTCCTCTTCCCAAGAACGTCTCTGAGATCACCTTGTGCTCTGTGGTATTCATCAATAAATTGTTGTTAACTTTAACAATAGTGAGATCAATCATCACCAGTGGAAACTTGAATGAGCTAGGATTCTTTCATCGGATGAACATCCAAGTATCATCTAGCCGCTCAATCAGTCCCATCCTCACACATGATGTCAAGATCAAGTCTAGATCCCCTCGGATAGGCATGTGCCTGCTCAAATCGACTCTATAGTACTCAGTTCGTGAGTAGTGAACTTGTGAAGCTAATGAAAGAAGTACGCTGCTACATTAAAATGAACTCCATGTAGCATGCACCATAACACGTACAGCTCCCCCCTTGGAATACAACTCCCCTTGGATCTTGTAAACAACGTGTTACCCAGAATCCTATCCATGTATGCTAACACGGGGTTGCGAATGGAAGCAACCTTGGCAGAATTCGAGTTATATCTCTCTCTCCTCCCCGTGATCTCTCTCCAGAACTCATCTGGCTTAAAATCATCATGCTCAACATCAACCGTGTTCTCACAGCCAATCAATTCGTTAAACTCTAAGGCCCACATAGTCCGATCCTGTCCGCCAATCTGCATGTGAATACCATAGTGTAAGTATCGGTCTCCATGCTTAATCCTCCACGTGCATAAAACCTCCAAAGTGATATGAAAATACGTCTCTCTTTTCATCTTCATGAACTGCATAATGCCTACTTGATCAAACATCCAATGAATGTCGGTGAGAATATTCATTTCCCTTATAGCATGGTCATCCTGATACCGTGTCCTCCGAATCTTCTGCGCAATTGCAGTTCAAAAATCCTTCTTCTCCTCCCAATTTGGAATTTTCAGCCCATAATCGGATGGCCTCTTCTTATCCATCCTCATTTTATTGACTATCTCACCAAGCGAAGGCGACTTAGGTCCCTTCCTCTTGGATGAAGACGCAATCTCTTTTCCTTTAAAATCTAATTTTGGACTCCGCTTGACTTAACTGGTGAAGTCGAGCAATGGGTTCAAGTCAAGCAACCCTTGCTTTACCCTTAAAATCATACCACTTGACCTACGTTCAACTTGCACACACTGGTCGAACGGGTGTTGGAAGTCGAGCAACATGCCCAGTCGCGCTTCCTGTTCTCCTCTATTTTGCTCGACCTCCTTTCGACTTGGAGTTCTGGTCGAGCAACCACTGCCTGGTCGAGCAAACTCTCTATAAGTTTTGTGCATTTTGCTCAACCTTTGCTCGAGTTGGCACTTCTGGTTGAACAAACTCCTTGAAGTCGAGCAGAGCCATTGTAAGTTTTGTGCATTTTGCTCAACCTCTGTTCGACTTCTTCTCCTTGATCGAGCAACCATGCAATGATCGAACAACAACCCAACTTCTTGAGAAATTGTACTCTTATCGTCTCTCCCTGCAACATTCAACTCTAGGACAACACTAAGTATCAAGATATCCATACATCAAGCAAGAGAACATCTTTAAACTATATAGAATCATGTGTAACTCCGCAATGACACTAAAAAACAAAACACCACTAAACACTAAGCAAATTGCAAAATATCGATACATCAAAACTGGTTAAAGTTTTAATATACCGCAAAAATCAACTCTCATATCAAACGTCATAAAGAAAAGATTATACTCTCCATGCTATGTGAGATAAGTACATCACACCCCCCAAACATAGTAGAAACTATAGTGGAAACTAAGTTTGCAAAGAGATGTAATTTCCGAATAATAAGCACGTCAAAACTCAACGAAAATAAATAAAGCAATAAAACGTCGAAGAGTCACGACAGTACCAATCTAGTGCAAGGTATCTTCAAAGACGATACAAGCATCATCTGGCGACTTGTAATGCTTCAATCGATTCCCATTCGCCGCGATAATGTCCCCATCTTTGTCCATAAGCTCAAAACTCCCCTCTCCACAGGCTCTAGGTAATAAACGGCCCCGTCCACTTCGATTTTAATTTCCCTGTGAAGAGCTTCAAATGAGAGTTAAAAAGTAATACCTCATTACCTTGCTTGAACTCCTTGTATGAGATCTTTGAATCATGTCATTTCTTCATTCTTTCCTTAATGATCTTCGAATTCTTGTAAGCTCGATTTCTGAACTCATCCAATTGATTGATATGAGTCATCCTCAACTCCTTTTGATCCTTTAACCACAAGTTCAAACTCCTCAATGCCTAAAAAGCTCGGTGTTGAATCTCTACGGGTAAGTGGCACTGCTTCCCATAGACAATTTGATACGGTGACATATCTAACACCGTCTTATAAGCAGTCTAGAACCCCCACACAACATCATTGAGCTTCATAGCCTAATACTTCCTATTGGTTCTGACTATTTTCTTCAAAATTTGCTTCACTTGTCGGTTGGAGACTTCGGCTTGCCCATTCGCTTGAGGGTGATAGGGTGTAGTAACCATATGCTTGACACCATAATCTTTAAGCAACTTTTCAAGAAGTTTATAGATGAAGTGAGTACTTCCATCGCTTACTAGTGCTCTACGAACTCCATAGCGGACAAATATATGTTTCTTCAAGAAAGATAAAACAGTCCTTGAATCATTCAAGCGAGTGAGAATGACTTCCACCAACTTAGAAACATAATCCACTGCTAAAAGGATATAGAGAAACCCATTAGATGAGGGAAAAGGCCCCATGAAATCGATCCCCCATACATTGAAGATCTCAACAACAATGCTCGGCTGAAGTGGCATCTTATCTATCCTACTTATGTTCCCCATCCTTTAACATCTATCGCATGTTGCCACATAGGTCTCACAATATTTAAACAAGGTAGTTCAATAAAGAGCAGATTGAAGTACCTTCACTGCCATCTTTTGAGCTCCGAAGTGCCCTCATTATGTTGTGCATGGCAAAAATCAAGAACGCTCTCCATCTCCATCTCGGGCACACACCTACGGACTATGGAATCCGTAAATATCTTGTAGACAAACGGATCATACCATATAAAAGTCTCAACATCCCTCTTGAATTTTGAAAGTTGATATCAGTTGAGCTCTCTTGGAATTTTTCCTACGATAATGTAATTCACATAATCTGCATACCATGGATCCATCACTTGGGCAGCCACCACACATGCTCTTTCCGCTCCTTCAACGAACACAGCCATGATCTTAACATCAGGGAACATCTCTTCTATGTAATCAAAAGAATCATCACAGTGCTCCCTTGTCTCCAACCTCGATAGGTGACCCACCAAAACATTTTTCGTACCATTCTTATCTCGGATCTCCATATCGAACTCCTGCAGAAGAAGAATCCATCTTATGATCCTTGGCTTCGTTTTCTTCTTCTTCATCAAGTACCGGATCGCATAATGATCCGTGTACACTATAGTCTTCATGCCAATCAAGTACTGTTGAAACTTATTGAACGCATGCACCACATCCAAAAACTCCTTTTTAGTCAGTGTGTAGTTCTTTTGTGCAACATCAAAAGTCTTACTCGCATAGTAAATGACGCAAAACTTCTTATCTCTCAACTGCCCAAGCACCACTCCAAGTGCTAAGTCACTCGCATCACACATAAGTACAAATGACTGAGTCTAATCCAGTGTGATCAAGATAGGTGCAGTAATAAGCGCCTCTTTCAAAACCTAAAAAGTTGTTAGACACTCTTCATCAAACACAAAAGGAACATCCTTTTTAAGTAAATGAGATAAGGGCTTGGAGTATTTCGAGAAGTCTTTTATGAATCTTCTATAAAAACCGGCTTGTCCAAGGAAGGACCGCACTCCCTTTTTATTAGTAGGTGGTGGAAGGTTCTTCATCGTCACCACCTTTGCTCTATCCACCTGCAATCCCTTAGCCGAAATATGATTGCCAAGAACAATCTCATCTCTCACCATGAAGTGGCTCTTCTCCCAATTCAAGACAAGATTAGTTTCTTGGCATCTCTTCAAAACAGTAGCAAGGTTAGATAAACAAATATAAAAGGAGGAACCACACATAGAAAAATCATCCATGAACACCTCCATGATCTTTTCTATCAACCCATCAAATATGGCAATCATGCAATGCTGAAATGTAGCAGGCACATTATATAATCCAAAAGGCATCTTTCTAAAGGCAAAAGTTCCATAAGGGCAAGTAAAAGTAGTCTTTTCTTCATCCTCAAGTGCAATTATAATCTGATTATAACCCGAGTACCCATCCAAGAAATAATAAAACTCATACCCTACAAGACGATCAAGCATTTGATCCATGAAAGGAAGAGGAAAATGGTATTTGCATGTATTTTCATTCAGTTTCCTATAATTTGTACACACACGCCATCCCATAGAAAACCCTCCAAACTTAAGGTGTTGTTCATCCTCGAACAACAAAACGACAAACCAAGAGAATAATAAGATGGAAAGTCATGTCCCAAGGAAAGATCAAAATACCAATTAAGCCTTCAAAAGATGTAATTAATCTCAACTTGGTTCACATAATTAACTTCAAATTCAAAAGTATCAATTTATTCAGAACATACGAGTTAAGACCATTACTTCACCATTTCAAGTGCTCAGTCCACCTATGTTCACATGATATATATAATGTAACTCTCTCGCTCAATGTGTATAAAGTGTACACCTTTTGGGTTATATGTGCTCTCAAGTTCAATTCAAGAGCATGTGTAACCATAAGCCGCATACCTTTTATGTAAGACGTCCAAAATAGCAAAACGAATACAAGAAAGAATTATTTATATAGTAGATCAGTGACTCATTAATATATATACATATATATATATAGCAATGAGATTGTGAAAATATGTTGAAATTGTAGGCGAACCTGCTCGAACATATGGATGGCGAGAACCTAGCTTCTTCCACACAAGTTTCTTGAAGGATATGTGGCCAACACACTGTAATTTCTCCATTATAATTTCTCCTTAATATATCTATTCTTTTTTGTTCTTTTTAATACACACGCACACGCACACACACACACACACACATATATATATACATATATATATATATATAATAAAAAAATTCAAGTACACCTATAAAATGAGTCACGTATTATCTAACGGTTCATATGTATGGAGCAAACAATACTCATTTTGATCACCACCATACCCTGGAGAAGATTCATTGTAGCGTGTCATAGTATTTGGGGACATGGGCAAGGTTAATTTCTTCATAATCTTCCTTGTATATAACTTAATATCAATCCAAATTTTCATTGTATCATTTTTTGTGTCACGTCACTCCTACAATACAATTTAGTAATGTAAAATATATAAAAGTAGTGCAGAAAATCCATATATAGGGCTACTAAGAATGAGCTTAACGTCACTCATTGCAATTATAAATTATTATCTTTGGAAACTCATAATATAATTTTTAAGATGAATAATAGCTTAATTGACATGCAGAAAAGTGACATCGATTAGAAAACCTTACTGTGAAACTGTTCCATTTCATGACGTATAGGCAAAGCGCGATGGATCGAATGAGTATGCAGATTATTAACCAGGATCATTGAACACGACAGATCGGCTGATAGAGGATCTTGGAAACTACGACATCGTATTTCACATTGGTGATATGCCATATGCAGATGGCTACATCTCCCAGTGGGATCAATTTACAACTCAAACCCAACCCATTGCGTCTATCGTGCCTTACATGGTCTCAAGGTTAATTTATATATGAAATTTCATAAGTTTTTATTCTTTAATATTTATTTAAATTATTAAATTATAAGATGACATGCTGCAGTGGGAATCATGAGCGAGATTGGCCAAATTCAGGGTCGTTTTATAACACACCTGACTCGGGTGGTGAATGTGGTGTTGTCGCAGATACTATGTATTATGTACCTGCAAAAAATTGAGCCAAATTCTGGTATTTACTCATGTACTTCTTGCCTCACACATATATCGCAGCAACTTGTGTGTACCTACATGAGTATAGTATTTTAATTCGTGATGAGTCAAGAGATATATTATTTAATTTGTGTTAGTATTGTGTGTGAGCACATAGATATATTAGTTATTTTGTGTGGATTTAGTTTACCAAAAAAAATGTAATCATTGAAGTGAAACGTCCAAAATGGTAATATGTAACCATTGAAATGGGATGGAGAGAGGACTACATACAGATATGGTGTAAAGTGACAAGATTCTTAATTTTCAGACACTCGATAGACTAAGTTATGTTCCATTTCTGCGTTGCAAATTCAGAGCATAATAAGCTGGAGGGATCAGAGCAGTACAAGTTCTTAGAAGAATGTTTAATATTGGTGGATCGACAAAAACAACCGTGGTTAATATTTACAACTCATCGGGTGTTGGGTTACTCCTCTAACAGCTGGTATGGCCTAGAAGGTTCCTTTAAAGAGCCAATGGGCAGGGTGAGCTTGCAAAAGCTCTGGCAAAAGTACAAAGTCGACATACCTTCTTTGGCCATGTCCATAACTACGAAAGAGTTTGCCCCATTTACCAGGTTATAATTATAAATTATACAAATTAATTTATATTTTTGTAATCAGATGGACTAGCTCATCTGCCTAAAGGATTTCCTTTGGGAACGAATTAGAGAATGTTATAAGGAGGCGTGAAATATGGATGCTTGATGAATTACCTACTAACTATACTAACAACTAACATTTATCGATAATTTTTTTTTTTCTAAATTAATTTCAATGCTATTTTGACTCGCTCTATTTCTTTTAGAAAATTAGCTTCATGTGTGATTTTTATCAATTAAAGTATGACATAAATTAATCACGTAGCATTTTTTTATGTTTGGCATTGCAAAATCAATGCGTGAACAAGGAAAAATCCCATTATTCGGGGAAGGTGAACGGGACGATCCACGTAGTGGTTGGAGTATGAGGAAGCCACTTATCGGATTTCACTACTCTCGACACAGCATGGAGTATTTACATGGATTACGACTATGGATTCACGAAGTTGACGACGTTCAACAATAGCCACCTTCTATTCGAGTACAAGAGGAGCAGTGATGGGAGAGTGTATGATTCCTTCACCATCTCAAGAGACTATAGAGATGTGTTAGCTTGTGTGTATGATGGTTGTGAACCCACCACACTAGCTACTTGAACTATGTGTTTTCAACTACTCATGTACCTTTCTTAAATAAATAAGTTGTTTCTATTTATAAAACTTGGCTCACCTCTTGTGATGAATAAACTTATGTCACTTGTAATTATGGCCTTTCCAACTTAATAAGAAGGTGATTTAGGATTTATCGATTCACATTGATCCTCTATCTTAGAGTGATATTCCGTTTTATGTTTTACTTCGATATTTTATTTAAGTATCCTAGTACTTTCTGTCTTATCATCCAAAAAATTTTGAATATCCAACTATACTAGCACAATTTAGTTCTTGCCTCTATTTTAATTTATTTATTTTTACAAAATCTAGTAGATTCCTTTGGAGAACACATCTCTTTTAGTGTAAAATCCTCAGGATTGTCTTCATCGATCTTAATTTTATTTGGTCAAAAGAAGATTAGGAAAATAATTGTAGGTAAAAAAAATTTAAAAAAAAGAAGTTTGGAAAATTGTTGGAATTTTTGGAGTTGGCTAGGTAGCCTAGATGATATTTTAAATTAGAAAAAACTCCTGCGCCCTCGGGGACATGGTCCGTATCCCCATATGAACACAATCATTCCCCTCCCTATTCTATTTAAACCTATGTATTGCTAGAGAGTTTAAATTGTAAAGGAGCACGGAAATTGCAAAGGGACACAGATCTAAATTCTTGTGCCCGGGCGCACAAGAGACTTACTCTTTTAAATTTTAAACTCACGCGATCTTCATTTTTTTTAAAAGGATCTTCTAATTTTAATTCTATGAAAATGAGCCCATTAATTGCTCCTCAATCCAATAACACCCATGCTCTTCATGAAACAAAGTGGCACTAGTTAAATAATTATTGAAATGGGCATAGATGACCAATGGATTTAATTAAATGGGCTGAAGTTTTTTGAATCCATATGGACTTTTCTTAAAATGTACGTGGCTCAATTAAACATGATGGGACTCAGATTATACAGTATGCTGAAAATTTTGACCTCATGTCGTATTTTCTATTTTTTTGTTAGAATGAGCTTGTTTTAATTCTGGCTTGTGCCCCATAAATCGTAATTGTCTAAAAAGGATCATTAAACAAGCATTATATAAAAAAGAAATATAAGAAATTAGTCTATAAAAACAACCTTACTCTCACAAAATCCAGCTATAAAATGTAGTATCAAATTTTGAGAAAATTTCACACAATTATATTCAAAGCACCCAACACAATATGAACCTTCATTGAGAACTCTACTGAAGTAAAGATTTGTTCACAAATTCTATTTTCATAGCATATATAAATTTGTACTAGTGTCATTGAGATTGAAATTACTCATTGAGAAGTTTAATTTTTAGCTCTGAGAGATTCATCAGCTTTACTATATAAAGTCCCTGAGGATTTAAGAAGCCTTGTCTGGTGTCACTTTGGACAATTACAAAGCTATATATATATATATATATATATATATATATATATATATATATATATATATATTTATCCCCTCTAAACCTTTACCCAGGATGATTTATTCTCGATTTAATTCATTATCTGGACTGAATATATTTCAAAATCTATTTATTTTATACCGTTTTTATTATTATTATAAAATTCATGTAATACTAATACTAAACTAGTAATATTAATAATATTCCATTAGAATTCAAACTATGTTTAAGTTTAAAAAAATAATAAATAAATCCTCCATTCACAACTCCGTTCAATATTAATTAAATTATGTTATATGTGGATTGACAATTGTTAAGCATGGTAATCATTTCCAACTCGGCAACAATTGTCTTATAGAAAATTCCATAACTGATCAAGATTGTGACAAGTTGAACATCAAGATTTATAGATAGTAAAAACTGTTACTTGTTAGCCATATATAGTCATTTTATAAATATGTAATTGGAGAATAGATATCTTTGTTGGCGTTTGGATCTTTAGGTTAGCTTAAACCGTTAGGGTTATATACGATTCTACATCAGCAGAAGCATAAACATAGAATCGAATACCTTTTACTAGGGTATATTGATGAAGATGGATTCTCACCGGCAGCCAGCACAACGTTACGAGAATGGCCACAACTTTCGGTCTTCTACTGTATTCCCAAGTCCAATCTCGACGTCGTGTGGGCGACGATCCTCGAGATCTTCTCAATCTGCTGTTCCCTCACACCCTCACAGTGTTAGGCATGTTATTATTATTTATGGACAGATGAGATGACTTATATATGGGCTACAGCAAGGACCAGTAGGAGAAATTGGGTTGGGCCTCCATTGGGCTTAAGTATCCAAGCTTAGCCCAAAGCTTATACTTAAGTCTAATAATAATAATGTAGTCCACTAAAATATTATTACTGCACTACCTTTCCAATCCCAAAATTACATTTTGGGCTCCTTCTTATTATGAGTCCGTTAGTTTCCCCATGTTTAAGATATACAATGTCCATTAATTAATTAAGTTACTAGCAACTTCATTAATTAATATCTCATCCAAGAGTAGTACCACTCAACCTCATTATCATGCCGAAATAAATCCACCTGCAAGGTTTACATGATAAGTCTTATGAGCTCCTCAAGGGGACATTATCAACCTATGATGGACACAGATTCCTTCTACAATCAACAACACACCATAGATACAACACTATTTCCCAACTCACCGAATTTATTGATTTAATTACATGTAAATCTCACCCATTGATGAATCAAAGAAATACATACTGCCTTACGTGTCGAGATTATTGTATATGGATTAAGAGCATGAACTTCCATAATAACAGAGATCAAGGTCTTCTATAAGTAAGTATAAGTTGAACGATCTCAGGCGGTCCTGCTCAATACACACAAACTGCACTAATGTGATTCTATAGTCAAGACAAGCTAATACCATACCATACTACAACCATCCCGATAGAGAGTCCCTACCTATCTCGGTTGTGAGCATCTATTTATACTTTATAAGGAAACCGATAATATGATCTTCCGCGTGTTGTCGCACAACATATTATCTACAGTATAAAGTAAGTGGACTATTGCATCGTGCATATAAATAAATTATAAGACGCAATCATTTGATCATATGATTCTCATTTCAAATAAATTGTTTAAGTATTGTTCATACAAAAGCTAGACTTTTTGTATACAATCCAACAATCTTATCTTTCATATTTCTCTTTAAATAGGTTGCAGTTATCTATTTTCATAATACAGAATAAAATAATCAAATTACTAGAAATGACCTGGAAAGGTCATGTTAAAAGGACAATGCGACGAGCAGCCTTAATGGTGGAGAATACATCTATCATTTTTAATCCGGGATGCGATCCCTAATTGAGGATTATAGGCCACCAAGAAACATGCCTAGGTAATATTCAGGTGGAAGATGAGGCAATTGGGCTACTCTCTCCTCGAACAAGGTCAAGTAGTCCTCCAAAGAACCCATCTGTCTTTTTACATGCATCGCTTCGTAAGTGTTGATAGGCAAGATATCACCAAAATGCTCAATCAATTCACCAGAGAATTAGTTCCATGAAATTGTCACGTGATTTGGATCCAAGGGAAATGCTGGCGGCAAAGTTTGGTGCTGAAAGAGTTGCCTGGTGCACTTTGGTCGTGTCCAGGGCAGGGCTTGGCTATCCTGTAGTATCTGTCGGGGACATGTTCTCTAGTTTAACTAAGATGGCATTAAACATCACATGATTCCAAGGCTTGCATCATGTTTTGGTCATCTTCTCCATCGCATCACATCTCTCCACTGCCACTGATTTAGATATCTCTTTTTCCATCATTGAGTGAGTGTGGGGCATTGAAGAACAGAGATGTCAGGTCGAATCAATTAATAAAGATAAGGTGATACCAAGAACAATATAAGTATATTGAAGAGTCTAAATCCTCTAACTGAGGCCACAGAATAATCTGCCACAATTAAGGTGGTTGTAGAACAATGATCATAAGTGCTTAATTCCTATGTTTAACATCGAGTATAAGTACTCCTAGTAATAATTAAGGGCCATGAACAAAGCCTATATTACTCTAGTTATTAAATACTCCCTCCGTCCATAGAAACGTTTATACATTTTTTATTTTAGGTTTCTCATAGAAAGATTTACATTTCCTTTTATAGTAAATAGGACCCACACAACACTAATACAACTATCCACTACACATTAAAATATTATTTCACTAACCTCAATACATATTAAAATACTATATTTATTAATCCTCATTGGTAGGCTGTCGCTGGCCCACTAAAAATATATTTATAATGTTTTCGAACAAATGCACTAAAAATGTAGTAGGTTAAGTACGGGTCGAACCCAATCAAAATTCAAATTAAATTAAAGTGTTGAAAATAAATAAAATAAATAAGGGGGAGTTTTGTTTGAGAAAAATCAAAAATAGCACGAATAATAAATCAACTCTTTTTAAATAGTAAAGTAGACAAAATTTAATTAGAAAATTAACCAAGTGAGAAAAGCCTAGTTTAGGACGACTATCCCCTCTCGTTTACTGAATCAATTAATTACAGGAATTAAATATCTTACATAGAGTACAAACTTAAATCCCTAGATTGACAGTACGACCAATCAAGCTGAATGTTCTTATGTTCATCAATTAGGGTACGACCACTAAATTGAACTATTCCCAATTGAATCTATGGATTCAAACTCGAAATGCATTAAGACTCCAAATATAGAATTACTAGGCAATGAAAATCGGCTAGGAATCATAAAATCTAGATCCCATTACATCTAGAGGGAATAATTTCTATTTTGCTACTCAATTCAATCCTCACAACAATTACGGATCATGGATCATGAAATAACAATAAGCATTTAAATAATTAAACTAGTTAATCAGACTAAAATAATTATTAAAGTGTTATAAATCAATTCAAAGCATGTAATGGAATAAATTCACACAAAAGATTCAATATAAAATTTTTAATAATTTAATTAACATTCGGGAGGTTCATGAAATCCTAAAATAGAAAAGGAGATTAGCCCCGCATGTTCATGACAAGATATGAAATAAAATTAAAGAACCAATGACGTCCAATTGTTCTTGAATCTTCACGCTCAAATCTCCCTTGGAGAAGAAAACCACCGCCTCTTAATTTCCCTGGAATTCACCATCTTTAAGAGATTAGAAATCTCTCATATGTGTGTCTTGATCCTTAGATACCCTAATTCTCTTTCCTTATATCTATCTTCCAAAAATATCTCATTTCCTTATCTTTTCTTTATGATTCAGAGATATGATCCTGATTTGGGATGAAATAATCGACCAAA